>CP136066.1:59400000-60000000 GCA_032622095.1 Siphonodentalium dalli | reverse complement strand
GGTTGGTTTCGGGCTCGCATACGACTGTCTTCACAACTACACTGCCTCGCCATAGCCAAAACGTTTTATTAGTGTTATTGATGAGTAATACTGGGACCTTATTCCTCTTGCCTACTCCAGAAATGGAGCTGCCAACTTCCAGACCGGGTTCTGATGCTAGGTAACCTTTCTCGATTTGGGCAACCTCTACTAATGTCGACTTATGAAGGGAAGCTAAGTTTTTTTATTTTCCCATACATAAAGTCGATGTTTGGGGATTTAAACTAACGTTGCTGCTTAATCTCAGAAGAGAAGCTATATGTGCGTCTGCGTCCAAGGGGACGTACACGTCACTGACCTTAAGGTATCCCAGATCATAATACAGTCGGACCCCCCGAGAGGTCAACCAATCCCTCACCAAGATCATATTCCGGGTCATATCGTTCACTACATACAATTTATGAGTTAATTTTATTTTCGCCATTCTGAAAGTCAGTTCAACGCTACCAAGTACACCCAGTGATTTCCCATTCACGGAGCTAAGGTTAATGTGTTCCCTAGTCAGTTTTGGTCGAAACTGTAATGCGTCATAGACGCGTTTGTGAGTCAATGACACTTCCGCGCCACTATCCACTAATGAACGATATTTATTTTGACCTATTCTAACTAAACATGAGCTGGGGTTCACCACAATATTGATACTAAATTTCCTCTCATATGTGGCCTCAATGAGAGGATTCCCTAGTTTTTTGCGTATGTGGGCGGGGTCATTAGCTGTGGTGGTTTGTTTAGTGTCGGATATTTCCGGCTGTGATGCGGTGCATTATGGGATGGGTCACGTGATCGATTGGGTTGATCTCGGCGGATTCCTCTAGGTGGCGTTACCGGCGCGTTCCATTGCCTTTGCTTTGAGTCTCCGGATTTAGAGGGGCAATTTCTAGCCAAGTGATTACCTTCGCAAACCCAGCAAGATATGTGCCTTTGGTTTTCGGTCTTAAGGGGGCAATCACGAGCAAAATGGTCACATCGGCACGTCCAACACTCGATCGCTTTTTGAGGTTTGATTACTTCTTCCACATGTACTTGTCGCGGACGTGATCGATGTTCGCGGGTCGTGTGGTTATAGCACGCGCATATTCCGCAGGCTGTTCTCGTTCGTTTGTTTCTGAAATGATCGATTTACGTGGTCATGTGCCACATTTTCCAAAACAAAATCGGGCCGAGCACAGGTTGTATATCCAATGTTTTCAACGACGCCCGCGCAAATCATATAAAAGCAATACAGATCTGAAATTGCCTTTAGTCCATAATGAATTATCAAGATCGTTACAGATCAAGGCTGGAGCATGGTATTCAAGTGACAGGGGTCTTCGTCGACGAAGGGTCGATGGTGTGGCGGGCAAAATTTGTCTGTGACTGGGTCAGAACATTTGGGGCCAAACAAATTTTGGGTCGATTTTTAAAACGTGTCAGAATATGACTCGAACCTGTGGTCATTGTGAATATTTTTAGAAATGTGGCAAATGACTACGGGAACGTACTTAATACAAACAAAATACCAAAAATTTGAGCCGAAACAAATTTCGGTCAAACAGTCCGAAATACCTCGAAATTAGCCAAATGAAGGAACATTGGCCCTAATGAGTTCCAATTCGTAGGTGGCCAGCTGGGCGAAACATTTGGTGCATAACATTTTTTATGCCGAGTTTGAAGAAGTGGTCCGAACATGACTCGACCCCGTGCTCCGTCGGAAACAAACTAGAAAATGTGGCAAATGACAACGGGAACGAAGTAAAAATTAACAGAAATTTAGGCCGAAACAAATTTCGGTCGAAAAGTCCGAATGGCTCAAAATTGGGCAAAGTCTATAAATGAAGGGAAATTGGCCTTAATGAGTTCGTAATCGTAAGTGACGAGCTGGGCGGAACATTTTTGGCCGATAAATTGTTTGGTCGAGTTTGAAAAAGTGGGACGAAAATGACTTGACCCTATGCTCAGTCCAAATTTATTTTTGGAAACTTTGTCAAATGGCTCCAAATTCGTAAGTAGCCAGCTGGGCGAAATATTTGGGGCATACCATTAATTGTTGGTCCGAATATGACTCGACCCTGGGCTCGGTCCGAAAAGTTCGAGAAAATGTGGGAAATGACCACTGGAATGCACTTAGTAACAAATAAAAAACATATGTGCCGAAAAATGTCCGAAATGCCTCGAAACAACTGTAGAAGTACTAGTAACGCGGTACTGGTACAAATGACTCGCACAAAACGCGATCCAGTTGTGCGAACTCGCGGGGTGCGTTTGACGAGTGAAATCGACTATATCTATCTCTCTCTCGCTCTCTCTCTCTCAATCTCTCTATATATATATATATTTATTATATCTATTATATATTTTGGGATATCTGTGTTTGTGTGTGTGTGAGGGAGTGTGAGGGTGTGTGTGTGTGTGTATGTCTGTTCGCGATGGACTCGAGAACGGCCGAGCCGATTTCGATGAAACTTGGTATGTGGGGATACATTCGGCCGGGGAGTGGCATATCATGGGCCTATTAATTTACCCGTGCGACGTGACATTGACCTTGAAATCAGGTCATTTCAAGGTCGAACGCCCGAGTATCACGGGGTTTCGATGAAAATTGGTGTCTATGGATACTTTCGTATGGGGAGTGTCGTAGGTCTATTCGTTTGCCCGTGCGACGTAACCTTGATCTTGAAATCGGGTCAATTCAAGGTCAAATCGCGAATTTTGATTGGATTTCGACGAAATTTTATACGTGGGGTTACTTTTGTCCACTGAGTGTTTTGGACGGGTCAAATCGTGACCCCGACCTGACCATGACCTTCAAAATGATCAATTCAAGGTCAAATCGGGTAAAACCGGATGGATTTCGACGGGTACTTTTGTCCGGGCAGTGTTTTGGACGGGTCAAATCGTGACCCCAACTGACCTTGACCTTCAAAATGGACAATTCAAGGTCAAATCGCGCAATTCGCCGAAAAGCAGAGGGGAAACAGCCCGGACCAATTCATGGTCAAATCGGGTAAAACCGGATGGATTTCGATGGGTACTTTTGTCGGGTACTTTTGTCCGGGCAGTGTTTTGGACGGGTAAAATCGTTACCCCACCTGACCTTGACCTTCAAAATGGACAATTCAAGGTCAATCGCGCAATTCGCCGAAAAGCAAAGGGGAAACAGCCCGGACGAAGTCGGGTCCACCTGCTAGTATATATATATATATATATATATATATTTATTATCCATCCGTTAACTAACACCATTTCCGATTGGGCAAAAGCCGCCACGTGATAGTCCAGGAACAAGTCATATTGGACTCCCGAAAGTCATATTGGACTCCCGACTGTACAATTTCACTTTTTATTGGACTCCGTGACGTCACGAATTAATTCTATTGCGAAATGTGATGCGCGCGCAACACTGATGGATTTTAGCAGACGTTTCACTTCCGCATTGAGTTTTTTTTTCTCACTTCCGTGTTTACGTTTCCAAATCATGCCTTCTGATGATCAAAATACAGGCGTTTATAGAGAATTAAGTGCCGACAAATACCAAAAATAACCACAAAAGTTTTATTCCCAAAATTTGGATAAACATACAGATAGATAATAAAAATTTCATTATACAGGTAGATTCTGGAAATTGACACACTGGTGGTATAGAAAGGTTCTCATATCGCTTTTAACATTCCGAAAACGCGCGACCATTTTTCGACATAAGGAATCCGACTAGAGCGCATTCTGTATTCATATACGCGCGCTGTTCGAAATGTATGCGTCATGTGTATAAATTAAATTAATGGCGGTATTATTCGGATTTCTGGTAAATAAGATGTTATATCGGAATGTAATAAATTGAATGGTCTCTTGATGAACTGGTTCCGTTAACTAATTCATTTGAGGCAGAGACTATTTTTAAAACGCTCGAGTGCAATGTACAACGACACTGGCTCTCGGGAATGATTTTACGGCACCAGTTCAATCAAGTGATTATTCTCTATATATTACCTGTGCCGAAAACCATGGCGCCCGATTGTGATCCACTAAAGCTTGTCGCGCTCATGTAACACAGCCCATTCCCTCCATTGAATGAAAACGATTGACATCCTGGTGTTTTTGCGCATGTGGCGGCACAGGAAAGTTCCGATCGGCTCGCTGTTTGAGAAATGGTGGCACAAGTCGCGTTGGACACTGTTGCAATGAAGCGTCTTTCGGTGACCGCAAGTGTGGACGAACAACAAACTAACACATGACAGCACAAAAACAACATGGTAGCCTTACGCAAGTTATCTATCCGGTCAGCCATAGTGTTATTTGGAATTAACATACTGCAACAACACTGTATATTGTATTAGCGAAATTGAATAACGTCAATCGAATAATTATGTCATCTTTCAGATGTTCTCTAACATGAACACTCGCAAAGAGAAGAACGACATTATACGACACGGGATGCGTGCAGCTATGGCACGAGTCGATGCGGGTAACTGTAACGGCTTATTATCACTTCACGGACGACACAATACCTTCAGGCCATCGATTGAAAATAACACAGGTATGAACTGTTTCTCGCGATAATGCTATCATCTCTATTTACTCTAATATATCGAAATCATGATGGGCATCACTTGTATGCTATCATATTGTTTTCACACTCCCGTTGCCAGTTACATCATGTTAAATTTAATATGTCACCAGGCAATCAAATTTCAAGACATATATAGTTCTATTTTAGTCAAGACTCTCAAGACAATTGTTCGTATACATCTCGTGCACCAATAATTCCACAACTTAAGGTTACTTATTATTCTGCACATGACATATGACTTTGCATTGTTGTTTGTAGAGTGTTTCTATATATCAGATACCTTTCGCATAATGAACGGCGACATATAATATGATTATTAAGAACAGCTATACATTTTGTAGACGTACACAAAATTAGATTCAAGGTATGTGAATACTCTATACAAATTACATTTTCCAGATAGTCGGTATGAACACAATTGTGAAAACTATACCACTCCCAGGTCCTTTAACACTAAGTCGGAAATTCTCAGACATAGACATAAATTTTATTATACACGTATATAATAGTTAAACATCAGGCAGCCACGGCGAACACATAATCATACTTTACTTTACACATAACCATAGCTACCACGACGAAGCATTCGTCGTGGATAGCTTTACCTAGAAGTGTAAGATAGAATTCCGAGTCTCTTGAGTCTAGGCTCTGTACAGTCTATATGCGCTGGGGGAAACGTCCTGGCCCCCAGATGTCGTGTTTTGATTGGAACACGTGTCCGCCGCTCCCATACAAACAGGTGGACAAATAAACTTGCTTTGATGAGAAATGAACCCCGAGAGTCAATGACCGAGGTCATTCACCTCGGAGTCATTGATCGCACCATCAAGCCAGGAAAATGACCCCACCCATTTAGCTTTGACCATACTTAGGCCGTGTAACATTCGAAAGTGTTACAAAACCATACCACTGTAGAATGATATCCCCGAAGATTTTCGACCTTCAGTTTTCACCGAGATACTGTTGATTGGATAGGATAGGATATTTTATTTCAATATGCACATATTAAAGCATAATACATTTTACAAATGTTGTATTGTATATTCGAGCGGGTGGCATAGTCAGGCTAGACTAGAAGATCAATACATGTATGTTCCAAATATCAGACCGGTTCAAAATAGAGTCATGTTTCAAAACAGTTCCTGTGGTTTAACCTTATTTTCAGCGAAAAGTAAACACGGTTGTAACATGATGACAAAGTTTTACAGCACAGAAGTCAGTATATTCTGTAATATCTTGGCTACAGTCCTTGGCAGTATAATGCCTACACGACATTGTGATCACGTGCGCATTTCCCTTATTAGTAAGCAGGTGATGCACATCGGGGAAATTTGTGCGACCATCTATTTATTATGGGAAATTTACTCTCGATTTCGAATTCAGTGGGAGCCGATCCGAAACATGTGACAAAATATCGATTTTTGCCATGATTCATAGGGTGCCTTACTGAATTTTGTTAGTGGCAATAGACAACTTACTAACCGGGCACCGAAATTGGAACCAATGAGAACATCTGTGCACATTTATGGGGCAAATGTTGACACTTAACCAGATTCAACATTGTTTTCAGCTTTTTTTTTTTTTTTTTTTTGATTGATTGTTTATTTTGTACAATATTTACAAACATAACGCTGACAGTGAAATATACAGAAATAAACATGATTATATTGTACAGGAGCGGCATGGCCAGCTAGGCCGTCTTCCTGTCGCCCCTGTTTGGAAATGAAACTTAAATAGTAAAATGACGTGAAGTATAGTAACATCTAAATACATGAAAATATGGAGAGAAAAATATTCATGAATGGCGTATCCAAACCATTTACATGGTGTACATAGTATGCTGGTATATGTACTGGTTATACCAAGCACTGGGCAATATTACTCTATCATGAGTGCAGTGAGTATGACTGAAGTATTATACTTTTAGACTATATGACAAAATGAGAGCATTTTTTTAAAAGATCGCTATTCATTTTGTTCATATCCATCATTTCTGTTTATAAAGGACAAGATTAGATATTATCCAGCCAAAATGAAAGGTGAACATACCAGGCTTTTTACTAGGAATTAACAATGTTGGGGCTCATGTCGTGCATTTAGGCATAACTGCACAATCTGGACAAAAGGTATTATTGCATTTAATTTTAGACGAGTATTGCGACAGATAATTTTTTGTCAATAACGTTTTAAATCGGTTACGAAATTTTATGTTCTTGTAATTTTTGTCCAATCCATTCCATATGTCAGGGAATGTGTGTTTAGGTAACGTAGAACTAAATGCAGTTCTCGGAGTTGATGTTTTCAGACCACCAGCCTGTCGGGTATTAGCAGTTGTATAGTGAAATGTTTCATTGAATGATTTGGGAAGATTATCTCTTTTCCAGTCAAAAACGAACGTTGCTGCTTGTAGCTTATATAAGTCTTGAAATTTAAGAATTTTCTCATTCAGATAAATTGGTTCTGTATGGCTCCTGTATGATTTGTTGGATATAATTCTAATTGCCCTTTTCTGTTGTTTAAAGATAGTGCCTCCTGTATCGGCATGGCCCCAAATTGTCAAACCATGGATGAGATGACTGTGGATCAAAGAGAAGTATAAAGTTCTCAGGCAGTATTTGGGTAGTATTCGCTTTACCTTATTTATGGAATATATTGCATTGGATATTTTTTTACGTACCATAGATATGTGATCTTTAAAGGTGAGATTCTCATCAATGATAATTCCAAGAAATTTTAGAGATTGTTCTGGTCTGGTATTACCTACTCGCGTTAATGGCTTGTTATTCAAATTTATTTTAAGATTATTCCATTTGAAGTCATTATTGGTGGGATGTAATAACATGTATTTACTTTTTGATACGTTAATTGATAACTTATTACTACAACACCATTGATGAATTTTTAAAAGTTCTGAATTAACTTGTTTCTCAATTTGCCGAGGATCATGGCCGGAAGTATGGAGAGTCGCATCATCTGCAAATGACAGGAGATTTAAATATGTGCTATTGGGCATATCATTGACATAAATAAGAAATAGAACGGGTCCTAATATAGATCCTTGAGGCACACCGCAGTTTATATCAAGCATGTTTGATTTATTATTTTCGATTTCAACATATTGCTTTCTCCCTTCTAGATAGCTTTTGAACCATTTTTTTGTTATTCCTCTAATGCCGTAATGGTCAAGTTTTTGAAGCAGTATCGTGTGGCTAATCGTGTCGAATGCTTTGGACAGGTCGATAAAAATTGCTAAAGTAGAGTCTCTGGTCTTTTTGTTGTTATTTTCAGCAACATGATTTAACAGATGTAGTAAGGGATGGGTTGTCGAGTGGTTTTCCCTGAAACCAAATTGCTTGTTATGTATTATATCAAATTTTGTTAAGAAAGAATTTAAACGTTTATGCATAAGTTTTTCCATGATTTTTGAAAAAGCTGGCAAAATGCTAATTGGTCTGTAGTTTTCAACATTTTCACGTGTACTATTTTTGTGTATGGGAACAACTCTAGAAATTTTCATTTTCGTGGGCACTATTCCTTGTTCGAATGATAAGTTTATTATGTGTGTAATTGCGTAAACAGTTTCGTTGATAGTACATTTCATCAACTTCATAGATATATTCGAAAAATCTACACAGCTTTTATTGGAAAATTTAGCACATGTTGATAAAATTTCAGCTGTTGATGTTTCGGAGAGGAAGAAATTTTTTTGGTTCTTTTCTGTCATATAGTCAAGGGGTTGAATGTTGTGAACTGTTTCTACCTTATCAGCAGTTTGTTGACCTATTGAAGCGAAGTATTCGTTAAATGATTGTGCAATTTCAGCTGGATCCGAGTATGTTTTATTTTGGAATTTGACATTTTTAGGAAGTTTATGTGGGGATGATGAAACTTTAAGAGCGTCTTTTAAGATTGCCCACGTTCGCCTTATGTTATTCTTGCTTTCGCCAAGTTTTGATTTGTAGTAATCGTTTTTACTCTTCCTTTTCACTTGGTTGAATATTCTGCAAAAAGTTTGGTATTTGTCTGCATTTTCTTTAGTTGGATGGGAAAGTTTTTTTGTAAATAGTTTGTTTTTATTCAGGGAAGATTGCAATAAGCCGTTGGTCATCCAAGGTTCTCTTTTGATATATTTTTTCCTTTGTTCGGGGTATCTAAGTGGGAACGCTTGTTCATATGCGGCCACATATTGTTCTATAAAGTTATTGTAAGCTAGTTCTGCTGACGAGCAACTAAAAACCGAGTCAAATGATAGACGGCTCAAGATGTATTTGAATATGGTCGTGTTTTTTTCATTTATCACCCTAACGGGTGCTAATGGTTGTCGCTGTGTGTTAATCTCTTTTTGAGTAAATTCATGTTCAATGTAAAATGTTGCAAAATGGTCAGAAACATCTGATAATATAATTCCGCAGTCGAATATCCGTTTTGAGTTTGTATGTATATGATCAATCAGGGTAGCTGAGAAATCAGTGACTCGGGTTAGCTTAGTGATCACAGGGAGATAGCACCGTTCAAATATGTTGTCTACAAATTCGTTGGTTTTTGAATGATTTTCGGAGTTCAGTAAATCTATATTGAAATCTCCAATTAAATAAGCTTTCGTGTGCGATTCATTAAGTTTTTCCATTATGCTATCAATATGGGATACGAAAGCATCAATATCTGCCATAGGAGCTGTGTTGGGTCTGTATATTGACCCTATAACATATGAGTTTCTTTGATTGGGGTTTATTTCAACAAATATCGTTTCGATTACATGTGGAATAAATACTGATAAGTCAGGTCTATGCTGGAATGTTATGCCATTTTTTATAAATAGCCCAACCCCACCTCTTCCATCGTCGTTATCTGGACGCGTTGAATATTCAAATGGTTGGTAACCGGGTAAATTATATGATTCTTTTATCCTGAAGATCTCTGAAAGTGCGATTACATCGAAAGTATTATCATCATTTTGCATATCGCATAACAATTCTCTGAAGTTATCCCAATTAGCATTCAAGCTTCTGCAATTAAGGCCCATTAATGAAGTGCTTTTATTTGTTTTCGTTATTTTATCCCGAAATTGTGAGGGTGCGTAATAGTTACAGGAATGGTTAATAAGCTCGTATGGGTTGATATTTGTGCCACAGTCATCTCCATCATTTGTGTTAGTAAAGTCAAATTTTTTATTTGCCTGGAGTTCACCGAGAGTTATTTCACCGATCATAGTATTCACTATTGAGATTGTTAGTGTCACAATTATAGCCCAAACGTCCGAAACTATTCCTTAATAGTGAGTACCAGTTTAAAAATTTGAACACAATTTGATATTTATGGTTTGGATACCCATTCACGCCTCTTTCTAATATATCTAATGTATACATAAATATAATATTATAGATGTCAGTAAGCTGGTGGGAAGCATTCCATTCATTTATTTGGTCCATTATATTCGAACAATTTCCCCATGTTGGGTCTAAGGTATAGTATAACATTATTCGACTGGAGTTACTACATCATATATATATGAGGAATCAGTCAAAGTGATTGAAATTAGAATTTTGGTAATTTATAAATGATGGTCTTTGTTCTGAGCTTGTAGTTATAGACAGATAGATACATTATTTCGAATGTATATTGGCTGTTCAAATAAAAAATAAATCAATCAATCAATCAACAGTGGATCATATACGAATGGCTATTTCTTCCCAGCTTAAAATTCAGTTATACAATTTAAATCTATTATTTAAATATATTACCGATCAATATCAATACATGTATATGTAACATAGAAAATATGTGTAATTTTGTATTATAAGATCAAAAATGCACTATATAGAGAGTAATCAATTGGTTCAGAGAACTACATCAAATAATTCACGAGAGGCGAGAGACGCCGGTAATAAACGAGTGCGCGTTCGCGCACGAGTTTCTCAACAGGCGTCCCCCGCCACGAGCGAACCACCAAACGCAATTCTCGGAACCAATTGATCACTTTATTTATTACACTTCTGCATCAATTTAGTTCGCCAAATATGATTAAAACACACGTAATTGTGTGGATATCCCATTGAATCATTGTGCTTTAGTATATTATACCAAAGAGTATTCATATCCTATATATATGAGACGACTGGGATATGGGAGAGGTCACACTTTATATCAAAAGGGCCACAATGTCAGATTAAATCACGATAAATCGTTGTACATAATTATATGAATATACGTCATTTCATGATTCCATGATACAGATACGCTCGATTTGACACATGATGACTGGGATACAGGCCTGATAACGGTACAAATAGTTTTAGTTTACGGGCCATAACTCTTTAACAAGTTAAATGTTGACACACATTTTCTTGTGGATAACGAACGGATGGACGTAACCCGTTGGTATCTCGAGTGCCGTTAGAAATGTATTCATTTTACCACTTCATGCGTAATGATATATATCTTATATATGCTTGCTCTGAGGATATAATCACAAGTAGGATTATTTCAATAATTATGCCTGTCATACGTGTAGCATGTATGGTTTACTCAGAATAATGACCATTATGTCTGGACTGCTGATTCGTCCAACTCTCTCTTCGTGTTACGGAGTCTTAATGTGTTCAAGTTAAATGGGTCGCTGATCTAGATCACGCCAGATACTGTGTCAATTAGGGTAATGTTGCCATCCGACTCCGATGAGGCGACGAGTTTGTCAATTTGATATAAATGTCGAGGATTCCGTGCAGTTTGTATGGTTTTCGTCAGTGTGGATGGGATCTTTGTGGCTATACAACGTTAATAAAGGTGTTTCGGGTTGTTTTCCAACTTATGATTGACAAATGAAGGAGAATATCGTTATTGAGTTTAATTAGTGAATAGTGACATATGATGGAGCTGAAATGCAGTGGGAATGGTAAGATCATGCTTTATATATGTGTATTAAGGGGATGGTAAAGTCTGGTCAAGATGGCCACCGCGGATTGCACCCTACCTCCAGATGATCAATAATTACTCACCGGCCATAGAATGGATAAACTTCATATTTTTCACACATAATAATCAATAATAAACAAAGATCTTGTCATTAGTAGAGAAATTATAGCTGTTAGAATTTACTCGCGGTAGAGTGACAAAACATCATGTCCCCAAACGGCGTTTCTCCAGTTCCAATGGTTAACTTTCTGTACAAACTGAACAGTCAAAATGGTCCTATAAGAATCTGGCTAGAGACAAGGAGACATCATTTTGAGGAAAAACAAGAACTTTCCCAAATACCCTGCCTGTGAAAATAGTACTGTCATCCTGAATAATGGCAAAATGTCCTCCATTTTCATTGTTTACATTCTTAGGAACTATTTTTCTTGGTATGGGAGACCATAATATCCTAACATTATTTTGCGATAGCCGATACACAAGCCATGGGGGCGGGGCGGCCATGATTACAAACAAACCCATCCGTCAATACTAGAATACGATTACGAATGGAAATCGATCAGTATAGACAATCGCGCATGGGATCAAGCTTTTGATTATGCCCATCAATAGATATGGGTTATAAGCAATATGATTGTACCTGATAACCGACAATTTCTCGATTAATTTACATTCAAATGTTATTAAACGTACTTTTCTCCACAATGTTGTTTATCCCAGTGCACCAAAATAGAATTGACCGGAAGTGAACTCGCACAAGGAGTCCGTCGTAAAATATGACATATTTCGTCGGAATACGGTACTTTCCTATTCATAAATATGTTTTTATATAGGCTATTTGATTTTAGAATAATACAATATTCGGAAACATGTAAGTTTTCTATTTATGTGATTTGCGTACTAATACGACATCTTGTAATCTCGCTTTCGACTATAGACTGGTAATTCTAAAAATAAAATATCAACATTTCCATCTGTAAACAGCACAAAACTTCATAAATCGTGGGTAATCAAGCAACTAAATTAATTCCAACAACTTCAATAAACTGAAAGCATCGATTTCATATCATAAACTTGCCCGATTGCAGGATCGGATTGCTTTTCTGGTCGATTTTCATGTACCTGCCGCGAATTAAAAAATGACAACAACGTCATGAACATGTGTTTACAATTGAAATATGGCGACTGGCTCCCAAGAAAAACTGACACGTTTTAGCGGACGTTTTGCAAACGATACAGTGAACATTAATCTAAAGCATAGCTCCTTGGCTCTTAACGGTATGTCACTTATCATAATGGGCTGCCTAATGATACTGTTAAAGTTATAGTTTTTCACATTTGAATGCCAAAACAATGACATAATATTGCAGATATACTCTGTTTCAAAGTCATTTTTCTGGTACAAAAAGCTTTTTAGCTAACATCTATTCGTGGCACCTCCTTTAACGATATATGCTCTATATATTATCTCTATGTTGTTATATCTATTTCTGTCTGCTTTTATGTGAAAAATACCAATTTTGTCAGCCCGTTTCCAGACAATTTTTATGAAACAGACTTTGCCATCCCCTTAAATTATGTATACAGGGTCGCGAGTACTGAATATAGTTAGTAGTGGGGTGGGGTCACCAAAATCTAGCTATTACAATTCTGATCATTGAAATCCCTCATCTGATTTGGCAGATAAATCTGAATTAGACCTATAAATAAATTTCAGTTTTAAGTGTGTTAGCCAATATGTGGGGGGGGGGGGGGTGGGTACTATGATATGTAAAAGCTGGATTAAGAGCAGTTCAGTGGTAGATAATTACAATTTCAGAATTCACATGTGATACAGTATGTGGGGTGGGTAATTATGCGGTGAAGACCATTAATTAATTTCATAAATTTCAATAAACAATTGTTTGCCATTATGTTAAATAGTAATTGAAACTTCAGTTTGTATAGATCAGGTTTTGAAAATAAAAGTCCCCCATCTGACTTCACATGTAAATTTCCATCATTGATTCAATGATAGACTATTCTATGGTGTGGTGTGGGGGGGGGGGGGTAACTGTGATATATAGTATGTGTGGTTGGTAGCTATGTGATGTAATGTTCACATAGTTAAGTTCACAATTGTCAATTAACTATGAGTACCCATGTGGTGAACCAATCTTATTAATTAAATCCATGATTGCTTGATTTGACAGCCAGATCTGAATTATAAATGAAGTTTAGTTTTGAATGTAATGGCCTATGTGTTGGTCGACAAGCAGATCCAAATTATAAATGAAATTCAGTTTTCAATGTAATGTCCAATATATAGGTGGGGGTGATTATAAATGTAATAGCCGAGTTAAAATTGACTCAATGATACAAAAAATTAAGTTCAGAATGCATATAATGAGATGTAGTAAGTGTGTGAGCTTATGTAATGAACCCCTTCACATGTAAATATAAATTATTAATTTAGTGATAGACTATTTTAGAGCGTGGTGGTGGTGGTGTGGGGGGGGGGGGTGGGCATACAACGGCTGTATAAAGAGCTATTTAATGATATATAATTACAATTTTCTAATGATGTGTAATTATGGGATAAAGTTCCTTGATTAGTTTCATAAATGCTAATGAATATGTGGCATTATGTGTAACATTAATTCCTAATTCAGTTTTACAAGTCAGGATATTGTAATGAATACAAAGATGCCTCATCTGATTGGTCAGGTCAATTTGCATTATAAATTTGATGACATACAATTTTAAGGTGTGTTGTTGGGAGGGGGTAGCTATGAAATATATTTGGTTATGAAGTTTCCTCGACTGACTTGACAGGCAAATCTGGTCTATCAGTAATATTCACTTTTAAATGTAATTGCCAATTTGTGACCACAAATGAAAAGTGAATCAGTGATAGAAACATTTTAAAGTTTTCAAAATCCAAATTATAAATGAAATTCAGTTTTAAATGTACACTTTGTGGGGGTTGGGTAATTATATAATGTAACAGCTGAAATAAGAGTGAATCAGTGAAAATAAATCAAATTCATCATGCATATATGATATATAGTATTTGGGGTGGATGGTTATGTGATGTAATGTACACATAGTCAAGTTCGTAATTGTCAATTAACAATGAAGTGCCATTATGTGCAACAGTAATTCAAAATTCTTTTACAATTCTGGATATGATAATCTCTCATCTGACTTGACAGTTAATCTGACTTATAAGTAACATTGAGTTTTAAGTATAATAGCAAATATGTGGATTTACATATGTAATGAAACCACCTTATTGGTTTTAGTAATGTAAATTCAACAGCCAAATGTCTTTAATTGATAATAAGGCAACGTGTAACTCAGTTTACTTTTACATAATTTAGAATTCAGATTTAACTTCAAATTCATTTTTAAATGTAATGGCCAATATGTAAGGGGGTAATTATACAATGTAATAGCTGAATTAAGATTAACTCAATGCTAGCAAAAAATTAAGTTGAGATATATATTTTTTTTTTTAATTTAAATTTTTAAAATTTTTAAATTTAGATATCTTTATTAATTCCTTAGATATATATAGACAGTTGAGAATGCATGTGTTATATATAGTATGTGGGCTGAATTTTTGTAGTGAAATCACCTAATTGGTTACAACAATGCCAAGACAACAGCCAAATTGGAGGGAGATTCAGTGATAATAGACTATGGAGATTATACATGTGATGAATCTTGTAAATTAACTCCATTTTCCTCAACTGACTTGATAGGCAAATCCGATATATCAATACAGTTCACTTTTAAATGTAATTGCCTATTTGTGACCACAAATTAAGAGTAAATCAATGATAGAAAAATTTCAAACTTTTCAAAATCCAAATTATAAATGAAATTCTGTTTTAAATGTAAAAGCCTGCAATAATACTTTATAATTCAGTTTTACTAATTTATGTCATGAATATGATTCCATGTGATTCAGAGGCAATTCAGTGTCATGATGGGCAAAGGAACAATTAGGACTCTTCCAAATGCAACTATTACAAGTGAATCCGAATTGAGAGGCAATTCAATGATATGCTATTCACAATTCAGGTTTACATCTGATGGCCAATATATGGGGGATTTATGGATTGAGACCACATTATTTTGATTATGTTTTCCAATCAATATTTATGTGTCTTGATGCGGCTACAACACTTTTAAATATAGTGTGTTTGTCATGAAAATTCTTCATGTGACATCACAAGTGAATCTGAATTAGAAGCTGCTTGTGATAATCATGGTTTTATAATAAGATCACCTAATTGGTTTCCTTTAAGTATAATTCTTGGGGGTAACAATAATATTAGAATTTAGTTCTAGACAAGTACATTGATTGGCAATACAATACTAAGTTTTTCATCATTCACAAACATATTATATCTGACTAGAGCTTATTATATTTAATATTTTATATTAAGCCTGTTTTATGAATACATGTTATTTATAGTAAGACAAAATCATTATTGGCAATATAATACTCAATTTTACATCATCCACATATATATATTGCTACTTATATGAATATAACAGTGTAATTAGTAACCATACACAATAAACATACTGAATAGATAATGATATTATCATGTAGTATAAGTTCGACATCACAAGTGAATATGAATTAGAAGCTGCTTGTGATAATCATGGTTTTATAATAAGATCACCTAATTGGTTTCTTGGGGTAACAATAATTCAGAATTTAGTTCCTGCTGACAAGAATAAAAATTATATAAATTCACTTAATCCTTTTTGTTGTTAGTTGTGATATAATAAAGGGTAACAATTAAGTCACTTAATTAATTATTAATTTCTGTTAGTTGAATGCTTTTTTGGGTTTCAATGTTGTTGACCATTTGAGGGGAGTTATATATTTTACTATGACTATTAGCTTGATCTTTTATATTTTGACTATGATAAATTAGATTCAACATTTTATATTAAGAGTATTATTTGAATACTTATTATTTATAGCTAGACAAGTACATTGATTGGCAATACAATACTCAGTTTTTCATCATTCACAAACATATTATATCTGACTATAGCTTATTACATTTAATATTTTATATTAAGCCTGTTTTATGGATACATGTTATTTATAGTAATACAGATACATTGATTGGCAATATATTACTCAATTTTTCATCATCCACATATATATATTGCTACTATAAGAATATAACAGTGTAATTAGTAGCCATACACATTAATCATACTGAATATATAATGACATTATCATGCAGTATAAGTTCGACTTTAAATGTCTGCAGCAGATTTGATTACTTTTTTCTGCTGGCTGGCACTGTACTTGACAAATATTTTGCCATTGTGGCTCCATGATTCCTCTATCCCATCAGATTCCTTGGCCTCTTTTATCAGTTTATTGTTAGTGTCTGTTAAATCTTCCTTGATGACTATTTTTTGCCCTTTTAGTAGTCGTCTGTGTTGTATTACAAGATTTTTTGTTCTTCTTGTAGTGAATTGACAAATGATGCCCCTTGGAGTATTCTGTCCATCTGAGTGTACTCCTAATCTGTGAGCAATACTTATGTCAGTTTTACTTAAACTTAGGTTAAGTTTGTTCTGCAGCATTGACACAACTTTATCTTCACACTCATCAGCTGTTTCGCCCTTTTTGTCATTACCAATGCCATATATTCTGATACTATCTTTTCTGGTCTGCTGTTCAAGTTGATTCAATTTTCCATTCAGTTGTTTATTTTCTTCTGCCAGTTTATATATAGTTTCATCTTTTTTCTTGGAATCTGCTTGTAATTTACCAATTTTCGTGTCCATGCTATCCATTCTCATCTCTACATCGAATATCTTTCCTGTAAATTCTTCTTTTGCACATTTAACTTTGTTATCATAGTCATTCTTCATTTTGTCCAAAGTCTTTTCAAGGTCTACAGTCTTCACCAAAGGCTTCAGTGTCTCATTTAGGTGATCTTTAGTGACCAATGATTCTAGCTTTGTGATCATTGCCTTTATTTCTGTAGATATTCTGTCCAATTGATTGTCATTAGTTTTGTTTTTCTCTGAGCCGAAATTTATAATAGACTGTTTCGTGCCAGTAGCGTCACTTGACATTTTCTGTTTTTTTTGGAGGAACAGTCAGAACTTTTTTTGGTTTATTAGGAACTTTTGCCTGTTCTGATGCCATGCTTTCATCTGCACTAGATGTCGAACTCATTGGAGTTGAACGTTTGTCTGCCATGCTAGTCTGGTGTTGTATATTTTTTGAGTCACGATAAGTCGACAATAGGTGACAAAAGTCACACCGGCGGAAACACGTTAATGTTCGTTGTTACCTGGCACTTTAACACACAATTATGTTCACGATGACTGTTAAATCTTCTGTAGTTTTGTATCTTCACACGAGTATGACACAGGACCAATTATGACATAGCAAAAGTGTAATTAAGGGGATGGCAAAGTCTGTTTCATAAAAAATGTCTGGAAACGGGCTGACAAAATTGGTATTTTTCACATAAAAGCAGACAGAAATAGATATAACAACATAGAGATAATATATAGAGCATATATCGTTAAAGGAGGTGCCACGAATAGATGTGAGCTAAAAAGCTTTTTGTACCAGAAAAATGACTTTGAAACAGAGTATATCTGCAATATTATGTCATTGTTTTGGCATTCAAATGTGAAAAACTATAACTTCAACAGTATCAGTAGGCAGCCCATTATGATAAGTGACATACCGTTAAGAGCCAAGGAGCTCTGCTTTAGATTAATGTTCACTGTATCGTTTGCAAAACGTCCGCTAAAACGTGTCAGTTTTTCTTGGGAGCCAGTCGCCATATTTCAATTGTAAACACATGTTCATGACGTTGTTGTCATTTTTTAATTCGCGGCAGGTACATGAAAATCGACCAGAAAAGCAATCCGATCCTGCAATCGGGCAAGTTTATGATATGAAATCGATGCTTTCAGTTTATTGAAGTTGTTGGAATTAATTTAGTTGCTTGATTACCCACGATTTATGAAGTTTTGTGCTGTTTACAGATGGAAATGTTGATATTTTATTTTTAGAATTACCAGTCTATAGTCGAAAGCGAGATTACAAGATGTCGTATTAGTACGCAAATCACATAAATAGAAAACTTACATATTTCAGAATATTGTATTATTCTAAAATCAAATAGCCTATATAAAAACATATTTATGAATAGGAAAGTACCGTATTCCGACGAAATATGTCATATTTTACGACGGACTCCTTGTGCGAGTTCACTTCCGGTCAATTCTATTTTGGTGCACTGGGATAAACAACATTGTGGAGAAAAATACGTTTAATAACATTTGAATGTAAATTAATCGAGAAATTGTCAGTTATCAGGTACAATCATATTGCTTATAACCCATATCTATTGATGGGCATAATCAAAAGCTTGATCCCATGCGCGATTGTCTATACTGATCGATTTCCATTCGTAATCGTATTCTAGTATTGACGGATGGGTTTGTTTGTAATCATGGCCGCCACGCCCCCATGGCTTGTGTATCGGCTATCGCAAAATAATGTTAGGATATTATGGTCTCCCATACCAAGAAAAATAGTTCCTAAGAATGTAAACAATGCAAATGGAGGACATTTTGCCATTATTCAGGATGACTACTATTTTCACAGGCAGGGTATTTGGGAAAGTTCTTGTTTTTCCTCAAAATGATGTCTCCTCGTCTCTAGCCAGATTCTTATAGGACCATTTTGACTGTTCAGTTTGTACAAAAAGTTAACCATTGGAACTGGAGAAACGCCGTTTGGGGACATGATTTTTTGTCACTCTACCGCGAGTAAATTCTAACAGCTATAATTTCTCTACTAATGACAAGATCTTTGTTTATTATTGATTATTATGTGTGAAAAATATGAAGTTTATCCATTCTATGGCCGGTGAGTAATTATTGATCATCTGGAGGTAGGGTGCAATCCGCGGTGGCCATCTTGACCAGACTTTACCATCCCCTTAAAACTTTCCACCAACAAACGCTGCCTTACTTCAAGTCGCCATTTTGGTTGTTTTCGTTTGGTTGCTTTCGTTCTGCTCTTGCGACGGCGTGGTAATGTAACGTTACGCGTCAATAATTCATGGCGATTCAGACAAAGTGTCGGGAATCAACTCCATTCAAATATAGCACATGTGTTAATTTCTTCCATATTATATATGTATAGAAATGGTAGGTATTCCCTGCAAAATAGTGTTCAATACATTATTATATCCATAACTATCCAAATAGAGATTTACATGCAGATTGTATCCAAGAATAAATGATCAGTGCCCAGTTTATGGTGTCATGATGTGTTGAATTCGCCAGGACCCAGGCAATTATATAAGTTTTAGGTAAAATACTAGATCAGGAAGGTTTAAATCCGAAATGGCGTCCAATGCCGCCATGCTCAATGATATGGAAGTCAGAGACGTGGCGACAGGGGGGTTGGGGTGTCTCACCCCCCCCCCCAAACGGATGGAAATTTCATACCTGTCAAAACATTAGTTGGAAATTTCACACCAACAATAGGTTGACAATGTTCTTGTAGTTTGATTATAAAACAATTTATTGGGGGGAATTTATAATTTTTGGACCAATACTTGCATATGTTCCTATTTTTTTTCAAAATTTTTGACAGAAATGGTCATCAGATGGAAATTTTCCAACCTTAGGGGGGTGACAGGTTGGAAATTTCCAACACTTGGAAAGCTTGTGTCCTGGTCCCTCCCCCGTGGCCAGTCAAAAACTTCTAGTTAATTTAAGAAAACAATATTGTCATACATTTGGTCAACATTGTCATTGGAATTGTCATCAGTTGGAAATATTCCAACCTAAGTGGGCTGTAGGGTTTGAAATTTCCAACATTAGGAAGGCTTGAGGCTAGTCTAAATGTTAGGATTTTGCGATTTTATTGTTCAGATTAAAAAATATCGCCCACCGGCCGAACCATGGTCGGCCCGGTGTGTCATTGCCCCATCCCCATGGCCAATACAAAACTGCTAATTAGTTTAGCAAAACAATATTTTACTACATTTGGTCAAACTTGTGGACAGAAATGGTCATCAGTTGAAGAATTTCCCAACCTGAGGGGGAGTAAGAGGTTTGAAATTTCCAACACTAGGAAAGCTTCAGTTGAGGCCAGTCTAGATGTTAGGATTTGCGATTTTCTTGCATAGTTTTCAAAATTTTCTCACACCGGGCCGAACAACCACGATCGGCCGGGTGTGTCCTGGGCTCTTGTCCGTAGCTGTGTGCATTTGTCTGGAATTAGACCAGTAGTTGTTTTGTTTTTTTGTTGAAATTGTCAGGTTAAAATATCTTAATGTTCTCATACCGGGAATATAGAACCATGGCTTATGAATATAATATATAGGAAATTAGGCCTGAGCACTGAGGTACAAGGGCGGGGGGGGGTGCAAATGGAATTATGCAAAAACTTGTATTGGTCTGATTCTGACTTAAGGGGGGGGGGGGGTGCAGTTGGAATTTCCCAAGGTGGACACCCCCAAAGGAGACCCTCTAGCCACGTCCCTGATGTTAGTATGGCTTATATCTGCGTTATAATGCAACTCTTTACGCAAACGAGACACAGGAAATATAAGATTTGATTGGTAATGTGTTATTCTCTTAAAGTGATGTGAGACACTCCGGTAGAGTGAACAAATAGAAGTGGAGAATAATCTTGCTCAAAGTAGTAATTTTTACAGATATTATATCCAAATTGACAACACAGGCCGTCATTCTTATAAATGCAATCAACGTCGTTTTCGATGCATCTGTCGGCGTATAGAAGTGTCGGATGCCGAATTACATACATACTGTATAATTTCGCGAAGCGAAATTATACAAAGTATGTAGTTCGGCATCCGACACTTCTATATACGCCGACAGATGCATCGAAAACAACGTTGATTGCTTATAATTACGGCAATCCGCATAAATATAGTTGCGGATTATGACTATTTTTCTGAAGAAAATATACCAAAAACACCAAATTGTAAAACTACTAAAGTTATAGTTGTGTCTGTACTTCATAACGGAAATTGGGTCGAACATAAATTGGGCGACCTTATAATTCGGCAAGTTTAATAAAAGATCAATGTCAAGAATAAACAACGAAATCATGGAATATCAATTCATAATCATGGACGCACGCATCGTTTCAATTCATTTGTGGAAGTGGAAATTGAAATTGCATGTGTCAATTGTTGCATAAAGACAATTCGAATCGATAGCAATTCCGAAGCGGTGTTCCCAACCTTCCCCTCCGAATTTGCGGTCTCTGGTGACTCGAAAAGTAAACAATCGCCACAAAGGTGCATACTATGCTCTCGTGACCACTGCCGTGTCATATTAGTATTGACACGAACCTGGATAGATGCTAATACTAATGGTGGAATAGTTATGTAATACATTCCTCAAGTTTATCTCCAAATAAAATAATGTACTATTTTGCTGTTTTTAATCGGCGATAATCTTTCGCTGAGATTTGCGTTACGGTTTGATTGGGCCATACAGTAATATATAATCTTAAAGTCAACTCAGTTTATTGCGAAATTCCAGTAAATTAGGCACGCACCTTGCCTATATGGACTGTTCAGACATAATTTGCTGAACTCCTTTTGTAAATTTCTGTGTCAGACGGTTGACTTGTTTGGTATCCTCTAGTTATTCAGTCTGTTCTGAACAAGTCCGTGGTAACTCATCCATTAATTGTGGTGCGTGTACACTCATCACTAATGAAAACGCTACGATTCACAAGGAAAAACACATTTTTTTAAAGCAGGGTTCAATATATTGCCAACAAATGTGCTTTCTTTCAATAAACATAACATTAGTAATATAGGTTTGGTCCAAGCAGAGAAAAAGCATGAAAATAGAAAATGTTCGTGGAATACACCAGTAAACACATCGCGGAAAATCCTTCGACTGACTACTTTCTGTCAGAATGTTTGAGCAAACAAAAGTGAGTTTGGACACACATGAGGTATCTGCTTGTTTGAAAAATAGTGTAGCATATGATCGTAGCTGCCAAAATAATATGTAATCTGTCATATCCTAGTTTATTACCTTTTTCTTCATTTCTCGACGTGTTTTCTGTCGCCTCCGCCATTTTCGAAACCACATGATTCCCTACCGTGCCAAATTTCAGTCGAGGTCCAGAAACATGCACATGAGCGAGGCCAGGGACACGGACGCATTTGTGAAATTGGACACGCTCATATCATTCCCGGGATCAAAGTAGTCCTACACACAAATTGAGTCGTATCGGTCGAGGTCCAGAAACATGACTATGAGCGAGGTCAAGGTCAGGACACCGTCGCACGTGAAATACCAAATTCTAGTCGGATCGGTCGAGCAGTTTTCGAGTCTATAACACACATACATACATACATACATGCATTCATACACACAGACAGACAGAAGTTCCAAAATATATAATAGATTGCTAAAAGAATTATGTGATATATAATTTATGGGTGACCTGATGCATGCATCTTAGTTTTTTTCTTGTGACTAATAGTAGCGCGGCACTGGGATACTGGGAAGATTGACTCGCCGTCACGTTCACGACCGGCTTCACTAACCCCTTAATTGACGATATGCGACAGAAGAACACAGGAGAGCCCGGACAAGCCCATGCAGCATTATGGGAACGCGGACAAATAAATATGATGAATTATGGTAGTGGGATACATACTAAGTATAGGTTGCGAACGTTTATTTGCTGTTTCATCCGCCGCCGGTTTTATTAACCCCTTACATTCCGATATTGGCTAAATAGTGGAATAGAGTTAGTAACAAAAAATTTCACATTATGACTAAGGCTTGAAATTTTGCACATATGTATATATTCACATACTAATTGACATTAGGTATGGAGCCACGCTGAAATTTCACTTTAACCCCTCTTGTAAGGGATTTCCCGAATTTAAAGAGCGTTTCGTAATTATATAATGTCGCAATTACTCTTGCAATGGAATATGTAATTAGGCAGTATATATGACTCTGTGAGATATAACGACAGACGTGTATGCCAAACTTGGAACTCCTCCGTCTAAGATGGCCCTCAAAATGGCAGCCGTAAGTGGAAATTTTGACGTTTTTTTCCACTAATATATTCTACTAGCAGGGTGACCCGACTTCGTCCGGGCTGTTTACCCTCTGCTTTCATCCGTCGAAAGGCGGGATTGACCTTGAATTGACCATTGTGAAGGTCAAGTTCAGGTCGGGGTCACGATTTGACCCGTCCAAAACACTACCCGGAAAAAAGTACCCCTATGTATCAAATTTCGTCGAAATCCGTTCGAAAGGCGCAATTTGACCTTGAATTGACCATTTTGAAGGTCAAGGTCAGGTCGGGTCACGATTTGACCCGTCCAAAACACTCTCCGAACAAAAGTACCCCTAGGTATCAAATTTCGTCGAAATCCGTCGAAAGGTGCGATTTGATCTTGAATTGACCATTTTGAAGGTCAAGGTCAGCTCGGGTCATGATTTGACCCGTCCAAAACACTCCCCAGACAAAAGTACCCTTGGTATCAAGATCCGTTCGAAAGGCGCGATTTGACATTGAATTAACCATTTTGAAGGTCAAGGTCAGGTCATGATCACGATTTGAGCCGTCCAAAACACTCCCCAGACAAAAGTATTCTTAGGTATCAAATTTCGTCGAAATTCGTTCGAAAGGCGCGATTTGACCTTGAATTGACCATTTTGAATATCACGTCAGGTCGGGGTCACGATTTGAATCGTCCAAAACACTCCCCGGACAAAAGTATCCCTATGTATCAAATTTCGTCGAAATCCGTCTGGCAGTTTTCCCGGCCATTGCTAGCAAACAAACAGACAGAAGTCCCAAAATATATAGTGGATATCAGTTTCTGCTGTTTGGAACTGGTTGACAATTTGACATTATTTGTGATGCTCATGGTAACTGATCGTTGTGCCAATGAAATATGTCTTTCGTGGGGTTCCATCTCCTTCAAATCCTTAACAAAATCGATTTTTACAGAATTCAGTATAAATTTTCACCAAAAATCATAAATGTTTTCCTAGTCATATTTCACAAAGAAATGAGCAAAACTGTACAATGTAAGTGATGCATACCATTAATCGTGAATATTTTAACACAATAGAACCAAAATGATCACTTTGGCTAAAAATGGCAGCCAAAATATGAAAAATGGTAATATGGTCTCAGTGTGCCATACAATCGGTTGTAAAAAAAATTATGGTTGATGTATAAAATTGGCTATTATGTTGTACTAGCAGGGTTACCCGGCGTTGCCCAGGTTAATGCGATGTGAAACCATCTGTATGCTGTGGATATTTGTTGGGAATAGAGAAAACTCTTGTTCAAAATGTTATACGTTTTCTCATAAATTGTATATTCAAATAGCATCACAAAACATGATTATTACAGTCATGGAATATAAGTAGTGGCACACCTTGTCAATTGTCATTCTGTTTATCGCGATTAATCCGTTCCACCAATAATGAAGTATTTATTTATTTACAACTGCGTATACGTCAGACGTTATAATATGATACATGGACATCATAAAGACATTAGTTCGCATAAATAAAAGATGACAATTGGGTTTTACATATTGAGATGCATCAATCAATCTAGTGGGTTGGACTAAGATCTCGAGGATACCTGGCTATCATATCTCCATGAAGATACAAATGTTTTAAAGAAATTTCCAGGTGCTCCTCTGTTCATGGTGCTATATATTGCTAAATATTCTCAGTTTCAACGAAATGTTGCTGCGCGGGCATATCAGCTACATTTGCCAGACACAGAGCGATATTTTGAGTTGTTTATGTCAGTCGATGAGTCTGTTCTAAACCCCTTGTCAGATGTCAGTATTGGGAGGATCCTGAAAAGTCATGTGCTACTAACTGCATTTTATTGTATATCAGAAGAAACTATATATGACTGCACACTGTGACCACTGTTTTTTAACAGGCCTTCCATATATCCTGACAAATTGTAACTTTTTTGTGGAAACTGTATTGAATGGAACAGACGCAATTTTGTTATAATATATATGCAATCCTCTGACGGTTCGAGGTCTCTCAGTTTATACGTTTAATGCTTCTTCTGTGTATCTCTTTTTGCTAGCTCATTGTGTGAATGTCCTGATTGCCATCCCCATATAAATATGACAATTAAGAAGATATAATTGTTCAAGTGACTTATAAGTGGGTTACCATTTGTCGGGATTGTGAAATGTGAACGCCCAAATCTCCTTAAAATGATATGGAGATGGCCTGGTGACTATATATAACTTATATGTGGATATCGGCGAATAGCAATCTTATCTACGATATTGCATATCCGCTCGCCATCCGTGACGCAAACGACACCAAATGTGATTTAATTTATGGTATATCATTAGATAAAAACATGTATGAATTTGTTGGAAATTAGTGCCAAATATATTTGTATCAGCTTTTGCCTCTTCGATTGTACCGCGTGAAGTTATATATATAACACACATACAGATAGAAAGACAGACAGACAGCACAATTTGATTTATTGTATCATTTGAGAAGAACGTGTCTGAATTTGATGGTATTTGGTACTAAAACTATTTTGTATCAGTTTTTGGTGACCCTCCCGTCCCTATTTCGGACTCAAGCTGCACACACTAAGACTCATTAGAGATTAGAGATGCATATATATGAAATTGGTGAAAATTGGCGAGTATACAAATTCGTATCAAATTGAAGTTCCCCATATCTCTCACCCATAGGGCACCAATTTGTTGTGTCTAAACCACACGATAAGATTCCTCGTATCACGGAGAAGAATATGTATCAATCTGGTGGAAATCGGCCATAAACATATAAATATAATGTCCCTCTCATCTCCATACACCACTGACTCGAATGGCCCCACTTGTGACATCCTTAAACCACACAATTACACCCCTGATATCATGTTGATGATTGTTTATAAGTTTGGTGATAATCGGCGACTAAACAATGTTTTTTTAAAATAAATTTGTGTCAATCCCTCCCTCCCCATCTCTCACCTAAACAGTACCACTATGGCATCTTTAAATCACACAATCAGATTCATCGTATCATGGATAAGAAAAAAATTTGGTGCCCCTGTCCCTTTCAATACACCCCTGAATCGAATGAGGCCACACTTGACAGATATAAGCCACACCATTAGACTCCTCATACCATGTGGATGCTTTTGTATAAGTGTGGTGGCAATCGGCGACTAAACCAATTATCATCAAATTTAGTGCCCACCCCTCCCAATCTCTCATCCAAACGACAACAATTTGGTGTTGTTAAATCGCACAATTAGATTCATTGTATCATGAAGAAGAATATATATCAATTTGGTGGAAATCGGCGCTAAAATTAGTTTTATAAATTTTGGTGCCCCTCTCCCATTTCGTGCAAATCTGACTCGAACGACGCCACTTTTGACATATTTAAACCACACCGTTGGATTCTTCATATCATGGGAATGATTATATGTAAGTTTCGTGGCAATCGGCGACAGAATATAATTCTGCCCCTCCCCCTTCCGGGCACCCCTGACGCGAACGGCGCGACTTTTGCCATATTTAAAACACACCATTAGATTCCTCATATTATGGGGATGATTATATATAAGTTTCGTGGCAATCGCCGACAATTTTGTTTCTGCCCCTCCCCCTTTTCTGCCCCTGACAACAACGGCGTCACTTTAGAAAATTTTAACCCCGACCATTATTTTTCTCGTGAAAAGTTACTCCTAGTAGACCCCTTTGGCATCATCTAGATGGTCCCCTGTGAATTTCTATAGAACACAGACAGACAGACAGACAGACAGACATTCGCAAATATAGATATAGATATACATTGAATACTACTACTTATATTATGATGCATCTTGGTTAAGAGTTACGATTACATTATCAAAAATATTGGAATTTTCTCTCAACATTCTCACTTATCAGGCTTGGGACTATTTTATCAAGTAAAATGGAACTATCTTAGGTGTTTATTGATTTGATCACATTGAGGTATATATAGAAAATAAAACAAATACTCAAGATGGCTTGCAAAATGTCTATACAATTTGATAGCAAAGTTTCTATTTCCACGTATATCCCGAACATTATCCTCTGCTCTTCTGTGGAGATAGCAAATTGTGATTCACTTGGTTATTAAACACGCTACTTAATCAACTGACAACTAAATGTTATATTCTGGTTGTCCCTGCACCTTATGGGGGCATGACAGTTCCATTTTAAATGATGCAGAATGTAATTTTGGCGAAAACTTATTATGGGATGCTGGCCATGTTTCTGAACGGAAATGAGCAGACTGAAAATTATAACTGAGAGGGGCATAATTATATGCATACACTGGCCCAATAACACGTGTAACCATTATAGGCAAGTGGATGTAAGACCAGGTTACAGAAGGCCTTTCAGAAAGTCAAACATGGAGATTAGTAAAAAGCTGCTTCTTAACATCGAATTCTGGCCCATTGGCATCAAGTTTGATTGACTAATATCGTGAATACCATTTCCTCCATTGTCCATATAAAAGGATACAAAACGACCACACAAATGACAACATATGCTCGCACTTTATAAACACACTTCACCCATGACCATATAACCCCACTTGGGTTATCCGTACACATCAGGCATGACTACACAGTCAGCAGTCACCATGCAGCTACACATATGACATGTAGTTGCTTCCTGTATATATATTCACCACATTCATGACCATACATTCACATATTCGTCTCACCATTGGCCATATAATCACTCACTATATATATATGTCACACCCATGACATATACCCACTCAAAATATACACATATGCCCCATGTGCAATCACGACCATAGTCACTCCAGGTATACCTCGCACATATCAATTCATCCATGTATACTGGATATACTCGATGTATAATCGTACACCCTATGCATGATCATACAGCTACTCTACGTATAGCTATGCATCCAACACTAACCATACAGCCACGGAAGAGATGTATATATATCACCTAACACCCATGATCACAAGGGCTCTTCATGTACATGTTGTATACCCACACGCCCGCCAATAGCAATCCAGCTATACTCCAGGTGCATAATTATACACCTCAACAATCATGACCGCACATTCATCCCATGTACACCTATATACATTAGACATACACATACAGCCATTCCCTATTTACTCATATACCACATGCACGGTCATACAGCCAACATTTACATACATATACACCCACCATGACAATAGTCACACAAGGTACACATGCATATCACACGCATGACCATACAGTATATATACATAAACAACACCCATGTTGCCATTTAGCTACTATCAGTATACCCATACACCGCTTCAGTGACCATATAGCCAATCACCGTGTGGCTATTCACCTCTCCCAAGACGTACATTCATTCCTTTCATATCTATTGATCTCGCCATGGACACAACAACATCACCAACATCCATTCGTTCCATTGATCACCATACAATAACTCCATGTACAACTATTCAGCTGTGACCACACGTTTAATACTTGGCTGCCATTTTGACACATACGTAGGCATATATTAATTTGATTTTGATGCTAATGGGCGAGAGTACTCAGAGTAGCCACTTAATATGGACCCACGAAGTTCCGTTTCGACGTTCTGTCTATTTCCGTTAAAAAATATGCCAGAATCACAAAAGTCTTCCTGGCAAAGTTCCATACTGCATCATTTAAAATGAATTTATCATGGCAAGCAATCTGGTGTAACTTTGCCTAGAACACATCAGTGTGACGCATTTAAGACAGATCAAAACAACAAACATCTTTGATACCAAAGATATTATATATTTTATTTGAATAAATGGTCCAAATCTGAAAATTAAATGTTTGCTGATTTTGATGTCAATTTTGTGACAGACATCCAATATTTATGATAATTTCAGTGGTTATAATAGTAGAACTTAAGAAATCAGAAATGTTAGAATTTAATGTATATAAGACAGAATAGTCAATTGTATTCATCAACCACAACTTGTAAGCGATTACATGGCATGCTGGGGCAATATTTACCATTTTCCAGATTTTGGCCGCCATTTTGGCAGCCATTTTCAGATAAAGTGACAATTTTTGTTCCATTGAGTTGAATTATTCATAAGCAAGAATATTCCCCACTTACTGTGCACAGCTTTGTCCATCTTTTCTTAAAATATGACTGGAAACCTAATGGTGAAATTTTATACCAAGTTCTGTAAAATTAATGAGGGATCGGAAGGGACATGGATCCCATGAATGGCATATTTCATTGCTTCAGTGATCAGTTACCATAAAAAATACAAAACAAAGTCACATTTCCGAACCAGTTCCATACAGCAGAAACTGAACTAGAAGATATTGGTGGAAAAAAACTAAATTTTCCTCTTTCAGCTGCCATTTTGACGGCCATCTTGGACGGGGAGTTCCAAGTTTACAATAAACATGAGTCATACATACTGTCTATGCCTAATTTTAAATCGCATATGCAATGGTAAGATTAACTGTGACATTTACTAAATTATATAATCACGAAACGCTCTTTAGATTCGGAAAACCCATTAATATGGGGAATAAAAGTGAAATTTCAGCGTGGCTCCATATCTAATACCAATCGGTATGACGTGGAACTTATCTCACTCTTCGTTTATATGCTAAGTTTAATTTCCAGATAGTTATGATCAACCGTGTCGGTCAATCAGATAGTACGTATATCTACAAGGAACCGCCCACTCCAACATCAGTCGGTGTCCACGGAACTTCACCCATACCAACGGCCTAAAACCGATGCCATACTGTCGAAAAGGCTACACGCTACAGCTTGTTCGATGGTCTAATTTTAATTACAACTGGGCAACCAGCTCAGGTCCTCAGCCATTCTTACTGTTATACACGTACTACCGGAATGTAAATTTAACAAAGGTTCACTTTCAATAGTGATATAACGATTGGGTCGTTATATCGCGTTCATTGTCTCCATGTGACGCATTTGGATCAACATTAGTAAACCGCTGTAGAATCGAAAAGAAATATGGCGGAAACGTACTCCAGAGAGTACTAAAGAAAGTTTACCGCAAATTGAGTTCAATCGGGTGGAATCAGTACGAAGATGCATCTTCTCATTAACAAGTCGAACGCACCTAATTAGTTAAAAATATTCTCCAAGGGGACAAGAAGGCACCTAAATAGATGCATCGGAATGAATGCACAGACATCCGGTTCTGCGATGCATTACCCAATTAATCGCCCAATTAACGAAGCTAATTAAACAGTGGCCATGATTTAGCGAAAGCGTTGATAGATAATACCAAACAATTTCAGGATGATACACACAGCAGCTTGTTCTTGTTCTGTGCGAATACGCAGCATGATACATAATAAACAACAATGGGACATGACAATCTGCGGGATGGGATGGGATATGGGACAAAACGACAATCTGCGGGACAGAATTTCAAATTGCGTGGGACGGCCGATATCTCGAGGAATACAGTACGTAGAGGGCTCCTTTTTGTGTCTAACGAAAGGCCCACATTCGCCCTATCCACACATAGTAACCCCGCCACTGACCAGACACCAGAAATTGCATTATTTGATCGACAACTGACCTAACATGGGATGAAATATGGGATAGAACGATAATCTGCGGGACAGAATTTCAAATTGCGTGGGACGGCCGATATCTCGAGGAATACAGCACGTAGAGGGCCGATATTCGCCCTAGCCACACATATTAACCCCGCCACTGACCGGACAGGGAAGTTGCATTATTCGGTCGACAACTGACCTAACATAAAATGTTCGAAATCAAGGCCGTGGAGCAGCTGTAGAAATGCATTTTTACAGCGATAAGGCTATGCCCACAAGCAAACTTGGTATTAAAATGAAGTTTATCATCTATTGCACAACAGAAATCAAGGTAACCCGTACATGACACTTCCCGTAGGTAGCAAGTTTGAGCTCAATCGGTTCGAGTCTATGAAGGACACACATTCACCATGGCAATCGGCATTGCCGTGGCAATCGCCGTAGGCTTCAATTGACTGCCGTTGGCCACGGACTGCCGTAACAGTTGATAACATGTTCACATTCGGCGGATCGGGCAATGCGGTCAGCCAAAAAACATAACGCGCACGCTATAACTCCGGTATCACTAACGTACGCGGCTTCGGAAGGGTCCGGTTAACTTCTGCCTGGATCCACGTGGCGTGACGTAATTCACAACCACGTGTATTTACCTCGAAAGTGTTAAAATTGCGCGATCGCGACACACACAATGGCCCGATAATGGGCACGCATTCCCTGGAATTTACCAGAAGATATTCATGGGGAGGTCAAGTGACCAATTTTGAAATTTGCTGGTCGCATTCGTCTGTAGGTCTGAGGAATTCTCGGCTAGATATTACCAACATGACATATTTAAATTAATCCCGCCGTGCACCCCCATCACCAACGCGAAGTAATTTGGGTACCATGTGTTGCGTTCTAAAAATAGGTCGATTGCAGTGGATTCGTAGAGATGACGAAATATGAGTGCGACAGAGAATATTGTTTGATCGAAAGCATTTGAATTAATACGTCACAAGACTCGCCTTGATGCTGGCTAAAGTCCCTGCTATGTGTTGGGAATGTGAATTCAAATTGCCGTGGGGGTCTAATTTTGCCACGGCAATACACAAAATCTCCCCCGTTCCTAGAAGCGAATTCCATATAACGTAAACAAAACCGTATGCGAAAGCCGAAGGGAATGAAGAGCGTTAACCGGTTAACGAACCCAAATATGGAAGATCTTTATCAACGACACTGCGGATACGAACGCTCTTTAACTATCAACGCTATTAACCCCGAAGTGCCGTTTTTGTAACTGAGAGTGGAGAACGGGTGCTCTGAGCTTCTCCATAACATGACATTTTTTAATCATTTTTTTTTTTCAATGAGTTATGAGTTAATTCTGCCTTTTTAATGAAGAGACTAAATTTTTTTAAATTAATTAATTATTTTAATTAAAAAAAAATTCAATGAGTTAATTCTGCCTTTTTAATTTTTTAATTTAATTTTATGTTTTTCAATGCCTTTTTAATCAAGAGAAATTATGGTACCCGTTCCTAAAAGAGGTATGATTACCCGATGAAAATCTCCCCCATTCCTAGGATCGACAGACATAAGATGTTGGCAGTCTGAGTTATTCACTCGAACGAATGGCAGTCTTGCTATTCACGGAGAATTGCAAATCATAGATAGAATGAACTGCGTCTGATCCAATTGTAAAAGTATTGTTCCCGTATCTTATGACTTCCAATAAATCTCTCCGCATAGGAAAGCACTCAAAAGTATTGTTCCCGTATCTTATGACTTCCAATAAATCTCTCCGCATAATATAACGTAAACAAAAGCCGTAATGCGATATGCGAAAGCGGAAGGGAATAAAGAGCGTTAACCGGTTAACGAACCCAAATATGGAAGATCTTTATCAACAACACTGCGGATAGGAACGCTCTTTACCTATCAACGCGATTAACCCCCGCCGTGCCGATTGCGGTGATTTTGATGATTGTGAGTGAGAATCAGTGCTCAGAGCTTGTCCAAAACGCGACGACGACCATTCCCGTGGGTTTTTACCCTTAGATGGGAAGTTTGAGCTCGATCTGACCAGCCGTTTTCGATTCTATAAAGTACACACACACACACACATATATTTATATACGGAAGTCTCAAAATATATAGTAGAGTAGCAGGTTAGCCCGCCACTGGCGTGGTTGGTCAGAAACATGACATTTGTTTTAATTTTTTTTTGTTTTTTTTTTTGTTTTTTTTGTTTTTAATTTTTAATATTAATTTAATGTTTTTTTAATTTAATTTATGTTTTTTAATTTTTTAATATTTATTTAATTTTTTTTAAATTTAATTTAAATTTTTTTTTTTTTTTAATTTATTTTTTTTTTTATATTTAAATTGTTTTAATTTTAAATTGTTTTAATTAATTTTTTAAATGAATTTTTTGTTTCTGGTGGAAAAATTGACCCGATGAAATCACCCCTTCCTAGGAACGACAGACAACGCATTCTTTGTTTTTCAATGAGTTAATTCATGGTACCCGTCCTAAACTTCCCTGTTCCTAGATACCTGTCCCTAAAAGAGGTATGATTTTTTTTAACCTGCCCGTACCCGTCCTAAACTTCCCCGTTCCTAGATACCCGTCCCTAAAAGAGATATGATTTTGTTTAACCTGCCCGTGGCCATTGAGCAGCCCCTGACAGAGGTTGTCCACCCTTACGAGATGGTCAATTGTCTCCGAAAAGAGCGGACAGTCAATTAATCCCGTCGTAACAAACGCTTCCCGTCGTGAATTGTAAACATGAAAATGTCCCCCGGTCCTGGGAACGACAGGCATAAAAAAATGTAGAGTTACGCCTCTTGGATCTGAATCGATAGCGAAAATCACGCTCTTTATATAAACACTGTGGAAAACGAACGCTCTTTATCTATCAACGCTATTAACTCCGAAGTGCCGATTGTGGTGATTTTGAAGATTGGGAGTGGAGAATGGGTGCTCAGAGCTTCTCCAAAACGCGACAACGACGGTGTCCGTGGGTTTTTATCCTTAGATAGGAAGTTTGAGCTCAATCTGTCCACGCGTTTTCGATTCTATGAAGTACCCACACACATATATATGTATATACATATATACGGAAGTCTCAAAATATATATATAGATTTAATTTAATTAATAAATAAACCAACTCATTTTTTTCATTTTAGCTAAAACATGGTTTTTAAAACCAACATATCCTCGCGCAAATACGCACATAATCGACCTATAATTTTATATAGGTACATAATGTGATTATTTGATTCTCAAAGCAGAAAATTTAGCCATAGCCGTTATTTCATTTTATGGCGCGGGTCACTGTTAAAACACATCTTAAAGAGCGTATACATATGAAAAGTCGTGGGTTTGTTTATTTTTGTCATTGTCCGCACATAATCTGCTTAGAACCGCCTCATTATGAGTCGATAATGTGATAAAATACTCTAATTTCAGCACATAATCTACTCAAAATGAGGCAATTCTAAGCATATTATCTACCTAAAGGCAGTTTGTTATAAGCTGATAATGTGCGGGTTTTGAGGAGAACAGGCTGTTTAAAACAGTACAATATGGTACTATTTATATACGAAATAAGCCCGTATATTTCGTCAACACGACTTACCAATACCAGAGTTACGGTCTTTGTATTGTGTTTTCGCTGTGGCCCGCGCCATAAGCTCAATATGTGCTTATTTCAGAATCAGATAGGTCCAACATAAACCTGTGAGTAGTTACATGTAGATCCAATATGAACCTATTTGAACGAGGATATGTTTCATACTGTTGTCGTTAAAATATGCACATAATGGGCTTTAATGAGCGAATTAAGCTCATACTGGCGTTATATAACCTCAATTTGTTCATCAACAAGACAAACCGGATTCACGCTATTTATAATGTGTTTTAACAAATAAACAACTCAAGACTTAGCATGCAAATGTCAGGCTATTTTCGTGAAAATAAACACTTAACTTTTTTCCTATAAGCTAATGTTGGCATTATTCAATCGCAATTTATATAAGCTCTATATTGAGCTAAAACACGGTTTTTTAAAAACAACATATTCTCGCGTAAATACGCAGATAATCGACCTATAATTTGAAATAGTTACAAAGTGTGATTATTTGATTATAAAATAAGCGGGTAATTGAGGCATAGCCGTTATTTCGTTTTATGGGTCACGGTTAAAACACACACCAAAGAGCGTATACATATGAAAAGTCGTGGGTTGGTTTATTTTTGTTATTATCCGCACACAATCTGGTTAGAATCGCCTCGTTATGAGTGTGACTAAAAATTTTTAATTTTCAGCACATTATCCACTCAAATGAAGCAATTCTAAGCAGATTATCTACATAAACTAAGTTCTTTATAAGCTGATAATGTGCGTGTTTTGATGAGAACAGTGTTTATAAAATAGTATAATGTGGGACTATTAGCATACGAAACAAGACCGTATTTGCATGATTTATTCTACCTTTTTTCATCAAAACGACTTACCAAAGCTACGCTCTTTGTATTGTGTTTTTACTGGAATAAACCCTATGGCCCGATTTGTCATCTCAGGTTTAAACCTGGTCTACGTAAACCTCTAGGTTTAAACCGCCGTGAGTCAGCAAAATCCGTGGTTTAAATCCGCGACCGCAGGTCTAATTGACGCATCCGTCATCTCAGGTTTAAACCTGGTCCAACCAGACCAGTGGTTTAGCAGTAGTGTCTCTGTATCATCGAGATAGTTAATCGTACTGTCCTAATGCGGACCGCCTCGTTTTATTTCTTGCGAAAATCGATAATAGGGACAGCGACCATATGTTGATTGGAAATTTATAAGTGAGAAGCACTCACACATATAAATCGTGTGGGGATAAGTTTTTGTCAATTTCGATATTTTGTTTGCAATTTATAAGCTTAAACTGGCAACTAAACCATTTAATTCGGCGGTCCAGCTAAACCAGCTTTACCGAGGCTAAACTTGAGATGACGAATCCGCCCTTTTCTTCATCGCGGTTTAGAATTGTCAAACAATCAATCAAAGGGTGGAGCTGTAAATTATCTCGAGTTAGGGCGTGTCTAAGTTGCGACTGCAGACCGGTGTTATCATTATGTCACAGTTGATTCATTCGCACGCGATAATTGAGGACGTTTCAGTATATAAGCATTACATCAGCCTGCCCTTTGTTCCGCTTGGTAACAAGCTAGTTTGACTGCATGCTCATATCACCGACTGGAGTTGTCAATCAGCTGGCCACTAAACGACAAAAACGCCCACTTAGACCCGGTTTGACTGGACCGCCAATGGGGGTTTAAACTGGAGATGACCAATCGGGCATATTTGTATTATTAATCTAGCTTTTTTCCTCAACACGACCTACCAGATGCACGATCTTTATTTGCTATTCGGCCCTCGTCATTCAACGGAATAATGGCTATAAGCTCACTGGGCTTATTTCAGAATGTGAATACTTAGGTCCAATATGAACCTATTTACACGAGGATATGTTGCGATGAAAAAAATTAGAACGAATAATACCAATATGGGCTTATTTCGTATATAACAGTCTGATATTGGACTGTTTTAAAAACCGCGTTTAATAGGTCCATATATATACTGTACGTGTATATTAGGTTAAATATTACCACTATATTAGTTTATATAGTTCATTAAAATAAGCCCCGTTATGTGTTTATATCCAGGAGAACAGGTTGCATATTGACATTATTTGAAAACTCAAAAACGCTCCATATGGGCCTAAACACTGGTTATTAAAACAGCCCTTTCCATGTATATTGGATACTTGAATATGAGATAAGCCCGTATTGTGCTTAGTTTCACGACAATAGAGTGGAAAACAGCACGAGTCAACCATCTCATGACTTGCCATAAGACTGTTCTCGTGCAAATAAGCACATAATGGGCTTATTTTCATGGGCGAATCAAGCTTATATTGGCATTATTTAACCGCAATATACGGTATATATGGACATAACACGCGGTTCTTAAAACAGTCCAATATTAATCTACCTTTTTTATCGACACGACTTACCAGATTGTGCTCTTTATAATGCATGTTCACTGGTGCCCACCCCGTTAACATAAAACGGACATAACAAAAATGATATAGCCATATTAATAGCTAAGTAGTCCAAAGGCATGGGATGGAATTTGTGAATTATGTTTAGTATCGCACCAAACAAATTTAACTGTATAACACAAGATTTTGGACAGATGTAAACCAGTAAATCGGGGCACCCTTGGCCGAGTTATAATGGTGATAGTTTTTCAAATGTTGTTAACCTTCAAAAAAAAAAATTTGAGCAAGGAGTTCAATCTAAATTAAATTTAAAAAAAACATTTTTTTTTTCTATTATATTTTTGTTAAATTGAGCAAGGAGTTCAATATAAAAAATTTTATTTTTTTATTTCCAAGAGTGAATATTGTTTCGAAAAGGGCCGTAACTCAGTTAAAACGAGTCGGATCAACCCACATTCGAAGTCGATCTGCCTTTTGGGCTGAGAAATTCATATACAAAATTTGGTTCCGACCAGATAGAAAATGCTTGAGTTATCGCACCATGCATAAAGTGTATACAGCCAGAAGGACAGAGGGACTGAGGATAGAGATAGAGTCAGATGGAGGACGGACGAACAACGAGTGGTCAATTCGGACGTCGACACTATGTTTACCATACTATGGTATGGGTAAACAAAAACCCCCAAATATTCCCCTCCCCTGACCTGAGCTCAAAATCCCATTCATGTGCCCAAATAATTTTTTCCCCATTCCACTATATATTTTAAAGTCAAATGTGGAATAATTTTCAGAATGGGTATAGTCTGAGAGAACACTGATCCAGAAATATATGTTCATAAGCACGGGTGCTGTATGGTTTTATCATGGATGCCTCGGGTGTTGGGCTTCTCCATACCCTTAAAACCCACTGAGGAACCCAATATTTTGCAAATCTTCTTATACAGATGCAGATCTTTTCTTTTCAAAAACAGTAAAAATACTGGATGTAGATACCTATAATTGGTCACAGGGCACAATTCAAGTTAAATATACCAACTTGACTATTAAAAACCCAAATATTCCCCTCCCTGACCAGAGCCCAAAATCCAAATCAGGTGCCCAAATATTTTTTTCCCATTGCCTTCATATATCCCAAATTAAACTGTGGGATGGGTATAGTCAGTCGACATAAATTTCGATTCAGTACATCATATAAATTCATCTGAGTCGAACAGGACTGGTCGGAAAGCTATTTCCAGACTTGGGGATATACCAGGAAATTCCTTGTTTTGATTGGAAGCGGTACCAGAAACCGCTAACCCCGATTGGCTAACCGATAACAGCTGCGCGTGTCCCGTAAAAATAGTTCAGGTGTCATCTGTATACGGCGAACGCAATAGTCGTTTAACTCGGTCATGTGGCACTCATTTAAAGTTTGTTTTAATAGTCGTATTGATTTTGACCAGCTGCTTTATTAAAGAAAAACACTTTTGGCAAATGGCATGATTCTGATCGGCGGCGAAATAACCGATGCCGATATTCAGTGTTCTGTACTAGGTAATCTCTGCCTCTCGTAACATTCCAACACAACCGCATAAATTATTCCTTATTTGGAATGTCTGTGACATCAGTATGACGTCACGATATTGGGGGAAGCCCATTGTTCTGGAAATGGGTATTTACATGAATTCGTGTCGACGTAATATTATAATTATTACGGAGATGTTTACGTCAACTGGGGTATAGTATGAGAGAACAGTGATCCAGCAATATGTTTTCATACGCACGGGTGCTAAATTGTTTTATCATGGGTGCCGTGGGTGTTGGGCTGTCTCCTTACACTTAAAACCCACAGAGGAGCCCAAGCTTTGTGCAAACCATTTGTATAGATACAGGCCTGTCCAACAACAATAACAGTTCTGGAAGTAGATACATATAATATGCCATAGGGCTTATTCAAGTTAAATATACCAACTTGACTATTAAAAAACCCAAATATTCCCCTCCCCTGATCAGAGCCGAAAATCCCATTCAGGTGCCCAAATAATTGTTTTCCCCATTACCTCTTTATATTCTAAAGTCAAATGTGGAATAATTTTCAGAATGGGTATAGTCTGAGAGATCAGACTCAGAAATATGTTTTCATAGGCATGGGTGCTATATCGTTACATCATGGGTCTCGTGGATGTTGGGCTGTCTCCATACCCTTAAAACCCACTGAGGAGCCCAACGTTTTGCAAATCTTCTTACACTGATGCAGATCTTTCCAAAAACAAAAAGAGACCTGGAAGTAGATACCCATAATGGGTCACAGTGCCCAATGCAAGTTAAATATACAAAGTTGACTATTAAAAAACCCAAATATTCCCCTCCCTCTGACCAGAGCACAAAATCCAATTCAGGTGCCCAAATAATTTTTTCCCATTGCCTCTATATATTCTAAAGTAAAGTGTGGAATAATTTTCAGAATGGGTATAGTCTGAGACAACACTGACCCAGAAATATGTTTTCATAGGTATGGGTGCTGTATGGTTTTATCATGGGTGCCATGGGTGTTGGGCTGTCTCCATACCCTTAAAACCCACTGAGGAGCCCAAACCGTGTGCAAACCACTTGTATAGATGCATACCTGTCCAACAACAATAAAAGTGCTGGAAGTAGATACCTATAATGGGTCACAGGGCACAATTCAAGTTAAATATACCAACTTGACTATTAAAAAAAAAAAATATTGCCCCCCCGACCAAATCCCAAAATCTCATTCAGGTGGCCAAATATTGTTTTCCCCATTTATTCTATATAATCTAAAGTCAATTGTGGAATAATTTTCAGAATGGTTATAGTCTGAGAAAACACTGAACCATAAATATGGTTTCATAGGCACAGGTGCTGTATGGTTTTTATCATGGGTGTTGGGCTGTCTCCATACCCTTAAAACCCACTGAGGAGCCCAAACTATGTGCAAACCATTTGTATAGATCCATACCTATCCATAAACAATAAAAGTGCTGGAAGTGGATACCTATAATGGGTCACAGTGCCCAATTCAAGCTAAATATACCAACTTGACCATCAAAACACCCAAATATTCCCCTCCCCCTGACCAAAGCCCAAAATCCTATTCAGATGCCCAAATAATTTTTTTCCCATTCCCTATATATAATCTAAAGTCAACTGTGAAGTAATATTCAGAATGGGTATAGTCTGAGAGATCAATGACCCAGAAATGTGTTTTCACAGGCATGGTGCTACATGTATATGGTTTTATCATGGGTGTTGGGCTGTCTCCATACCCTTAAAACCCACCGAGGATCGCAAGCTTTGTGCATATCTGTCCAAAAATAATAAAAGTGCTGGAAGTAGATACCTATAAAGGGTCACAGGGTACAACTCAAGTTAAATATACCTACTAGACTATATTAAAACACCCAAATATGCCCCTCCCCCATCCAGAGCCCAAAATCCCATTCAGGTGCCCAAAATAATGTTTGTCCCCATTGCCTATATATATTCTAAAGTCAACTGTGGAGTAATTTTCAGAATGGGTATAGCCTGAGAGATCTGACTCAGAAATATATTTTCATAGGCACGGGTGCTGTGTGGTTTTTTCATGGGTGTTGTGCGTGTTGGGATGTCTCTATATCCATAAAACCAACTGAGGAGCCCAAACTTATGCAAATCTTCTTATACAGATGCAGATCTTTCCATAAACAGTAAAAATAATGGACTGGTGCCTACATATTGGGCCCAAATCAAGTCCAATATACCAATTTTACTATTTAAAAACCTATATCGTCCCCACTCTGAGACCAAAATCCCTTCCAGGTGCCCAAATATGTTTTGTTATTGTCTGCCTATATTTCTAAAGTCAAATGTGGAATAATATTCAGAATGGGTATAGTCTGAGAGAACACTGACCCCAAAATATTATTTTATAGGCACGGGTGATGTATGTTTCATCATGGGTGGTATGGGATTTGGAGCGATTCCTCACCCTTCAAACCCAATGCGGCCCAATGTTTTACAAATCTTTTATGTAGATGCAGACATATCCAAAAACACTTAAAGCACTGGAGTAAAACACATATAATGGGTTACAGGGCCCAAATCATGATAAAATACCAATATGACTATTAAAAACACAAATATTCCCCTCCCCTTGAGCCTAATATCCCTTCCAGGTGCCCAAATAGTTTTGTTCAGTGCCTGCCTATATTTTAAAATCAGCCATGGAATAATTTCCTGAATGAGTATGGTCTGAGAGAACACCGACACCGAAATATGATTTTAAAGGCACATGTACTGTATGGTTTATTATGGGTAATGTCGGTGTTGGGTCTGCTGCCTGCCCTTAAATACCACTGAGTAGCCCAAACTTTTGCAAATCTTTTATAGTTATGCAGACCTATCTAAAAACCCTTAAACTACTGGAGTTAAACACCTATAATGGGTTACATGGCCCAATTCAAGTTAAAACTACCAATTTGACTATTAAAATAACACAAATATTGCCCTCCCCTTGAGCCCAAAATCCCTTCCAATGCCCAAATAATTTTTGTTCAGTGCCTGCCTATTTTCTAAAATCAACAGTGGAATAATTTTCATAATGACTATGGTCTGATAGAACACTGACGGTGCCCAAAATATGATTTTATAGGCATTGGTGCTACATGTATATGGTTTCATCATAGGTGGTATGGGTGTCGCACCTATTCCTTACCCTTCAATCCCAATGCAGCCCAAACTTTTGCAAATATTTTATGTAGATTCAGGCATATCCAAAAACATTTAAAGCACTGGAGATAAACACATATAATGGGTTACAGGGGCCAATTCATGTTTAAAATACCAATATGACTATTAAAAACACAAATATTCCCCTCCCCTTGAGCCAATAATCCTTTCCAGGTGCCCAAATATTTTTATTGATTGCCTGCCTATGTTCTAAAGTCATATGTGGAATCTTTTTCACAAATGAGTATAGTCTGAGAGAAAACTGACCCCAAAATATGATTTTATAGGCACGGGTGCTGAGTGGTTTTATCATGGGTGCTTACCCTTAAATTCAACTGAGAAGCCCAATCTTTTGCTAATATTTTATATAGATGCAGACCTATACAAACACACTAAAATGGTGGAAATAAAAACATATAATGGGTTACAGGGCCTAATTCAAGTTAAAAGTACCAATTTGACTATTAAAAACACAAATAGTCTTCTCCCTTTGGCCCTAATTCCCTTCTTGGTGTCCAAATATTTTTTTTCAATGCCTGCCTATTATTCTAAAGTCATATATAGAATAATTTCCAGCATGATTATAGTCTAAGAGAACACTGACCCCTAGATATAACATGGTTTTAAAGGCACGGTGCTGTATGGTTTTATCATGAGTGCTGGGGACCATTTCCTCAAATCCCACTGAGCTCAAACTTTTGCAAATCCCTTCCAGGTGTCAAATATTTTTATTGATGGCCTGCCTATGTTCTAAAGTCATATGTTGAATAATTTCCAGAATGAGTATAGCCTGATAGAACAATGACCATAAATTTAACATGATTTTAAAGGCACTGTGCTGCACTGTGTGCTGTATGGTTTTATCGTGGGTGCCATGGCTCGTCTCCTTTTCCACAAATCCCACTGAGGAGCCCAAACTTTTATATAGATTCACGCCTATCCAAAAACACTAATAGTGGTGCTGTAAAGAAACACATATAATGGATTGTAGGGGCCAAGTTAAAATAACACTACAAGGGCTGGATGGAATTTCTTTTGATGCGAACTGTATTATTGATTGGACTGCATGTCAGAGAAAGCAGCGCGTTTAACTTTGCGCCGTTTGGCATGCCCGTACGGATGTTTACATATTAGCAGTGTTTGTATACAATCGGTTTGTTATGGGTGGGTGGTTGGTCTCCGAGCTCGAGCTCTATGTCTCTCAATAAACCCCTCTGAGCTTGTCATAACATATATATCATGTAATTACGGTCATTGATTGGTTATAATGCAACTCTAGCGTTGTTGTTAAGCCGTTGAATCGTGAAATTGGTCGCCCAATCGTGACAGTGTCAATAGCATGTAAGAACCACTCAATGGAATATACAGTAATGTCCTAAATAATCGACCCCTTAACCACCGCAGAATTATGGGTAATTTGTCAGTATTTAGTCGAAAATATGGCTTGTTGCCATTCATCGGAAAGCTCTCAGCTCTCAACTCTGCTGTAGTTAAGAAGTCGATTATTTAGGGCATTACTGTATGTGCAATATAGTTTATTGATACGCTTTAAATACACGTATAGCTGGATACAGAATGCAAATAGCTTGTGTGTTTGTCTGGTTATGTACTACCTACTTGTGTCCCAGTCGTAGGATAACTGCGTGTATCGGCGGTGACATGCGTATATCTGAATTATAGTGAGTCTCACACTTGGAATGGCAATGGAAACAGAGAATCACATCGTATTGTTTGTTCTTTATTTCTTCTTCTGTGGAATAATCTGCGCATTGCTCATTATCAGTTCAGCTATTTGCATACTGGTGTTTCCCTGTGCGCGCGCCTTAGACGTATTACCTTTGGAACTGGACGATATGTTTAAGTTCGTGCCGGTCGTGTGGTGCAGGGGGTCACAAGTAACTGTTATTCTGGTGCGTCATGTTTATGACCGACTCAATTCTATTGACGGAGGAATTCAATGTGAACGTGAATATTATACTACTGCATTTATAGATTTTGGGAACACAGCTGCAGCACTCACCGAAGTCATAATTATGTATTGTATTGTCACCAGACAAGTTGTGAACACAGCAGTTGGACTTTTAGTGGTTGTGCTAGCGCTAGCGGCTGATCTTCTGATAGCAAATAACGCTTTTCCGAAGGACCGAATATTTGCTTCACAAAAATTTACTGAACAGTTTATAATTGGAAGCATGGGTTTATTTGAAATGTTTGTTTATGACATAATTGCTGTTTGTATTCGTTGTATGTTGTCGGCGACAATATTGAGAGGAGTCATTTTTATGATAGGAAACGCTCTCACAATTATCGTTCTGACGGTCATCCGTTTGGGTTTTAGCATATTTACATTATTTTTGTCACCCGTAAACTATGTATATGCAATGTGGTCATACATGTATATGTTGACTAACCATCCGGAGTTGACAACCATATGCGGAACGATTCTCGGACTCGAACTAGATTGCACCCGCTTGGGCATTATATCAACATTTGAATTCATATGGTGTGTTGTTAAAAACCCAGGGGCTGTCGTGGTGATGTTTATAGCGGTGATGTGGATATCAGTAATATGGATTGGTCCTGTATATGGGGATATAAGATTCAACATATGGAACTTAATATTGTATACCCATCCCGTGCCACCTTTCTTGTGAAGGGCGGTCGACTGGTTAATGAGGATAGCATTTGCAGTTGTCATACCCATGACGATCACGACTGATGTATCATGGAAGTTACTGGTGTACACAGATTCGAGACTGGCTCGTTACTTGAGAAAGTTTGTTGTCGGGTCAGTCTTTCTGACAATTATAATGCAATATTTCTTAAATATTGGTAAGATAATCACATAACTTTGTTTCCGCGTACTATTCGTCTCACTGAACACTTACGTCCAAATGTTTATTGATCCTCAAGTATGACATTGTGCCCAAGTACATGGGCCCCAAGAACATGTAAACTCAATTAGGCAGTCGGTACTATCGAGCCTTGTATTAAATCACAACGCTTTCAACACTTCTTCGAATATCTGTGTTGTTTAGTCAATAATCCCAACATACACTGACTTATTTAATAATTGTTTATCATATCCATTCGGTTATATATACACACTATCTCAGATGTTATATAACTTGATATTCACATAATTTCATACCTTTGTCAGATTTTTCATGTCGTTTAAACGAGACAATGCTCATATAGTTGATGTACTCCAATAACAGATCGAACAGAACTGAAGTAAATATACTGGTCATCTCACTTTATGTTCCGGATCTCTGTCATGGCTGCCGAAAAACTAAAATATGACATGAAAATTGTTTGATTTATTTTCTCGCAGACAGTCATGATTTCAGATGGTAGATTGAGCGTGTACCCTAATTGGATTCATAGTCTAGATAATGCAGTGTATTTTTAAAAAATATTTTTTGTCAAACTCTATCGACCTACCTCAATATCTTCGTTTGCAAAATTTGAAATTATATCTCATATTGTGATGGTAAATAGTTGTTGTTATAGTACTATATCACATATGAAACCCCTATTATATTCTTAAAAGGCCATTACATATTTCCTTATATTATATACCCATGAATTATAAGGTTTTAGCAGTGAGATATAACTGATATCCCACTAGTGAGTGATATCAGCTTGAAATTTCTTATGTTTTTGGGGGCTATAGGCAAGTAACTTAAGTATATAATAAACAGAATATCCATGCACACTTTTCAGTGGATATGGGTTAAATCTCATTCGTGATGACAAAACATTTGAATTTCCTCTCGTGGCAAAAGCCACTCGTGGAAATTCAATGTTTTGTCATCACGCATGAGATATAACCATATCCACTGAAAAGGTGTGGATATCCTCTACATGAATATATCACAGTCATGGTGTATATCTCTCTAGTGACTAATAAGCGCGTGCTTCCCGCCAATAAAATTAATTTACATTGATAAATAGGCGGATTAATACTATTTTGAATGTTTTAATTTTTAAGCTTCTTTTAAGGATTTTGTTTTGTTAAAAAGGCATAAAGCTCTAGTTTTTTTTCATGTGATATACAAGATCTTCAACTCGTTATTTTGGGATATAAGATTTTGTGAACCTCGTATGATTTCAATTTTTTGATTGTGAGATATACCCAACAATCAAACAACAGATTACGTTACGGGCAAATCGGTCTATCATCCCCGAAAGAACTATCGAAACTCTTTCGAATGACGCTTTGACCCGATTTTATCGGATCCGCTTGAGATCCTCTATATAGCGTACATTGGTTAAAGAGGATAATGATTTTCCTCTTCAAATTGATAGTTTGAAATTGAGAATTTTTGAAACATCACGAATGGGGCGCCTCCCTAAGTAACTTCCACGTATATTACAACTGGAGTTCCAATTATTGTGTGGACCGCTTCCAACTATACTGGAATGTCTGATAGTTTTGAATATAAATAAACGCCAATTCCCAAGAACGGCTCAACATTCTTTCAAGACAGAAATAAGCTCTATCATATCCATGACCTAATTGTTTTATCAACAGGGACGACCCGGCACGAATCCAGATCGGTCCACAGTAGCAGACCAGTCAAAAGGGCTACTATCAAAACCAGTTCAGCTTCAAGAATTATCCCTGTCTTGGACAATATAAAGACGTTTTTCGTAAGCACACCTGATATTAGTGTTGTTGGTAGCGTAGCAAGTGGGACGGAAATTCATGGTTATAGTGACATAGATTTCATGATAGTCCCAAAGAATGTAGACATCGAAGAATCCGCTTTGATCTATAATCCAGACGTTCCATCCTATCTAAGTATACCGAGGGATGCAGTGAATGGAGTAAATGCAGGAACGTGTAGCGACTTACAACACATATTGTCAGGAAATGGGGAATACGTTCGAGCGGATCCTATTCGTGATTTCGATTGGCGTTTATTTGGATTAGCTAGATTGTCCTTTCTATTTGCTGGTGGTTCCAGAGTTGGCAGAACAACAGGTGGTGTAGTTCAGATTATCCTTGGTGGACCATACGACTACGTTCCGCAATTACGACTTAGTAAGTTTCCCAGTGTTGCACAGCCATTTATCAAACGGCGACGATATTGGCCATCAGATGACGTTATCGCATCCATCATGCACACATGTGATTTTCACGTGACTGCCAGACCTTGTCCGATCAATACAAATAGGGAATACGACTTTTGTCTCTCTTTCGCTTTGGCTGAAGTGAGAATTACCGAAGCAATGAGTTCCGAACAGAAGAAATGTCTGATTGAATTAAAACGGCTCAAACCACGACTGAATGTCGATTGTGATAGATTGACATCATATCATATCAAAACTCTGGCGCTCTGGTTTTTCGAGGAGCGGAAGATAACCGCGTTCGAGAGGAAAAACACTAACAAACTGATTGTAAAGATGTTATCAAAACTACAGAGATATTTCCGGTTGGGACACTTGCCACATTATTTTGTCCCCAAAGCTAATCTTTTGGCGGGAATACCGAGAACTGAGCTCCATATCATTTCTAGAAGAACGGAGCATCTCATCAGTGAACTCATTTCTCAATTTAAAAAAAAAGCCCAATCCAGTGACACAAGCTTACTTAACACAAAAGAGAACATTTCATACAAATCTTAGTTGTTTATGGAATTTATCGGAAGGTACATGTATATATACAAAGATCGTTTCAGAAACATGTTTGTATTTACTTTAGGCGGCTAATCGGCGTAGGAGTTGTCGGCCGGACTATTTTTTCTAATTAGATATGAACCGGCCAATTTCCAATTGAATATGGACAGAACAGTTTTTTTCAAAATAATTAAGAATAAACTGTAACCGACAAAAGTACCTACATGTATAAGGAATAAACTGTAACCGACAAAAGTAGCTATAATTAAACAAATGTAAGGATAGTTTATACGTGATGGCAGTGGTTTGACCAGCATAATCAGGTGCCACAGCTGTGCCTTGCAGTATGGCAATATTAGGCTGGTTCAAGTTAGTGTTTTACGGTATCTACTCGGTGACCCACTTACTCTAAATCAGTCAGCTGGAAAATCACAAGATACGGAATCCGGAGCCTCGGGAGCGTCCCCATCCGTACCTAAATTATCGTACGCTACCGCTTCCACCACCATCCGGTGTGCGGCTACCGCTTCCACCACCATCCGGTGTGCGACGTCCGCTTCCACCACCATCCGGTGTGCGACGTCCGCTTCCACCACCATCCGGTGTGCGACGTCATGAACTATCCCGTGACTCTTCATGTGACGCTTGACGCCCCACAAATCGGAGAAAGTTTTCCCGCATTCCGTGCACGTGTATCGTGGCTGTCTGTGTTTCCGTATGGTGTGCATAGCTAGAGCAGATTTCGTCCGCCCCATCCACTCGCATTCCTGGCAAGGAAGTATCTGGAAATATATAAAAACACGAGTCGAATGGTCAGAATGGACTTTCTTTCTTGCTGTAAACATAACTTTAGTAATATGTTAGTCACTGAATCATGCACATGAATAATCACAATAGTATAACAATGGACAGATGTGTATATATGTACCGGGACATGGGGACTGGGGTGTTTCGCCTTTGGTTTGAGTAAACATTTTCTAGGTAAAATATGTTTTATGTCATTGTTCTGATTTATGTGGATTTCGTTGTTTTTGTACAAAATTGTGAACATTTTCCTATATTCGGTAATTTTTGTTACTGTAATGGCCATTACTTGTAAGTTTCCAACAGATGGAAAGCTTGAGCCAACCCTGCATGGAGATGGAAATTGAATTCCCCGGACACCACCCATGCAACGTTTAATGATGCATAATCCTAATTCGCTTCCAAATTACTATTTCTTGGGCTTCGGGGGTAACAAATATTTTAGTCGACCGAGGAACACACCCAATTTATTTGTGGCCCCGAAATAAATCGTCAACACGACGGCCTCGGACTCAAATTACGGAGGAAGATGGATAACTCTAAAATCAAGTGATAATACGGCTAAATTTCGTGATACTCGAGTGATAATACGGCCATATTTCGTTGAACAACATGGCCATAAACAACACGTTTGGGAAATGTTATACCATATATAGTTTACAGAGGTTAGCATTATTTTGTTGTAATTAATCGATTATGATAACTAAAGCGTATTTTGAAGAAATGTTGTAACTTGATGATATGGGGACCATGGGGATCGTCTGATCGGATTGAGCACCTTTGAATGTTATTGTTGTTGTAACTTGATGATATGGGGACCCTCTGATCGGATTGAGCACCTTGAACACGTCACTGTCACTGGAATTATCTAGAAATATTAAAAACGAATTGGTCAGAATGGACTTTCTTATATATGTAAACATATTTTATTCTCTAAATCATGCAAATGAATGATCATAAATAGTATAAGACATGTAGGGTCGTTGCTACAGGGTGGTCTGGTGTGTTTCGCCCACAACTTTGGTAAAACAATTTGGAATATGTCACGCCTAACAAAAAAAAAGGTTGAAATAGTTCTGATTTTTGATTTTCCAACCATATTACAAGTTTTTAGACATCAATTTTCACGCCCCAAAGTGAGAAATTTACCAGACGTTGATCATGTGTTTTCTTTTCCAATAGTTTGCTGAGATTCGCAATGTCTTGGTTCGCTTTTGAGTTGAAAATTATTTAGTAAAAAAATTAAGACTTCAGATTGACGAATGACGATGATGGTGACGATGATGATGGCGATGATGATGATGACGACGTCGTCGATGATGATGATGATGATGATGATAACGACGACGACACTGATGACGATGATGCTACTAATGGTGACGATGATATAAGTCGCTACCATATTGGATACATCCAGCCCCCATTCCGTGATTTAATTAAGTGCTACAGGTCAATGTTCTGGAGTAGCATTCCATATATGGTATCCAGAACTTTGACATGTTGCACTGAATGCAGTGGATTCCAAAAAAAAAAACATAAGTTATTGACGTGCTTTGTTTGTTGGTACCGTTAGACGTTAATCACATCACTATAAATAGCACGTCAATTGTGTATATACTGCGGCCTTATAGAACACGTATCATGCGATATTAGAATTGGTTCAAATTATTATTCATAGCCCATGTTAATTTACTTAGAAGCGACTACAAGATCGCCGATTGCGGGGAATGTTTTTTTGTTTTTGTTTTTTATTGAATAGCAAAACATACACGGAATATCACAGACATACATTAGCATAAGATACTTCAAGAGCGGGAGGGGGAAACTATCTCACAGTCACAAGCGCACAGTCTCATACTCTTCATTCGCACCTGGTGTCATCATCTAATGTGATATGGACATATAATATGCGAACTCGTTCTAGATACTGGTCATGTAAACTCATATACCAAAAATCTTTGAAATCCGTTGACATTTGTGGAAATGAGCCCTGTGACGTCGTCCATTTGCACACAAAAAAATAAACAAAGTCCAATAACTCTGCTGAAAATATCTGGTCGGACCTGGTTTGCGAACTCTTTCTAGATACTGGTCATGTGAACTCATATACCAAATATCTTTGAAATCCGTTGAGATTTGTGGAAATGAGCCATGTGACGTCGTCTATTTGCTATTTGGTAAATTCGACAAAAATAATAAACAAAGTCCAATAACTCCGGTAAAAATATCCGACCGGACCTGGCTTGCGAACTCATTCTATGTAATGGTCTGGTGATCTCATATACCACAACTCTTTGAAATCCGTTGACATTTGTTCAAGTTATGACTTTTACAAATTTGGGACAGACGGACGGACAGACGGGCGGACGGAACCCATTACTATATCCCCCCGCAAATTTTACTTTTGGCGAGGGATAAAAGTCGATTTTGTGACAGGGGTGAGACTAAAACATGCCAAAAGAAAACTGGTATTTTCTAGATTCAACGAAAAATTCACATATATATAAATGTTAGGATAATTTCTGGAGACTTAAATTACCAGATATAAGTTTGACTATTTAGCATCACCACCAACAATATGACATTCAGTATTGTTCACTAAAAAACATAATTTAACACTTCCTACACTAAATACTCATTGTCGAGTAGTTTCAAAGTAAATGTTCAGATAATATGTTCAACAAATGACCTGAACTTATTATCTGAACTTTTCCCACCAATGAATAATGAATTACTGGGTGAGGTACCCGGTATTGCTCGGGTGAAGAATAAGTAAATCATTAGTGCCCCTTCAAGTCATTTAAATTAATTACTAGTCACTGAGGGAAACATCACCTAGTTCATGGAACTCTCCGGATAAAGTTACCTATATATGTAAGTTGATAACAAACGCTCCTTATTGCTAATTATTAGTGTCTCTTTACGTCATCTAAAGTCAACCTATCCCCGTCTCAAATTAGCTCAACATGCCAATTTGCCCAAATATATTCTGAGCTGATAATAAACGCTCTTCATTGTCCATTTACGTGGCGAAAAGTAACTTTGTTTACACATATTCAGTAGTTATAAATTTCATACGTGAGTAACGTGACACAATAGTGGTTAGATGTATGAGGGTGTGTGTGTGTGTGTGTAATGCGACACATCCATAAATTGGGAATTGCATACTTATGCAAGATAATTGTTAGTCGTGATAAACAGAATGACAATTGACAAGGCGAGCCACTACTTATATTCCATGACTGTAATAAATAGTGTGAACTTCGCTGTTTTTCAACCAACAGTAAATATATTTTCCTTCTATTTGTCAAAAGTTTTGACTGAAATGGCCATCAGTTGGAAATTATCCAACCACAGGGGTTGATTTTGCTGTTTTCAGATGGCTCTTATCTCATGGTATTCCCCTGACCAGGTGGGCATGTGCACCAATTGTCCTATATATAATCTAAGCTGATAATAAAAGCTCTTTATATGTAGTAACTAGCAGGGTTACCCGGCGTTGCCCAGGTTAATGTATGCTGTGGATATTTGTTGGGAATAGAGAATGCTCTTGCTTAAAGTGTTATACGTTTTCTCATAAATTGTATATTCAAATAGCATCACAAAACATGATTATTACAGTCATGGAATATAAGTAGTGGCTCACCTTGTCAATTGTCATTCTGTTTATCACGATTAATCTGTTCCACCAATAATGAAGTATTTATTTATTTACAACTGCGTATACATTAGACGTTATAATATGATACATGAACATCATAAACACATTAGTTCGATAAAAGATGATAATTGGGTTTTACATATTGAGATGTATCAATCAATCTAGTGGGTTGGACTAAGATCTCGAGGACACCTGGCTATCATATCTCCATGAAGATACAGATGTTTCAAAGAAATTTCCAGGTGCTCCTCTGTTCATGGTGCTTTATATTGGCTAAATATTCTTAGTTTAAACGAAATGTTGCTGCGCAAATATATCAGCTACATGTGACAGGCACAGAGTGAGATTTTGAGTTGTTTATGTCAGTCGATGAGTCTGTTCTAAAACCCTTGTCAGATGTCAGTATTGGTAGGATCCTGAAAAGTCTTGAGCTACTAACTGCATTTTCTTGTATGTCAGAAGAAACTATATTTGACTGCACACTGTGACCACTATTTTTGAACAGGCCTTCCATATCTCTTGACAAATTGTAACTTTTTGTGGAAACTGTATTGAATGGAACAGACTAAATTTTGTTATTATATATATGCAATCCTCTGACGGTTCGTGGTCTCTCAGTTTGCACGAATATATGTATCTCTTCAATAGAATGATAAATATACGTTTAATGATTCTTCTAGTTATCTCTTTTTGCTAGCTCATTGTGTGAATGCCTTGATTGTCATTCCCATATAAATATGACTGTTAAGGAGATATAATTGTTCAAGTGACTTATGTGGGTCACCATATGTCGGGATTGTGAAATGTGAACGCCCAACTACTTAAAATGATATGGAGATGGCCTGGTGACTGTATATAACTTATATGTGGATATCGGCGAATAGCAATCTTATCAATGATAGTGCATATCCGCTCGCCATCCGTGACGCAAACGACACCAAATGTGATTTAATTCATGGTATATCATTAGAGAAAAACGTGTATGAATTTGGTGGAATTTGGTTTATTAAATCAATTGTTGATGCAACGCTGACTCGAACAACGCCATATTGCGAAGGTGATTATGTATTCGTTTGGTGGAAATCAGCGACAAAACTATTTCACCATATTTTTTAAATTTCCCCTCCCACCAACAGCGTCATTTTAGAAAATTTTAACCCGCACCATTGTCTTCCTTGTAAAAAGTTACCCCTCTTAGAACGCCTTGGTGCCATCTCGATTGTATCGTGTGAAGTTATATATAGAATGCACACAGACAGACAGACAAAAAGACAGACAGACAGCACGATTTTATTTCTTGTATCATTTGAGAAGAACGTGTCTGAATTTGATGGTAATTGGTACTAAAAATATTTTGTATCAGTTTTGGTGACCCTCCCGTCCCTATTTCGGACTCAAGCTGCACACACTAAGACTCATTAGAGATTAGAGATACATATATATGAAATTGGTGAAAATTGGCGAGTATACAAATTCGTATCAAATTTAAGGTCCCCATATCTCTCACCCATAGGGCACCAATTTGGTGTATCTAAACAACACGATAAGATTCCTCGTATCACGGAGAAGAATATGTATCAATCTGGTGGAAATCGGCACTAAACATATAGATATAATGTTTTGTGTCCCTCTCATCTATATACACCACTGACTTGAATGGCCCCACTTGTGACACCCTTAAACCACACGATTACACTCCTGATATCATGGAGATGATTGTTTATAAGTTTGGTGATACTCGGCGACTAAACAATTTTTTTTTATCAAATTTGGTGCCAATCCCTCCCCTCTCCATCTCTCACCCAAACAGCACCACTATGGCGTCTTTAAATCACGATTAGATTCCTCGTATCATGGATAAGAACGTGTATCAATTTGGTGGAAATTGGCGCTAAAAAAATTGTGCATCAATTTTGGTGCCCCTGTCCCTTTCAATGCAACCCTGACTCGAATGAGGCCACATTTGACAGATAAAAGCCACACAATTAGACTCCTCATACCATGGGGATGATTTTGTATAAGTGTGGTGGCAATCGGCGACTTATTATCAAATTTAGTGCCAACCCCCTCCCAATCTCTCATCCAAAAACAACAATTTGGCGTTGTTAAATCTCACAATTAGATTCCTTGTATCATGAAGAAGAATATATATCAATTTGGTGGAAATCGGCGCTAAAATTAGTTTTATCAATTTGGGTGCCCCTCTCCCCTTCCGTTCATTCCTGACTCAAACGACGCCACTTTTGACATCTTTAAACCACACCGTTGGATTCTTCATATCATGGGGATGATTATATGTAAGTTTTGTGGCAATCGGCGACAGAGAAAAAAATCTGCCCCCCCCCCTTCCGGGCACCCCTGACGCGAACGGCGCGACTTTTGCCATATTTAAACCACGCTATTAGATTCCTCATATTATGGGGATGATTATATATAAGTTTGGTGGCAATCGGCGACAATTTTTTTTTCTGCCCCTCCCCCTTTTCTGCCCCTGACAACAACGGCGTCACTTTAGAAAATTCTAACCCCGACCATTATCTTTCTCGTAAAAAGCTACTCCTAGTAGACCCCTTTGGCATCATCTAGATGGTCCCCTGTGAATTTCTATAGAACACAGACAGACAGACAGACAGACATTCGCAAATATAGATATAGATTAATAATAAGTGCCTCTGAAGGGTTCACTCTCACCAAAAAAAGTGCTGAAGGGTACACAGGTTTTGAAAATGTGCTGAAGGATACACATGTTTTGAAATCTCAATATAAATGACCTTTAGATTTTCGTATCTGCCATGATGTATGTTAGGGAATAATTGTTTACGTTCAAATGAACATTAAAATGAACTGAAAAACAAACTGTTGATAGGTGACAAACTTTCAGAAACACAGTTTAAGTAACCGTGATAGTGCCGATCACAAACCCTGTGTACCCTGTACAGCACATTTTCAAACCATGTGTACCCTTCAACACTTTTTTGTGAGAGTGACCCCTTCAGCATTAGTGCCCCCGATGTAAACTGCACATATCACATGACACTCCCCGGTTAATAGACACCTGTGTTCAACTCTGTTGGTCTAGCCGTTTGATTGCCAATAGCCAACAAATTTCAACCTCACGACCCCCCCCCCCCCCCAGGTAGGAAAATTCCAACAAATTACCTAGTAGATTCTGCTCTTGTATTATCTGTTGTTATGTCCACCCTCTGCTAGTATTACCGGAATTCCCCTCTAAATGAATAATGCTGAATAAAATTATTCATGTGTTTTGGGTAACGGGAGCAAAAGTTGTGGTGGAAACAGCTGGTGGTAAAGTCATTTTATTTTATTAATTTTTATTACTCAACATTATTTTCGTCATTAAACCAAAAGCTTATTCTGGTCGCTACCGCTGTGTCACGTTTTTGTATATTATAATAAAAAAAGAATGAGTTGGAGGAAAATTGAAAAAAAAAACCCCAGAAAATGATGAGAATGTGGTCCATTTTGAGAGGGGTGGGTGTGTTTACCCTAAACATAGATATTATATTATTTAGCATAATAACACCCTAGTGTTGACTTTTTCAACTCAAAGAATGGAAGAAGCCATATCATATAGATCTGTATTAACTATATGATCATATTAAAATCAGTTTCACAAAGAATTGAAATATGGTACACGCAGATAAGTAGACTGCATAGCCGCCCAAGAATCCCTTCTGACAATAGTCCAGTCATGAACGTAATTCGTACTCTTCTTGTGGAACTTGAAAGCAGAAATCTACGAAAGCAGTCACGTATCCCATGTATTATCAACAATAGGTTGAAAGTATTTCAAAGTTCCCGTGGACCTATTCTGACTCGGCAGTGACCACACGAACTTCGTCCAAATATGTACGCATTAATTTTACTCTTCGATCTGTTGGCTACGCGAACAAATTCCTGTCGTATATTCAATATTTTATTACACATATAAACCCATTCCGAATTCACGATTTCCAATGAAAACGAAACATGTTTGTGAAATAAAACAAAACACACGATTTCCAATGAAAACGAAACATGTTTGTGAAATAAAACAAAACAATGCAGCATCCGATTTCGATAACGCAATGTCAACAGAGTGTGGGAAGGTACAGTGTGACGTCACTTGCCAAAAATAAAATACACCCAATTCGTTGTTTTCGTTTCCAGTTGTGCGCGTGGGTTTCCTGGAATGTGAATCGATAGCGGATTATCTTCGGGCGATTCATTTCGTTCTCAGAGCGACTCTGTTGGTCTAATAAGCGGTCAAATGAGTAAAATATGAACTTCGCAACGGCGACTTTGAGTAAACATTCTGTGATCGCAGGCACTTTCCTCATATCTCATAGAGCTCTGAGTATAATCTGCTGTTTGCATGCTCTTGATTTTAGACTGATTTAAACCAAATTTGGTTCAGTCACCCTGGTGGATGTTATAATGGTGTTATTTTTTTTTTAATTGAGCAAAAAATTAATCTCAATTAAAATAAAAATAAAATTATTTGAAAAAAAAAAATATTTTGGTTTATTTTTTTAAATAATTTTGTTTTTGTATTGTATTTTTTTGTGTTAAATTGAACAAGGAGTTCAATCTAAAAAGATTTGTTTTAGTTGTGTTCATGGCTCTGTCCCTATTGGACCCAGTGACCCCATTTGAACAAATCTGAACCCCAGTCACCCAAGTCACTCCATACCGAATAGAAGCTAAATCGGCCCAATGGTTCTTGAGAAGAAGTTATTCTAAGAATTACTATGGAGGAATAGAGTTATGGCCCTGCTTTCACAAATATTTGACACAGTTACCTCATTTGAACAAATCTGAATGTGAGTCGCATAGGGAACGTGCACATCAAATATGAACCCATTCGGTCTTATGGCTCCAAAGAAGAAGGACCGGTGGACGGACGACGGACGAGGAGTGCTGACTATAGCTTCGTCTCAGGTGAGCTAAAAAAAACTCTATACAACGCTCTTTAAATGTTTGTATTATTTGTTGTCATTTCTGAATATCCGTACACCATGCCTTTACTTGGAATTTACAAGGGTATGTCCATTTTACACGATTTACGAGGCTCTTACCAGAGTGATTTTACAAGGGAATGAGCGATAAGTCTATTTCACAATAGCACATTATACGTAACAGGTGTTTTCGGCGTCTTTTTATGGGAAAAATTATATTCTGTCAGTTAGTCAGTTGAAAACAATTGTACCCAGTGGCATGCATACTCAACAGTTTACAGAATTGGACAAAATATTGTTAAAAAATAAGTCCGCTAAGTCCAATAGAGTTTAACACATTATGTAATCACACTTGTAATTAATGTAGCATCCGATTTGTTAGCTGAAAGTGTACATCGATACTACCATGGTAAATTACCCTGATGGAATTACTCCAGGAGAACAACCACATACATACTTACATCCCTTAAAATACCCTGGTGAAATATATCAGTGAGAACATTTTACTAGAGTAAAAATACACGGATGCGTCCACATGAGTGCGTATAGTATGGTGACCATTCACTAGATAAATTTATCAGAGTAAAATTACCTGTTTTCACCATTGGTTTACCAGAATGTTTTGGTTTTTTTTGGAATCATCAGCTGTAGACATCTGGTTAGTGGGTTAGTGCTGACTGTGTTATTTTCATAAATTGTATAGTCAAATGGGCATCACATACAACACGTCAGTGGCTCACCTTGTCGGGATGATTTCCATTTGTTTGTCGCGATTAGGGTGGATACACACATGCATGTAATGTCTGTATGTAAAATACATGTTTTTTACATGGCCACACCAATAATTGACAAAATTAATCACCTGCGCGCGAGAGGTCAATTTCACCAGTGAGTAGTTATAAGCCATTATCAAACAAACTGCCATCAAGAAATGTCAGGCCAGTCATAAACATGTCTTCTTTCATGGATGCCGAAATGAGTAATTCTTGTCTGATATATGTTGCTGTTTTTCACGAGTAAAAATTCATTTCGAAAAGTGGATTAGAGCCGGTCGATTTTATACTTGATTTGTTTCTGTTATTTCTTGGAAACAGGGTCATCCAAAACAAAAATAAAATATGCAGAATTCTTTTATAGGATGATACCGGCTTGTTGCGATTTCTCTGATAATTTGAGAGCGAGCTCATGTGATAACATTAATTCAATTGGAATTGCAAATATTCATTATAGCGCCAAAAAATAATGCAGGTACAGCGTTGAAATTAAAAAGAGTGACACCTCCCCCCCCCCCATTTATATATATGTTTCTCAAGCCAAAGGTTGAACAAGCTCCTACCTGTCACAAGCTTGAATTATAACATTTTCGACCATATAATCCATGATTGGGGGAGGGGCTGGTTCTCGAAAGCTTCCAATAACTAAGAGAGTTAATTGAATGTATCAGCCGGAATTATCTGGGCAAGAATTACAATATAATGTTTTACTTAAATATTCCATAGTTGTAAATTTTGCGTATACATGTATAACTGTATAACACAAGAGAGGAAAGGTGACGTAGTTGGGAACTCGTAGCTAGGCAACCCTTTCGCCGAATGAAGACAAACAGCAACACCATCCATTCAAATTTAAAGCTGTATAATATGTTCATAATTATATGAATAGCATAAATTGCTGCATATTAGATTAATCACTCGTAGAAAACAGACACGACAGACATGACTACGATATTTATAAAGCAGGGTGTCAGGACTCAGGGTGCTGACAAATATTGGTGCACCCTAACTCAGAGGGTGCCTCTTTGGCTTCTTCAAACCACGGACTTGATTCCGCTTGTCATGTAAATACCTAATATAAATTGAGGAAATTTCGTAACCAACACGGTTTTATAACTTATTGTGCCCCTATCTCCCCATCCCCAATCGTCATCCAGGGTCGGGACTACCAGAAGATAATATTTAGTTGTCAGATGCTCAACTAACATTTTTAATAAACAACATGACTAGAATCCCAAAATTAGTTTTCGGAAAAATTCCATACTGCATCCTTTAAATTCATTTGTCATTCTCCATATGGCAACTAGGAAACCAGAGCAGAATATTTAGTTTTCAGCTTATTAAATAACATGTTTAATAACCACATGAGTCACATTTGCTACATTTTCGGAACAGCTGAGAATAATGTTCGGGAAAATGTTAAAAAAAATCATCTTTTACCAAATTTGATTGCTATTTTGCAAGCCACCTTGAGTAATTTGATCTGTTGACCTCATTGTGACACAATTTAGAAATATCAAAACAATAATCACTTGTTTTGATACCAAAGATAGTTCCATTTCACTTGAATAAATGGTCCAAACCGGAACAATGTCAAGGACAAATTTCAATATTTCTTGTAATGTTCGTGTTACAATAATAACAATTAACCGTGGTGCATCATAAGTCTTAGTATTCAATGTATAGAATGCAGATTATTCCGCTGTATCCATATAACACAAATGGTATGTGATTGCAAGGCATAATGGGAAAAGGTACGATTTCCCATAATGTTGGCGACCATTTTGAACCAAAGTGACAACTTTGGTTCCATTGAGTTGGAGTATTCAGAGGTCATGGTATGCCTGATGTACATTCACAGTTATGGTCATTTCTTGTTGAAATATGACTAGAATACCAATAGTGATGTTTGGTAAAATGTTATATCTCGTTCTATAAAATCAAATGTTTGAGGGACTGGAAGGGCCCTAGACCTCAAGCGTGGCGTATGATATTGCTCCAAAGATCAATTAACATGAAAAATGCCAAATAAAGTCACCATTCTCAACCAATTCAAAACATCTGGAACTGATCTAGAAGATATTACAGAAATTGTTATATTTTCCACTTCCGGTGGCCATCTTGGACGGGAGTTCGATATATGCCCATAAAGGTGGCACTATGTCTTAGCTACACATAATATTATACATTTGTACACAATTGATGAGATGTTCTCTCTATAATTTACATCAAACTGACATAGTGCCTCGTCTGAAAAACGGCGGCTATGTTGGACGCCATCTTGTCTGGTGTCTACATCGCAGGTCCCCAGAACAAAAATTGACCTACCCCAATAGTAATTAATCCTATAGAAAGGTATCCACCTTGGCCCGGCCTTTTTTTTATCATTTTTACAAAGTCCGTTGAGTGTGTTTTTAAAGCGCAAGTTGGTGTACAAATCCGACTCTTTGACCCAGTTTAGCGGACACCATATCGAACGAGTGATTTTAACAGCCGGGTTGAGTCAGACCTGGGCTCATAACCGGTGTTTTTCTGAACCAATTTTTACAAGGGATTCATAAAATTGAAGAGTAATAAAATATCTGTCTACCTATATATGAGTCATTTATGTAACACATATTGTTTTTGTGTATTTTTAACCTGTTTGTGGACTTTAAAAAATTTATAAAAAATTAAGCACGGCCAAGTTGGATACATTTCTATAGGAATAAGTACTACTGGGGGTGGGGTCATTTTTTGTTCTGGGGAACTGTGGTCTGCATCGCCACTTGTTTTCGTATCATTGAGGAAAATGAGTCGAGTGAAGTTAATTCCTGTGGTTGCAGTGGTTCCCTCTCAGCTCCCGGACTATTCCCCTTAACATCATGCCGGGGTCGTTATGCATATGCCTTGCGAATTATCATGTTATGTAGATTCGTTTTGATGGTATTTAGTTCTCCCATCGTAGCTCCGCACAGGAGGTTTTGAGTCGGTACGAAATAATGAGGAAGATATCCAGAACATACGAATTGTGCAAGTTTGGCCAAAATTTTGATGACGATTGGCTCGATGTCATCTATATCCCATATATTTGCAGCAACGTCTTCGAAAAACCAATAGGCAGCAGTTTTAATATGGTACGACGTCAGTAAACCGTCACAATCAAGGGATCTTTTCAGCCTTTTCAGCTTAACAATGCACCTTTTCTGCTCAACACGCATCGCTTTGGCAAGGCTTACCTCAGCCTTGGCAAACGATAAACAAAAGTCATGTTCCTGATCAGGATTGCTCGGTGAAATCCGAGCAGTAATATGAAATTCTCCCGAAATGATCGAAGCAATAACATTTCTGGCTGGCCAGTTACGGTCCCTGTCAGCGAATGTCCGCGCAGTCGTCGGCAAACCACTCAATTTCAACTGTGGAACATAGTCAAAGGGCCCATTCATGTGAATGTTATCAATAGTGACTGCCCCTCTCAGGATTTTGCCAACACGGGATTCACCCTTCTCTTGTGCTGGCCATTGGAACGAACCAAATATATCTATGTGGAATTCTCTCACCATGCTTGCACGTGCGAACCCGTGATCGCCCGATAAAACAAGACTAACCCCATCCAGGGAGTTGTTCGGTATTTTTAAATAACATGGGTCGAATTGGTCATACGTCAATGCAGACTCGTTGATGGTTATGTCATTGGGTACGATCATGTAATCCACGTCACTCTCTCCGGGAACCAACGTTCCGCTAGCGGCGCTACCCACTATTGTTCGCTCGTTAGCTCCCAGAGAACTGAAGAAGGTGTCAAATGGATCGTTGGATAGCTTGTCGTTCTTCGAGACCGTAACATCACCAAGGGGTTCAAGCCCACCAGGGGGTTCTGCAACAAGATAACCAGAAAATCGTCCGACTTTAACCGACGCCTTCTGCGCTGAAATGTAAGAAAACACTTGTCCTGAATTGTGGTTCTTAGTTTGTCTATTTATTGCACAGTTAAGACAGTTAGGGCAATCACTTGAACGAATGTCAGCCAATTTCATTCATATTTGGTATATAGATCAGTTTGTCGTTTACCGATTGCCCGATTTTTAACTGACTTGATCGTTAGAATTATAACTTTTAATTTCAAACTATTAATTTGAAGGGGGAAATCAGTATCCCCTATATCCTATAGTATACTATAACAACACATGTTCACCCTCATAATATGCGAGATATTTTCGAATGTTATATAAAATCAATTACCAAAAGAAAGAAGAAGGCTTTGGGGGTATGTCGATAGTTCGAAGGAAATATTTGCAAGAACACACTGCATTATCTAGCTTATGAAACAATCTATAGTGCATTCGCTCAGTCTACAATCTTAAATCATTACTCTGCGAGAAAATAAATAAAATAGTTTTCATTGCGTATTTAATTTTTTGGTAGCCATCTGCAGAACTATTTTTGTTGTCGTGTGAAGGTCCAAAAAGAACATAAAACAACAAATATAATTCGACCACGTTTGCAATAATCTGGCAGACAAAAAGACTCAACTCATCTTTTCAGACATTATGTTGTTTTATGGCAATTTTTCCTACAAAAAAATACTTCTGCAAATGGCTACCAAATACTAAAATATGCAATGAAAAATGATTGATTAATTTTCTCACAGACATTCATCATTTCCGCGGTGTGACTAATTACCGCCCGGGACCGCCCGGGTGCACCCATGGGCCCGTGGACACAGTAAGATGATATAGCTCTGTTTGTCGTGAGCATTGTTCACTGATCCGAGCGCTTTTTGTTTCACAAAAATTATCGTTTTTCATGGTGACGAATGATTTCATTGCTACTAAGAGATAGAAATGAAGCCTACATGGCGATTACAATTTAAGGACACAATCTCAAAGTCAGACCTCACACTGAGGACCAGAGAAACGATCTGGAATGTATTATTATGTGATTTATTGGTGAGTTATGTTGACAACTTGACGACGTTAACGTACATGCATCTACGGATATGGAAAACGACGACAGATAGAATGTACACATATTCTAGTGACGTAGTACCCTATCGGCGTTTCTTATCAGTAGTTGTTCATAATGCGAAACGCATCTATTATAGAGAGGTTTCGCTATGCAACGGATTTGAAGTTCGTTGACGTTTAGGGTACTATTTAATCAAAGTATGCGCACATTTTAACCGTAGCCGCTATGTCCGTACCGTGCGACGGATAAACAATCCACGTATTGTGATCCAAAACTCCAGCTGAAGTTACAAACAGTCAACTTAGGTTTTGCTGTATCACAAAGCCACTATTTATCAGGGTTAGGACGCCTATTGTATCCCCGAATGGCCGCTTGAATATAAGAATATTGTTCGCGTTATACAAAATATGCATGTTTGATCGCGCGAAACGGAAACATACACATAGAGAACATTTGGTTCCCCGGGGAACCAACACTGGTTCCCGTGTTTGCCCAAGTGGGGGAACCAAAACGAAGAACCAAAACGAAGTTCTTCGCGGACCAAACTAAATAACAAAACGAAGAACCAAACATGCATGTTTTAGTTCTTCGTGAAGAAGAATCAAATGAAGAACCAACATAAAGAATCAAATGAAGAACCAACATAAAGAATCAAATGAAGAACCAACATAAAGAATCAAATGAAGAACCAACATAAAAAATCAAATGAAGAACCAACATAAAGAATCAAATGAAGAACCAACATAAAAAATCAAATGAAGAACCAACATAAAGAACCAAATGAAGAACCAACATAAAGAATCAAATGAAGAACCAACATAAACAAGCCTTGAAATAGGGTGTCTGTCATTTGCAGGATGAGGTCCCCAGAGGGTGAATTTAGTGATGCTACCCCGCATAGTGGGCTAGCTTACCAAATTCATCCTCTGTGAACCTCATTCTGCTGAGGTGTAAGCGGAATGAGGTCACCAGAGGGTGAATTTGGTGATGCTAGCCCGCTATGCGGGGTAGCATCACTAAATTCACCCTCTGGGGACCTCATTCTGCAAATGACAGACACCCTATTTCAAGGCTTGAACATAAAGAATCAAATGAAGAATCAAACATGTTTTGGTTCCCTGAAGAAGCAAATTAAAGAACCAAAATAAGTACACAACATACAATCTGGTTCAACGTGGAACCAAATGTGTTTCTAATTGTTGTCCTGAGTGGAGAACCAATGTGACCTGCTTTGGTTATCTATATCTGGTTCCCCGGATAGAACAATACATGGAACCAAATTGTTCCTTTGGGTTCCCCATTTGGTTCATTAAATGCCTCCTAGGAAACAATGATGAGTGCTTGTAAAATCAAAGTCCCATGACACTATGTGTATTGTGCATGTTAAAATCACGTTTGTTTCTGAATGTTCTAAATACGTTATACCGTTTAAAATTTATATCACACGATGTTTGTTCACCGAATAGACAGACCCCGATGATAAAAAAGATGTATTTGTGATATGAGCAATAGAGTTACCCACGCGGCGCCATGAATAAAATAATCAGAGTCTAACATATGAATCTAAAAAGTCTATAATTGGCAATTCAAGGAATCCCGCTCGATTTAGTCTTCCCGTATCATCTTAATAAAAAAAATGCGTGGAAATATTAAATTTTAGACCAGGACATTTAAGCGAGGCAATGTTCCCACAAAACTTGAAATAGGTGGGTTCTTTGAAGAGCCAAACTGACGATATTGGTTCCAGATGAAACCAAAGCAGTGTGGAACCAAACTGTTTGATTCCATGTTGGTACTTGGTTCTCCGGGGAACCAAATTTGGAGCTGTCTTCTTAGAGTGTACTGCGAATACGATTTACCAGCCATTCCTTGCTGTGCAGTCTGTCTGATAAATACGTTCTGGTTGGTCGACTTAACGTGCGCACGAATTTATCGGGACATTAAAACCACCCATCACATCCGTTGGGGAGTGGTGTGTCCACGGTGGAATTTCTCACAAGTTTGCATAATTCCATTTGCACCCCTCTTGAGTTTGATTTATCTGGACGGTAGCCTATTCTAAATGGATCAATATTATTATGGCTTCTAGCCAGGGGATGATATAATCCGTTGGATCGGCCATGGATCGGCTCGGTCAGAGAATATTAAAAAAAATTGCAAAACCCTCACATATAGTGGTCTAACGCCAGGCAAATTCACACCCCGATTTGTTTGAATTAAATTAATTAGCAGTTTTTTTAACATGAAAATTGCAAGCTTTCCAATTGTTGGAAATGTTCAAACCCGACCAATGGCCATTTGAGTCCAGCATTTACCAAAATTGGGAAAATATGGAAATGTTGGTAAAAAAAAATAAAAAAATTCCCCACTAATAAATTGTTGGAAAATCAAACTACGAGAACTATTTCAAAATATATTGTTGGTGTGAATTTTCCAAATAATGTCGTTCGGAACTTATTGTCTAAACATTTCATAAGAGAACTACTCGTCAATGAGTATCAAATAAAACAAATGGTTAACTTACAATCGGAACATTTCCTGGGGGAACTACTCGTCAATGAGTATTTTATAAAAGAAGGGTTAAGTGTAGACGTTTCCATGACGACCTACATGTACATGTATAATGGATTTTTACAAATTATCAAAATGGTCATTATAACGCGGACACAAGTGAACTATTCAAGAAAACCTTATCAAACATTGTCTTTATTTGCCCACATGTATGGAATGTTCAATAAAATATGAATCCGCTTTGACATAAAATTAGCCAAAATTGTCAAAGTCACAGTGAACGTATGCAGGAGCAAGCTGCACAATAGAGTTCAGTCCCCTCGCTACGCTATGTTTGACCGATGCCTGCATGTGTATATTCTTAATTAAATCTAACAGTTTCTCAATTACAACTCATTCTGGCTTGATCATTACAAATTTCAAATGAATATGGACAGTTCAGTTTCTCAGAATAATGCAGAATGAATTGTAACCTACTAAAGTCTCAAATAAATAAATGTGCGATATCTTCACATTATATGTAGGTGCTGGCAGCGGTAAGGGGATTGGACTCTGGATAGAGCTTGATGCATGAGTATCGAGACTCAACTACATGTTCTCCAATTACTACCTGATTGGACGTGATCCTTCTGAGCTTTCAGTCCATAATTATCGAGGCCTCGATCCCGAACATTGCTTTTGTTGTCCGTGACATTATCTCCCTTTCCTATTAACTCGCCGTTGTCCGTTCTCCTCTGCTCAGCGGAATGCGAATGTTTTTGTTTGTCTTTCTCGCACCTTTTTCGCCGCGGTATATCGAGCTTCATCGCCTGGTTTCCCATCTTGATACTTCAAAGATAAATGTTCTATCACAGTTCAGTATTTTAAACAGTGCATGTGTCAGGTGGTGTATAATGTAGATGCTAAATTCATATTCTTCGAAAAGACACACCTAGTGCATAGATAGTATCGCAATGAATCTAAATGAAAGTGACAATGACACTGTAGCTGTACTTGGGAAGGAGTAATTTTTTTGCTGAGCAATGAATAGAATGATAAGAAGAAGTAAAGTAAAAAAGTTCCAGTAAAGGGATTGTATTGTGTAGATGAAATTATTTTAATTTTAAACATTTCACTAATAAATGTGGGCTGCAGGGTGTGCCGGTGGATTCATATTTGAAATTCAAGATGGCTACTGGCAGCCATGTTTTATAACGAATTTAGGAAATAATCGTTGGCTCCCATCTAGAGGTCACCCTGAAGATCCATGTGAAGTTTTGTGATGATCGGAGCAGGGATGTGGCCTGTAGGGTGTGCTGTAGAATTTAGTCAAGCAAAGAGTATAATCCATCGGATGAGGGATGTGAGCCAAAGTAAATTGTTGACGGACGCACGGACGCCAAATCATGACAATATAGCTCAAGATTGACTTCCTCGTAAACATCTGTACCGCTATGTCACAAGAGTTTTTACTGCGAAATAGATAAATACTGGAACTAAAAACTCTACTAGAACCTTCTGTACCGCTTATCTCCCAACAGTTTCTACCGCGAAGAAGATAAATACTAGAAATAAAAATGTCTTCTGTAAGCTTCTAAACACTTATCCCACTCTGTCCCTAGAGTTTTTACTGCGACAAAGATAAATATTAGAAACAGACATGTCTTTTGTGAGCTGAGCTTCTGTGCCACTTGTCCCGCTCTGTCCCAATAGTTTCTACCGCGAAAAAGATTAATACTAGAAATAAAAAAAAATCTTCTATAAGCTTCTGAACAGTGAACAATTGTCCCACTCTGTCCCTACTCCCTAGACCTAGAGGTTTTACGAAATAGATAAATACTAGAAATAGAAATTTCTGTGAGCTTATGTGCCGCTTGTCCCGTTTTGTCCCAAGAGGTTTTACTGCGAAATAGATAAAAACTAGAAACAACAAGACAGTCAATGACTGTGGGGTCGCTCACCAGACTGCAAAGACTGATAAGAATGGGACTCTGGAGACCACAACAGTCAGAACTTTTCATAATCACTTTAAAAAAATAGATCTAAACAGGATATGTGGCTAGAGAGGCTTCATGTGTGTAGATCGGTAAATATCCACCTTGAAATTACCAACTGTACACTACTGATCACCCCTCCTCCAGCTCAACAAGTCCCCTCCCGACCGGGATCCAGACTCCCAAGTCTTAGGTTGGAATTTCACAACCGACGTCTCAAACTTTCTCAATTGTTGGAAATTTTCAATCTCACAAGCGCCTTTTTATAAAACCATTTAGACATGTTTGAAGCCCAATTATCCATGGACCCAAAACATCATACATGTATGTCAGATTAATCAGTCAGGTAGTTCCAAGGTAGATGTTTTAATGAATTTGGTATTTCAATGATTGTAATAGACACACAAGTGTTAACTCACCATAGCCCCGTCATTCCTTAACAGGTTGACCTCATGTTAACAAATCTGAATCTCAGTCACTAAAGGATCCTCCATACTATATGTAAGCTAAATAGTCCAACCTCTCTTGAAAAGACATTTTAAGAATTACTATAGAGACATACAGTTATGTCCCTGGTCCCGCCCTATTTAACCTGGTGAGTCCATCTGAATAAATTTGAATCCCAGACATCAAAGAACCCTTCATACTAAATATCAGTAAAATAGACATGATTGTCCTTGTGCAGGAAGCATATTACGAGGAAAACTGTCCTTCGCTTGGCCCCTATTTGACCAGGTGACCCCATTAAAAAAAATCTGAATTGGAGTCAAACAAGAACATTCCATGCTAAATAAGCCAACTAGTTCTTGGCTCTTGCAAAAATATTTTAAGAATTGCTATGTGGTGAAATAGTTATGTCTCTGGCTCTGCCCTTATTCGACTTTGTGATCCCATTTTCACAAATCTGTCACCCAAGGTACTCTCATACCATATATAAGCAAAATAGCAAATTTGATTCTTGCATAGAAGACCTATCATGAATTACTATGGAGAGAACGAGTAATGTTACTGGCCTTGCACCTACTTGACCTGGTGACCCTGATTAAACAAATCTGAATCACACATCACCGAAGGAGCCTCAATATTAAATATGAGCTAAATAGAGCTGGTGGTTCTTTCAAAGAACACTTATCAAGTTTGCCAAATATGTTCTAGTGAAGTGGCGGATATGGGAGGGTTAAATGTCATGTTGAAAGATTTGAACAATACATATGATAGATTGTTGTTGTAATTGGGAATTAATTACCTCTAGCAGAACTCCATGGAATGTTTATAAAAATGTCAGAATTCACTTGACATGTGAAGGCATACCCCGCATACAGTTAGAGCCAAATAAATGCTTCTTATTAATGATTCTCTGTAAAGAATTTGAGTAAAAACATGTATTATCTTTGGGACGAGGGTGGCAGAAGCAGTGAACTTGAGTAAAGGACCAGGGGGGGGGGCACAATTATATAGATATATATAATTGACCATGGAGTTAAATAAAAATAATTAATATTTTTGGAGTTATGTCCCTGGCCCCGCCCACATTTGACCCAGTGACCTCATTTGAACAAATCTGAACCCCAGTCACCCAAGGATCCTTCATACCAAATATGAACCCATTTGGCCTGATGGTATTTGAGAAGAAGATGTTTAAAAGAAATACTATGGAGGGGTAAGAGTTATGGCCCTGGCTTCGCAACTATTTGACCCGGTGACCTCATTTGAACAAATCTGAATGAGAGTCACATAGGAACATCCACATCAACTATGAACCCATTCAGTCTCATGGTTCCAGAGGAGAAGATGTTTAAAGAATTGTTGACGGACGGACGATGGGCGGACGAGGAGTGATGACTATAGCTCCACCGGAGACTTCGTCTCAGGTGAGCTAAAAACTCTACTATAAATTTATGTTCCTAAGATAACTACTAGAAATAAAAATGTCTTCTATAAGCTTCTGTACCGCTTGTCCCGCTCTCTCCCAAGAATGTTTACTGCGAAATAGATAACTACTAGAAATAAAAACTATACTATAGTATATCATAATAAATTAGATCCATATAATGTTGGATTCTACCTGTAAATCATATCATTCTACATCAAAATTATAGAATGGGAATCCATAAGATATTAAATTCATATATAATAAAATATTGTCCAATTATCTAGTCTAGTCATTAATTGGTTGTCCCGTATTTGCAAACTTTTCACTGTAACAGCATTATTGTTCATTTACACTTCATCCTTAGTTAGTTATAAAACATTGTTAGTCATATAATCTTTTAAACGTGTAATAGTACCTAAAAAAAAGACAAATTGCAGGGCGATTTCGTATTGTGGGGTGCAGCCATTACTACAATTATTTATCTCTGTTGTATATAATTTATTCACATTTGTTCAGTTGGATAGCCCTACTATCATAACTTTTTAAGTCACTGGTGTGCTACCCACAATGCTAATATACTATAGCCACACTGTTGTGTGATCTTTGCACCCACGGCCCTGACTGAATGTGGGGTGCACCCCCTTATTGTAGCCCACGTTGGTACGTTCGTCCGTCCGAAACGTTTATTGTCCAGATGGTAATTTGAATATTATGATACTGATTGGAATTTGGTCTTCATATGAGAACGTCCCGGTCAAGGTCGAATTTGGGTCCTGTCCGACCATTTCGGATGGAGTTATCCCCCTTTTAGACTTAGAAGTTGCTGATTATAATGTTGTTCGGAAGATAGCTTAAGTTATCCGATAGCATTTATAGTATGTGGATTCATTACATAACAATTATATTAGCACATTGTCCTGATGATAACTTGAATAATATTCAACTGCAGTTTATTGAACATTGTATATGGTCTTCATATGGGAATGTCCCCAGAACAGTTCGAATTAGGGTATTGTCCAACCATTTCTGACGGAGGTTTGTCTCATTTGACTAAATATTTGCTGTTTATTTTGTTGTCAGCATGATAACCTTGACTTATAGTTATCCGATAACTTTCCAATTTATTGTGTTGATTATAATTACAATAAATACACGTGAAGTTCGAATTTGTGTCCAGTCCAACACTTTTTGACAGAGTTATACACCCTTTCGACTTAATATTAACCCTTTACCCAACAAACCGGCCAAAACCGGCCAAATAAAGCTTCAACAGCCTAAAATATCTTCGGTCTGTCTCAATAGAACCATACAAATATGGATATCATTGGAACCGGCTCCTTGACCACATTGTGATAGTTACAGTTATACCCTGTGCCAATGCATTCTCTTATATATGCGAGTTGACCATAGGTCGCCTCGCATATATAAGAGAATGCATTGGCCTAAAAAAAAACTTTTTTTTAACACTTTTTACCATTTTTTCTTACATTCTTTAACAATTTTATAATTTTTAATGTGTTAAGCCAATGCATTCTCTTATATATGCGAGGCGACCTATGGTCGACTCGCATATATAAGAGAATGCATTGGCACAGGGCCCTTCTGTTGGGTAAAGGGTTAACCGATTAATTTGATGTCTGGATGATAAGTTTAGTTACTATATATAAAGTAGTGTTATTTGATTGGTTTCAGATATACCACGGGAAACAGTCACATTTGAAGTTTAAATACAGGTAAAGTTCGAATATGGGTATGGTTCGATGAATTGTCAGAGTTATGCCCTTTTTTTACTTATAATTTGTTGTTTACATTTTGTGTTCGGTGATACGTTTAGTCTAGTTATAAGTATCCGGTTGCTTTCAGATCTGGTATCTGGATAAATATAACATGAACATACCCTAACTGTTTGAATTATGGTCCGGGTCAATCATTTCTAACAAAGATATATACATTTTAGACTTAGATTTTATTTATTATTCTGGTATCAAATTAAACTAGGACACAGACAATTGGAAGCAAAGTTTGATCCAATTATTATTACCAGAGATTGAATTTTCTCTTCCAAAAAAAACCCCACTTGCTTAAAATACCACCTTGTTTGGTGACGTGCATGATCAAGCGACCTTTTGCCACGCGGTGGTCATTTCTAAACAGTACAAACGGCTCATTTACCATGCACAAATTTCACAACTCAGCTACTGGTGGAGATATATTTGGTTATCGGTAAATTAACGCAATATATGTGACCCATGAAACATTCCCAAAACTCAAATTACAACAAAAACACCAACAACAAAGTAAATCATGTATATTAATGGATCAGAAAGCTTACCGTCTTGAGCAAGAATATTATATAGCCGAACAGGAGGTGCGAATTTATACTGTTTCATTTGTCACCGACGCTATATTTGGCCGGTGATACATTAAGAACAGCATAGCTATGTGCGCGTATATACACATGCATCATGAACGTAAAGATGCTTTGTACTTCATGCAATAAGTTCTGATCCTTGCGAGTTTACTCGCTGTACTTACTAACAGGAAATACCCCATTTGTGTTCGTCAAATATTGATGTATATCTGTCTATTAAAGTGACATTGTGACCACAATGAATCGTCTACACCATGAATATATTTTGACCATATAAAAGTTAAAGAATTTCGGGGCATCTTTCTCGCAGTCAATATTAATTTTGTTAAAATAGAAAGGCTCATCAAGTGTGTCATTATGTGTTTAGAAAGAAGAGACGCTCTATACATCCGAAAGACTTTCAGCAAACTAATATGATATTGTGATATTTCTCACTATTTGTATATCGTATTTTCAGTGGGCAAATTATTTCATTGAATAAACTTATCCGCTATAAACCAGACTTTCCCCAATACATGCCAAAGTATAATACAATAGGCAGATCATTACTAATATACACCATTGTCAAATATATCCGCATGGTTTAATATTGCGGAATTAATTACAGTCCTATTCAATTCTACTGTGTATATACTTTCGCTAATCACGCAAATCGAGTTCAATCATGCCTCTAGCATTGTTTGTAACTTGGAAACTCTCAAACACACATGGATAAAAAACTACAGTAATTTTCGATAGGGGGAATTCAAATTTGGAAGTTGTTGCTGTCGGACACGTTTACCCGTCGGGCTGCATGCTATGCGTTCCGGCGGGGTCTTTATATATACATGTATATATATTGTTGCTGCTGTTAAATATGTTGATCCATGTACAAATTAAAATGACTAATTCCCCGATTCTGATCTGTCTTCTTGAAAATCTACAACCCGGAAATCAGCTCTACTACACTAACATAGGTGTCTTCGTTTGCAAATGTCCACTCTTCAAAAATATGTTCTAACAAACCACTTATCATCAGATTAAACCTTTTATATACTGAATGGATTCTCCCATTCAGTTATAAAAGCATACATTGGATGGGTCTATTATTCATCTGGAGGGAAATTCAGGAAACATGAGCTGACAGCAGGCAATAAAAAACTCAGAAGGAATCCTATATATATATGGTGGGAAATGATATGCTTTATTCTCTCATCCAAGTTAATACATGTATAACATGAGGATATTGAAGGTATAGACATAAAGCAATATATACAATATATATATTAATGTTTAGATAATAAGCTCAACAAACGGTCGTTAAGAAATAGTCCCAGATAAATAAGACTCTTATTTAATGGCGTAAATTTAATTAAATAATTTTTCAAACTATATCAATATCAGTCACAGACACCTATTCTTCTTCGATCCCCGTTCATATCGTACAGAATGTAAACAGACGACAAACCGGATGGCAAATGTGACGTTTGCTCGACATGTTCGTCTTTTCCTCCAATTGTGTAAAAAATCCAGCCCTGGTGCCAATCTGCCTCGGTGAGGGGTATGTTCCTCTACATTTTCGTACTAATTTCGTTTCAGTGTCGTGTCTAGTTCTCTCGTAAATCAAGGTTAAACCTCATATTTTCGTGCTCAAAACACGTCACGTTGCGATCAAAAGCACATTTTTCAAACTATACGATGTCGCGCGTATTTAATAACAAAGACATGTTTTGGATGCCTTAATATCCCATTGAAAGCCACGCTTAATGTTTGGCCCCTGTTTCCTGTGTTTTCTCGATATATGAGCCCGATTTCAAAGCGTTGTGCTCCAACATAATTGAACGTCCGGTAAAATCTGACAAACTAGCATTGACCGCCCGTTATTTTTTTTATTATTTGTATTGTACGTCTGGTAAACTTTCGATTACACCCTTTAACATACCTTTTACGGCCGGTTAGAATCATATTGCACTTTTCTAACTTAATATTCACATTTTCTGAGTAATTTGCCGGAAGATAAAATGCATATTAGAGGCGACAAATGGGTGAACATCACAACCTTCAACTGGAGAACTTCAATCTGATCCTATAGGTCTAACATTCCAGTTGAGGCCTACGCAAAATGAGGTTCTCAGAGTGTGAATTTTGTGATGATATCCCGTCTTGCGTGATAGCGTCAATTATTTCACCCCTGGGGTCCTTATTCTGCAAATATATATCTTTATTGTCCTCCAATTATGAAGAGTTTTATAACATATACAAAATATTTACAAGTTTACAAACATTTATGAAATGTGTACAACAAAAAGAATAAGTCAGCAGATTAACATATTTTCCACACAGAAACAGTTGACAAATGTAAGCATTTAGTCGTATAGTCGCTCACACGTACAAATATGTACACACAGTGCGACAGGAGTGCAGGGGAGAGAAAGAGGGGAGAGAGCGAGCGAGGGGGGAGTGCCATTAACGGGGATATCAGCAGGGACATACGTACATGCGCGCATACATCCGTTCGTGCAGGCATGACTATATACAGACATACACACACGCACACACATATATACATTCACACACGCGCGCATTAGATTAATTTCTTAATTAATTACTGTAAACACTGGCGTATATATAAATGTGTCTGTTGGAAAATTCTACCCTACACGTAGCTCCAGTTGGGACGGAGAATGTCAAAATAACACATTGGAATATTCGGAATTGTATTTTATTCCAGCAAATATTCGAATTGAACACTAAGGGTACGCTCACACACTGGCATTATTAAAGGTACTCAATCCGATCAGACGCTCCTAAATTACCATTTCTTTGGCTTCGGGTGTAAAAAATATTTGATTCGAGTCGAGGAACCTACCCATCAACACTCCGAGCGATCAGATATCGATTTTTGAAGTTTATTATTTCTATTGTTTGTGGCCCAGAAACACGCCGTCAAATGGATGGTCTCGGTCAAAATTGCGTTATTATTACCACTTGATTTTAGAGTTATCCAACTTCATCCGCAGTTTGTCCGTTTGACCTCGTGTAGCTGTGCTAATTATAAGTACACATCTCGAGAAATAACAGACTTCAAAAATCAATATCTGATCACTCTGAGCTCTGATGGGTGGGTTCCTCGACTCGAATCAAATATGTTTAACCCCCGAAGACAAATAAATAGTAATATAGGAGCGTCTGATCGGATTGAGTACCTTTAATTATTTCATCCAAGTTATTGCATGTATTACATAAAGGGTATTGAGATATAGAACTAGAAGGAGTATACAATAGACATAGAGCAATATATACAATATATACAATATATACAATATATATGTACATATGGTTCCGGGTTGATGGCATGTTGAAATTCGATGAATATATTCAGAATGTTATTCTGACACTACTAGCCACTACCAGCTTATTATCGTCCTGACTGTAAGCACGGCGCACTCTCATGTGAATCCTTGTTGGATGGAGTAAACTAATCGATCGCAACGCGGAACTAAAAGTTGTTTTCTTCACACACGTGTGTTTAGTTTTAGCTATACAAATAATAGGTTCATATATCGTCAATTTTAGTATTTATACTGAACAACGATGCATGAGAGACTCAAGTTAAAATCTTTTTTAAATTTGTTTAATCTCAATAAAACCGTACTTGTCCATACAATATTTGAGATAAATATGAAATAGAAGTAAACACGTGAAATTTATATTTATCTCAATTAAGTCTGGCTCAAGTGGATTCAATATCAGCAAGCTACAAAGGTGAAAGGTCAATTTGTTATTTTACTGTGAGAATTGGGGTGACGGGTTTACAACTTTACGTCGTTGATTGTCATATCGCTCATTTGTTGTGATTATTGTATAAGTGATTCCGGGACAATCCTGAGTTTAGTGTGCCTGTCATTTGCAGAATGAGGTCCTCAGAGGGTGAACTTAGTGACTATATCCCGCATAGCTGGCTAGAATCACTAAATTAACCCTCTGGGAACCTCATGCTGCATGGTCTCATCTGCTATGGGAGACATAGACTCAGATTGAAGTTCCCAAACGGTAAATATTGTGATGTACACCCACTGGGAACCTCGATTATACAATGTTTCGTCTGTCAATTTGGGGATACAGAGAAACTAAACTAAAAAAGAAATAGAATCTATGTGAAGAAGTTTCCATAGAAATCACTAAATTCACCCTCTGGGGACACCATTCTGCAAATGACAGGCACATTAAACTCAGACTCCATGAACCAATGAACCATACATGTATGTTTTTATTATACTAACATAGAAGACAAATGTGAATATCATAACATGACTCTATAAATAATCAATTATAACTGTAAATATACCTGGATACCCCCTGCGCTCATTGGCAGATATTTAGTTACTCGGTTCACACTCATGCATGTCGATGAGCAGCTATAGATAAGTTCAGCAGAAAGGCTGAGAGTCAGAAGGGTCGTTAGCAACAGAGTGAAGATAACTATTATATATGCTGGTCAGCGTACGATGAGTATGTTCGGCCATTATTTCGTGAAGGGTTCCCATGTTGGGCTTGGCAGCGTAGATGTCACCGAACATTTTCACGCGTTCGCATGTTCCTTTACTAGGAATATTAAAGATTGTCTATCTCTTCCAGAATTACAACAACATAATTTATAAACACGATTTCAATACTATATCTAGCTATATCTAGATGAACTGTTTATTTCGATCGTAAGATCTTTCATCATCTTTGTAAATCAATAGTTTCAATGCGATTTGCTGTGATGGAGGCTGCTATATAACGATAGAGTTATCTTTCTTGGTACCGGTACGCTGTTGGTATGCTCTGAACGTTTTCGCGCAGATTTCTGTTAAAAATAGCCCACAAAACTGTCCCTCTGATGTGCAGGATAAGAAATTCTAAATAAAATTTATATTAATTGATAGAAACTTTTCCGGACAGGTGTCTTCGATTCGTTCTATTATTTTGATACCCGGGAATTATATGAAACTTGATGGGAAGAGATAGGCAGGGATAGCCTTCGCGTTTGGTATTTCTGTTAAAACCGCCAAAAACAGAAAGAATATTCGACTATAGACATATTTTGGTCTATATTTATATATTCTTTCTGTGTCAATTGCAGTTTTAACGGGTGTGACTATTTTAACAGCATACCCACCGCGAAGGCCTTTAAGGGTAGTGACAGGAAGACACTCGCAATTGACTATATATCGTCCTTCACAATCTACATTATCATGTATATATAGTAATTCTGTAAACAATGACCTATATATACATCTGTCTAGTGGAAAAAAGTATCCCACACGTAGCCTCATTTGGGACGAAGAATGCCCAAATAAAACATTTGAATATTCGGAATTGTATTCGTTTTGTATCCGTTCTGAACACTAATCTATTTCCGTTATAAACATGGGAAACACGTCAGCATCGGGGTCATGATCATCCCGACCCCCGGTCGCCGTGGCGCCCTCTCGCGTAAAATCACGAGATCCCGGACCCGAATTAGGGTCGTGAGAAACGGAATGCAGATAACTATTATATGCACTGGTGAGCACACGATGCGCTTCGTCGGGCATTATTCCGTGCAGCGTTCCCATGTGACGTTTCGCAGCCCAGATGTCGCCGAACGTTTTCACACATTCCGTGCACGCGTATCTATGGCGACGGTGGCGTCTGGTTATGTGCATCCAAAGAGCCGCTTTAGTTTTCCCGATCCAAGTACATTCAGGGCATTGTATTATCTGAAAATATAACAATACGACTGGTTAGATTGTGTTCGTAGGTGGCATATACGATATATGAGAAGACTAATAGATTGTGTTCGTATGTGGCATATACGATATACGAGAAGACTAATAGATTGTGTTCGTATGTGGCATATACGATATATGAGAAGACTAATAGATTGTGTTCGTAGGTGGCATATACGATATATGAGAAGACTAATAGATTGTGTTCGTAGGTGGCATATACGATATATGAGAAGACTAATATATTGTGTTCGTAAGTGGCATATACAATATATCAGAAGACTGGTTTGGTGTCAACATATTTTATTCTCTAAATCATGATTCATGAAAATGAGTTATCACAAATGTTATATTTTAATACATACGAAGAGATAATAACTCGTGTAGGGAATGGGCTTTAACAGAAACATTACGCTTATTATATGATGTCGTTGATGTTAACGCTCGAAAATACGTGAATATATATAAAGGACAACCAAATGGGTGGATAGGAGATGTATATCTCATATTGAAAAAGGCTGACATATATATAGACAATTCGAATTAGCATTCGAAAATAGAAATATGTAGGTGTTGTGATAATACGTAATTTGAGACAGAAAAACGTCTTTTTGCAATTTCGGAGGAAGTTCATTGTGCTGCTCCACTATAATGGTAGATCTGCATGGTCTGATACGCTTCCCAAACTCTCGGCAAAAGGGCTTCATTTTAATGGCGTCATCGTAGCCGATGTGGTTGGAACGTCGCAGTCTGGTCTAGAGGAGGTTGTCACGAGTTCGAACCTCGACATGGACGAAAATCGGACCCGATTTCAAGTTTGATCTGAGTTGAGGGACATCTCAATGTGTCATTCTGGTCGATACATGGCCAATTCGATAAGAAATGATAATTTATTCAGGCTGAGTGAATTAAGCACGTATGGATGAATGAATACTCATTCTGAGTCCGAGGGGAATCGGTGGCTCAGTCGGTTGGGGTACAACCCTCGATCAGTCTCGCCCCCCAGCGCTGGCGATGAGGGTTCAAATCCAGATGTTTCCATCATGGACTTTGTTACACGAAATCGTTATCTGGCCATTTACTCGCCGATGGCCGGTGGTTTGCCGCACATGGTCGACGAGTTTATCAGCCATTGGAATCACTGTTAGATTAGCCGTAAGTGTGCGGCTTTATCCACTACTAAAACTGGCAATGTCGCGACATGAAACCTCAATCAACCAATCAATCATACTGAGTCCCTGCCTCCATATATTTGATATACATGTTTATACAGTACAGTGGAACGAGCGAAAGACTTCTCATTTACATTTTAGCACAAATACCCATTATACGAGGATTATACCCGAATTTCAATGTATGAGTGAGGACAAAACATTATATTTCTGGTGGTAAACGAGAACATAGAGAACACCTACATTTTTTGTTCTAATACATAATTATCTCATGATATGAGTGTCTGGAAGGAAATACCAAAATATCTCATAGAATTTTCACGAGCGGCTGCTGCAAGCCACGAGCAAAACTTCAACATTTATTTCCAGACACGAGGGGGGGGGGGGGGGGGGGGGGTCTGCAATTTTTTTCCCGAACACTAGGCGGGGGTGGGTGGGTGGTTCAGCAGCCCGGCTTACACATTTTTTCCTGGCACTGAAATTTATTTCCTGGAGTCTTTTTTCTTCAAAATAATGGGACAAAAGGTTTTAATAATTCTTCTATTATGTAATAGGTATGCACTTAACTCTTGGTAAAGGGGGGGGGGTGATTTCACCATCAGTTAATAATGAGGGATGGCACCAAGGGGCAATAAAAAGGTCAGCTTGCTAAATGTTACCATCAAGGATCTAGCAATGCACATTGTGATGGAAAGACTCAGATTTAAATAGTTATATTAAAAATCATTTATTCAACCTGATATAAATGAAAACAAAACACAATAATAGATTCTTCAAATAAATGTAAACTCTTCACTGAACTCTTCAAATAAAAATAGACTATTCAAAAAACCATAATAAAATAAAACAAGGCGTTAAAACAAACTGAACGATTTCAACGATATTCGGTATATGGGTCTAGGATCACCTCTAGTTGGAAGCTGTGAAATTTGAATGATTTTTTTTTTTAAATTTGGCCGCTGGCAGCCATCTTGGATTTTACTCTTTGCATCACTAAATCTTTCAACACACCCTGCAGAGCTTATCCCGAAATTAGTTTTTTTTAAATGGCTGCCAGCGGCCATCTTGGATTTTACTCTTTGTATGAACAAATCCTTTAGCACACCTTACAGGTCACATTTCTCATCCAATAGTCACCAACTTCATATGGATCTTCGAAGTGCCCTCTAGATTGGAGCCTCCATTTTCTCCCCAAAATTTGTTTAAAACAAACATGGCCACCAGCAGCCATCTTGTGATTTCAAATGTCAATCCATCAGCATACCCTATAGCCCACTTTTATTGGAGAATCATTTTGAAACTTTAAAACTTGTCTTTAAAACTTTACAGTCTTGTTGGCAGCTGTTGGTAAATAAAAGTTGGAATGCTTCTATAATCATGATATGGAACATTGATCGGATAAGATCAGGAAAACTGGGTAAATTAGTCATTTGATGATTTGAAGCAGTTTGGAGGGGGTGGGTCCCTATCCCAGAATCGGAAAAAATAAAAATTAGGGGGGGGGTGGGTACACAGAGGGCGGAAAAAAATAAAAAAGCGCCTAGTGTTCGGAATTTTTTTCTGACACCCCCCCCCCCCCCCCCCCCGGACACGAAGGTTTTATTAGTTTCGAAGACTATTTATTCCGAAGGTTCTTTATTCCAAAAGTAACAAGAGGGTTCTTTATTCTCATTTTAATGAGTTTAATAGTTCGCGCTACTAAACAACGAAAGCATAAACACTCTTTGTCCTGGATGGTCGCCCTGATAAAATGCTAAATCCTGGCGATATTAAATTACTTTTTTTAAATATAGATATCTGACTATCAATATTGGTCATGAATTAATACGTTAGATGTCATGAATTAATACGTTAGATGTCATGAATTAATACGTTAGATGTCAAGAATTGGCCCGATTATATATAGAATGGGCCCTATATTAATGTGTCGTATCGTTGATCACGATGTTAAATGTTAAATGCCATTACGCACTAAAGGCAATACTACACGAAAAGCACAATTTATATTCAGGGGTTGGTTCCGGACAGTCTAGGACACTTTACAAAAAGCGGCTGGCTGATAAGAAAGCCGATTGTTTTATGCTTTGGGGACACATCCTTATTTAATTTGTTTTAGCAAACACCGAGCTGAATGGCTATGCAACCAATATTAAATGGACTTGTGGACAACAGGCATGCAATACTATCAAGAGATACATAAACGAATATGGATGGGATGGTTGCCGAATGCTATGCATGGCACTTTTTAACCCTTTACCCAACAGAACGGCCATGTGCCAATGCATTCTCTTATATATGCGAGTCGACCATAGGTCGCCTCGCATATATAAGAGAATGCATTGGCTTAACACATTAAAAATTATAATATTGTTAAAGAATGTAAGAAAAAATGTTAAAAAAAGATTTGTTTTAGGCCAATGCATTCTCTTATATATGCGAGGCGACCTATGGTCGACTCGCATATATAAGAGAATGCATTGGCACAGGGCATAACTGTAACCATCACAATGTGGTCAATGAACCGGTTCCAATGATATCCATATTTGTATGGTTCTATTGAGACAGACCGAAGATATTTTAGGCTGTTGAAGCTTTATTTGGGCGTTTTTGGCCGGTTTGTTGGGTCGGCTGGCAAATCAGAAAGGAGAATTACCACTGTTTTTGGGTAGTCCCATATATAGCCTATCTGAAGTCTTGAACACATTACACACTGGCTCAAAATGCTCTCAATACGAGCTAAGTGTGTGGGAAAAGGATAGATATTTCAATATGTTTTTTTTTTCAATATTCCCGTTTGCTTATCAATGTCAAGATAAATATTGTTAGACAAACTTATTCTCTTATATATGCGAGGCTCCCTCGCATATAGGCTCCCTCACATATATAAGAGAATGCATTGGCATAGGGTTTCGAAAATTTCAGGAAGCTCCACTCATGGAAGACTTAACACCCGCCAGAATGGCCCATATATGGGGAATCTTTAATCCACCCCAAAGAGTTGGTACACTCTATTCTTCTGCTTTAAAGAAAAATCACACCCCGAGATGAATTGGACATCGCCAGATCATTCGACGTATGCCTTCGCATATGAATTTAAAGGTACTCAATCCAATTCGATAGTCCCCATATCATCAGTCTCCAACAACAACAGCATGTTTTGAAATGCCGCGTCAGTTATCAGAATCGAATAATTGCCCCAAAATAACCTACATGTAGTATATTGATGTTTATATTTCGTCAAAAGCCAGTTTGCAATAAGATGTCTATGTGTAACACTGAATCGGTTGGGCAGTGTGGAAATCATTTCCCATGATACCATGCAATGTGATACATGGGGTTACAAATCGAATACACCCATGCCAATCGTTCGTTTTTTATTTGTACTCTGTTTAATAAATTGCCGATACAATCTGCCTGAAGTCGTCGACATCGACTGGAACTTAAATTGCGAAAAAATATATGCTTCTTGTCCCCTCTATTGGCATATTTATGTCAATAATCGTCAAAAATCCAACTTGAACACTCGGCTGAAAGGTCAGCTAGCATTTACCCTGTATACTGACTATAGCCTGACCGTATAATACTACAGACAACAGGAATAGCTTTCATGTTAGGTATCGTTACACTATTCAACATAACCCAAGATGTGTTCGTGTATTTAACCCTTTACCCAACAAACCGGCCAAAACCGGCCAAATAAAGCTTCAACAGCCTAAAATATCTTCGGTCTGTCTCAATAGAACCATACAAATATGGATATCATTGGAACCAGCTCCTTGACCACATTGTGATAGTTACAGTTATGTCCTGTGCCAATGCATTCTCTTATATATGCGAGTCGACCATAGGTCGCCTCGCATATATAAGAGAATGCATAGGTCGCCTCATATATATTGAGAATGCATTGGTTCTGTTGGGTAAAGGGTTAAGACTCATCAGCCATGTTTGGGCTTCAGCCATAGCCAAACTTCAGGTCTACTAGACCTCTGCCTATTTTCAAACTGATTGGTGCCTTTTTAGTTCATAAAATGAAAGTGTCAATGACATTGTAGCTCAAATTGAAAAGGGAATAATTTCACGTGTTACATTCAATGGAGGATTAGGAATGCGGAAAGTTGAAATGTTTAAGTAATACTAGATTATTAACACGAAGAGATATATATAAAGTAAAATCCAAGATGGTTGCTGGCGGCTATGTTTTCAAATGAAATTAAAAAACATTTGATAGGTTCCTTCTTGTAGATCAATATAAAGATTAATATGAAGTTTGGTGATGATCGGCTGAGGGAAGTGGACTGTAGGGTGTGCCAAAGAATGTTGTAATGCAAAGAGTAAAATCCAAGATGACTGCCAGCGGACATGTTTTATGGCCGAATGACCCCAAAATTATTCGTTCCAATCTACATGTCATTGTTAACATCCATGACAAATTTCATAATGATCGGACAAAAGCTACGACTTGTAGCCTGTGCCAAAGGATTTAGTCATGCAATGTGTAAAATCCTAGATGGCTGCCAGCGGCTATGTTTTATGGCCGAATGGCCCCAATATGACTCGTTCCCATCTACATGTCAAAATTAACATCCATACAAATTGTATGATGATCAGGCGAACGGTTCGGCCTGTGGCAAAGTAAAGTTGAGCTAAAAATCTGTTTTGGCATGTGTTGCAACAATAACAATAGGTAGCAAACTGAAAATATGTCACATGACTCGAGTCATAAACTCAATTTCAATAGAATGACCATGTTATTTGCATCGTTCATAGCGCAATTGAGTGTATTTTGCCATAATTCACGTTTAAAATTAATTCATTTGTTGCATATATTCTGTTGAGTATAACAGGATATGGCCCAATAAATGGCCCGATTTAGTGAATAGTACCCCTTTAAGAATGTATGAGATCCTCAGAAATTGTAGGACCATGTATACCTTTTCCCGATATCTATTTCTGGTGATATCCGTGAACTGACATGTGACGAACTCTGAACCAATCAGAAGAGAACGTGTGGCCGCATACGTCACATTTGAACTTATGGTGGCGATGGTGTCGTGCCCGGTGCGTGTATAGACTGCTCTTCGTGAAGAGAACGTAACCACAGTCACCACATCTGTAACCCTGCAACGAGACAGGCTACAGTACATTTATGGTGAAATAGCACATGCACGAGTCCATATCAATTAACGAGACAGGCTGCAGTAGATGTGGGTGACAGAACATGCACGATTCTATAGTATAAGCGTGCCTGCAAAAATTATGAGCATGAATAATTTGTTGACTTCGCATGTCTTTGTTAAGGTATCAACACATTCAACTGCGGGTAAAGCTACCCTCACACCATAGCGATCACCAGTTGCGTATGGTTGCGAATAAAAAATAGTGGTCATAAGTTCCGAACGCAACTCACACGCAACTAATAAGTTGTATAGGTTTGAAATACGCAACAAGCACGCATGTGATCGCAGACACACGCAGAGCAAGTTCGAAATTTTGAACATGTTCAATAATTCTCTGCGAATGCCTGCGATCAATTTATACGCAACAGGGACGCAACAGGTACGCTAAGCACGCAACACGATCGCAACAGGTACGCAACTCATAAGTTATGAACGCAGATGATCGCAGGTCCAAATTTGAGGTATCTGGCCAGGTTTTGGTACCGTACATGTTGCGAATGTGTTGCGTACCTGTTGCGATCATTTTGCGATCGTGTTGCGTCCCGGTTGCCATCATTTTGCGATCGTGTTGCGTGCCTGTTGTGATCCTGTTGCGTGTGTAGCGTACCCCCAACCTATTGTGCTTATTCCCAGCGTATCCCCAACCTATGCCCTGCGTATCCAACATATTAGTTGCGTGTGAGTTGCGTGTTAGTTGCGTACTACATGCGTGTTGAGAAATGGTATAAATAGTGGGCCTTTTCTAGATCCGTGTCAGTTGTTGGTGGACCTCCGAGGTGACAACATGGAGCTACCTCTTGCTGTTATTGGACATCAGTTTAATCTGGTCGCAAATACCACGCAACTAGCACGCAGGTCAAACGCAACTTGTAAGTTTTGAACGCAACTCAAACGCAACTCGTAAGTTCTGCACGCAACTCACACGCAACTCGTATGCCGGCGATCGCAGATATTGGGGGATCATAAGTTCAGTTCGCAACCCACACGCAACCCACACGCAACCCATAGGTCGAATAGGTTACAGAATTGACAAAATTGTTGATTTCGCTTGTGTTTGGTGCGTATACAAATATTTTTTACACGCAACTCATAGGTTTCAGCATACGCTATGGTGTGAGGGCAACTTTAGGTACCTCTAATCTATGTTGAGCCAATCTCTTTGAAATAGGCCCAATGCGTGACTACTTATTTTATACGTAATTAGTCGGAGAGGGGAAAACAACTTCCTCAGCATGAGTATGGCGTTTATACAGGGTATGAGACTGTAAAGGAGTTGTCCGGCACTAACAGGTGATCAATAACCATCGAGGATAGCATAACAGTCCTAAGAACATTCATTTCCATTGTGTTCCCCAAGGGATTCAAGCCACAGGAGAGACCCGAACACACCCATACGCTTCCTACCATCACAGACCATTGAATTAAAAATATATTATGTTTGATTTAACAATGAAATGCAGACTGTCAGTTGAAATTGAAGTCAAGATAGGTGACAGTGAGTTAAACAGCAAGTATTCCACTAGAAGTTAAAAAAAACACTGGAGAGATAATTATATCGAATAAAATAGGAGAGGGGGTGTCTTTGACTACTGTGTAGGTTCATTGGCTATCTGGTATTAATAAGGCTAGCACCAACTTATCGCAGTGTACCATGGACAGTAAGGTGATGTTGTTCCCTTCGACCTGGATGACACTGCGATCACGTACTACGACACCACAGTCAAAGGCTACTCTCACCCTTGTCATTAAATAAAAGTTATATACAAAGCAAACTCTCATAAGTGTTTCATGAAACTACACAATCACGTACTTTGTTAATAGTACTTATAGATAGAACTTTCAAATTGTTTATACTTGTTAAAATACTCTGAGTGAATAGCCTTGGTCCAAACTGTGTTGTTACCTTTGGGATCAATTTTGTTAGAAAAATCATTCCAGAGTACTATTCCTGTATAACAGAAACTGTCCGAGCCAAAAGGACCTACATGAGGGATTGTGATTTGTTGTTGCCCTGATCTTAATTCATAGCTACGGTAAGAGCTAACTCTGGTAAAGTGTTCAGAGAGATATTTGGCAGCCTTAGAGTACACAATCTTCTTCATTAGCAACAGCTTTCTTTGGTTAACCCGCTGTTCAACGGTTAACATGTTCATTTTTAGATGTTGCTTGTACCCCACAGTTGCTCGATTATGCAACCCAAGACAAAATCTAATCAATCTATTCTGAGATTTCTGCAAATTCCCTTTGGTTGTTGTAGATAGTGCACTATACCAAGAGCAACAAGCATAATCAAAATAGCACTGAATCAAAGCAAGAACTAATAATCTTTTTGTGAAGCTTGTTAAAAAATCAGCTTTTCTATAAAGGAACTTAAAGGGGAAGGAAACCCTCGACGGATCAGGCCATTAATATATTTAGTATATCAACCATGGTAGATTAAAACACTTCTCATCTCTCAGTTATGCTCAAACACAACGATATCACATCGCTTAATTCAAAACTCCCGCTAATTACGGCGCGTCCATATCTATAAGATCGTGACGTCACGGCCTCACTTTGCGTTACTCATTAGTACAGATATCTTTAAAGGTTATCGAACTAAAATCATTTCGGCGTGTTTGTTTGTTAACCACGGCCCATTGAAGAATATACACACATGTACGTGTATTATAAGCCACAATTATTTAAGTTATAATTTTGAACAACTAATTTACGGCCAGTTAATGGTCTCATAAGATTTGAATGTGACAATCTTGGTCAAACTCAAATGACTTCTACAGAGTGCAAATATGACCAAAAAAAAACAAACCTTTGCGAACTAAACTATAATTTATTAACAACAGATAATCATGTATTGCACACAACAAGCATTCAATCTGCTGTTTTATTTATTTTTTCATATAAAAAAACAGACTACCGTACGCGATACAGCTTAGCGTTAAACAACCAAGTGAGGCCGTGACGTCACAAACTATAAAGGGAGTTAATATTTCTTCTAAAATGGCGGCGTCAACTTACCGGCGTAATTGTTTGTGCGGGTTCGTTTCAGGCGCCATATCTCCGATCATGTGCGGAGATTTGGGCTGAAACTTTACACACAAACAGAGAAGAGCTTGCTTGATACACATGCCATTTCGTTATGCGGTAGTTTCCGTCCCCTTTAAGTCTGGCGCATGATTTTGATAAGACTGTTTGAGCTGAGGCTTCTCCACTTAGATGTTGGTCCAAAACAGCTCCCAGATAAGTAACGATGTTAGAGGGCCTGATACTAGTCTGATTACATTTGATGTTAAGCTGAGTGCAGCATCGAATTCTTGGTTGGGACCCAAACAGAATAGATTCGGTCTTACTTAAATGTAGGGAAAGCCTATTGTCTATAAGCCATTCACTAAGAGAGGAAAGCTGTGCATTCAAAGACTGCTCTATCTTCTGAACACACTTCCCATATACAAGCAATGCAGAGTCATCTGCGCACAATACCAGCCTACACTTTACTGCGGCCGGTGCATCATTGACATAGAGTAAGAATAATAATGGCCCTAGAATATGGCTCTGAGGGACGCCGCAAGTAATAAAATTTGTGTCTGAGAAAGAGCCATTGATGTCAGTAATTTGTGTCCGATTAATAATTAATATTAATAAGCTGTAAACCAATTGAGAGCATTACTATCAAAGCCCATGGTGTGCAATTTCTCTAAAAGTATATGGTGCATGGTCTACCGTATCAAAGGCCTTTTGTAGGTCTATCAATACCATTCCAGCATACTTCCCTTGATCCATTTGTTCCCGAATGTAATCAGTGAGATTAGTCAAAGTGGATTCAGTCGAGAATTCAGATCTAAAACCAGATTGAAATTCATATAGAAGTTCCGATTTATTTAGAGACCACACTAAGGATGGAGACAGTCCGGTAGTTACTAGGATTTGTTTTTCCATTTTTTCTTATAGATAGGTACCACCCTAGCTGATTTCAAGTCTGATGGAATATGTCAGATTGATAACATGAGTCAAGGGAGACAATATGACAGAAACCGGGCTGGAATTGTGTCTAAACCAGTTGCATCGGATGGGGTGAGATCCAGCAGAAATTCAGAGACCTCTGTTTCAGAGAATTTTTCAAGCTTGAACGAATTCAGGGTGACATTTTGTTAGGCATAGTACTTATTCACAAAGCTTTTGTCATATCCGTTGGTGTGGGTAGTTTCTGTACTAAATCAGTAGCAACGTTATGGTCCTGCTCATGTGCTATGGTGCGGTTGCGTCCTGGTGAATTGCTATGTTGTTGTTAAGGCAAAGTGATGCTGTTAACAAAAAGTACCGTTATATATTTTTTTAATTTGTCCTTTTTTGCGGTGTTCCGATGATCTGAACATATACAGGAACAGTCATTATGCGTATCAAACATTCAAAAACATTTATTGCGAAATATTTTAATACTGAATTTTTTGTTTTTTTAAATTTTTGGGACTCACCACCCAGGGAACGCAATTTTTTTTTAACTTTCCGATCTCGAACACCCACCCTTCCAACAAAAGGTTTGTTCCCAAGGGCAATTGGGGACCGACCCCCAAAGTTTGATGAAAAATGCATGGTGAAAATAGCAGGATAAGGCAGACATAAGGTGTGAAATGTCTTAAATGACCATCCCTATGAATTGCCAAACAGGTAACCGTATTAGAATTTAGAAAGCACCAGAAATGTCAGAAGATCACAAAACTAAACTTTTCAAATAAGGTTCAGCATCCATACCCATAGGTTACCAGCAGTGTATATGTGACAAAGATATATGCACTGCAGCATATTCTCGCACGTTGTGACTAATCCCGGCTAGATGACTGAATGGTCACCCAATACAGGTAATTATGTATTAATTATATAATTTTCCATTTGTTGTCTGGTCTATTAACCACTAACAAGTAAGTGACGAAACACACTGGTAAAATACATGCATTCTTAGCAGATGGCAGAATCACAAAGGGCTAGTAACATGCTTGCTGCTGCATCACAAGCCCCTAACTGCAATATATAGTATACTATCCTTTAACCCTCACACACCGCGCACATACCTTATGCACCGTACCTATACTAGTATATATATTTAGTTCCTGGTTTACGTCACTCACGGTCACTGTAGTTATACCTGTGGCTCATTTAAACTACAATGACGCAAAACAGGAACATATATACACATACTAGTAGGAACGGTGCATAAGGCCTGTGCGGGGGGGGGGTGAGGGTTAAAGGATGTATACTACCACCATGTATTTAGCAGGGACGTATACATATAGGGACGATGCATGCGGACAGTGCGGGTTTGGAGGGGGAGTATAGGCACCGGAGCGCATTACAAGCCCATGTGGTAGAAACAGTTATCCCGAAATAACATGTTATCATCTCAAAGATGAATACTTGTTTTGTAATAATTAGCATGTTATGTCCAATTACTCAGCTTTTCGTTTTATCATTATATGTCCCAGTAATTCAAGGTCCCATCTACACAATGATGAACATAATACAGAAATACAGGAAATCGGTTTATCTTGCAATATTCATACAGTTTAAGGGACCAGAAGAATTAGCTGACGTTGGCATCGCCGCGATACTTCAATGTCATAAACAATAATGATAGCTGCTAGAAAGTCTATTTTGTTCAGTGCATTTTTAGGGAAACTAGAAGCCCTGCTCTCTTGATTAAAGGGGTACTGTACACCAAATCCGACCAGTTATGGGACCACATTCTTTTATACTCAACATAATATATGCAACAAATGAATGAATTTGAGCATGGGTTAATGCAAAATACACTTATTTACTTTATGAACGATGCAAACAACATTGTAATTATAATGAAAATGAATTTATGACTCCAGTCATAAATTTATTTTCATTATAATTACCATGTTGTTTTACATCGTTCATAAAGTAAATGAGTGCATTTTACACTCATATATGGCTCAAATTCATTCATTTACTGCATATATTCTGTTGAGTATAAAAGCAGATGGTCCCATAAATGGCCGGATTTAGTGTACAGTAACACTTTAATGCTCTATTTTGGTCTGGTTTATAAGCCTGTCTCAGTGTACATTTAAAATCACTTTATTAGTCATAATTTATCTTCAATCACGGAACAAAATTGACATGGCATTGGAAACATCTGCTATCGGCGTTCATATTACTATTAGTAACAAATAACTACTTTGAGCAAGAGTGTTCTCAATTTCTATTTGATCACACAACCGGAGTGTTTCACATCACTTTAACATGAGCCTACAATTCCATTTATGCATAGGAGCAATACATTATGTCTGAGTCTCATGTGGTGTATCAGACACCCATAATTGACACGCATCAGATAGTCATCACCTTTGTGGTAAAAACTGACACCATGAATATATATACGTCACCGAAATCAATTTTAAATAGAAACAAATGTAAAAACTACTATCTAGCTCATCCACTGCATGAGTTCCAGATGACAGCTATCCGAACGTCTGAGGCGGAGAGTCAGAGCCAGGAACGAGCCTGGTATATAGACAGGCCACAACGCGGATCTTAATAGAGAATATTTTATCGAATGAGTTGCGGATGGCGCAATGATATGTTTCGCGAGAGCGAAAGTTAACTGTGCGCCGTCCGCAACTCATTCGATAACAGATTCGAAATTATGATGCAAGTTGTGTTCTGTATTTATTCTATTGTGTTCTGTATTTATTCTACACCGTCGTGTCAGATACGTTCAATCCATGACTGCCACCTTCATTGATAATATAGCTACCTTTGTTGAGATTTAGGTCTGATGAATAACCACCAATGATCGGGGCATCAGCCGAATCGGATCGTTGACGTAATGTACGTCAACTTTTTTGGCGACGTCAACAATAATAGTTCCGGCTTGTATTCCACTAGAGGAATACAATAATATGTATTCAATTGCTTGGATTCCGTTGAATACATGTGCCTCGCGTCAATTGGTGTGGAATAAATTATGTTTCCGGCCCCGAACGTCTGAAGTGACGGTTTGGATATTCTATTGGTGACGGACGTTACTGGCCCCGAACGTCTGAAGTGACGGTTTGGAGATTACATTGGTGAAGGACATTCCTGGCACAAAACGTCTGAAGTGACAGTTAGGAGATTACATTGGTGAAGGGCGTTCCTGGTCCCGAACGTCTGAAGTGACGGTTTGGAGATTACATTGATGACGGACTTTCCTTCAGAACGTCTGAAGTGACGGTTTGGAGATTACATTGGTGACGGACGTTCCTTCAGAACGTCTAGAGTGACAGTTTGGAGATCTATTGGTGACGGACGTTCCTTCAGAACGTCTGAAGTGACGGTTTGGAGATTACATTGGTGACGGACGTTCCTGGCTCCGAACGTCTGAAGTGACGATTTGTGGATTACATTGAAGGACTTTCCTGGTACCAAGCGTCTGGAATGACGGTTTAAAGATTACATTGGTGACGGACGTTCCTGGCCCGAACGTTTGAAGCAACGGTTTGGAGATTACATTAGTGACGTATATTACATTAGTGACGTAGGTCGTGTGAACACTCACTAAGACCAGTTTGCCCTGATCAGGATTCAGGTATGGAATTTTGTTTTAGTTATTTCATTTAATTTTTTCTCCATGCAGTGGCTGAGATCTGCTACTTGAATAGGTAGATCATGCGATAAATATCTACGTTAGCTACACCCGTATAAAGAGATCATATTCCACCAGTACAAATCCTAAACTTTTCGATGATGTGACAGGTAAGTTTATAACATTGAGAAAACAGTACAGGTAATATATTTCTTAGTTATTATCTGTTCCTTGATAATGTACTTCACTGTAGGTGAAGGTCCAACTCGAAGTTGCACGATTTAAGTGACTTTGTGAGCGATTTTAATTTGCATCGCTTACAAATTATGGATTTTTCCCGGGTAATTAATTCAATGTTTATTGCGATATCGGCTCAAAAAGTCAACAAAAAGCATGCAATCTCCAGCTGGGAGTGCTCCCTAATGTGAAGTAGATTACTGAGGAAGAATTATTAACAAAGAAATATAGTATCTGCCTTGTTTTTGTTGCTAAATATTTCTGCAGTTAATTAGAAATTCCTCCCTCAAATCTGTCAAAACTGATGTTATTGTCAAAACATTCTGGAATAGACTTGAGACCTATCTAAGGCAATCTAAGGCAATCTAAAGCACTTCAGTATTACACAAGTCGGGTGGTGGTGTACCACTCGTTACAAAAGCTAAGATAACAAGTGGATCGTTGATTTGAATGTTTTATACAATTGTTTTAACATATTTATATTGTCATCTAAATTTACAAGTAAATATGAACACAAATCATGTTAACACAATGAAGACTCTCACCGAACATTATAACATACCTCCATGTTTAAATAACAAATGGGATCAATGTGCATTTAAAATGTAAAGGGACCTAACGTACTCGCAAATATATGTGCAAAAAATATGAAAGTCTGGAAAACATCACCACTAAGAAGAACATGGAGAAATAGATAAACTTTGTTCATATCCATTATTTATAGTTCTACAATAACGATATTTCGTGTGTTGAAGCCGTTTTTATGTAAACAAACATGTTACAGTGATTTGTCAACAGACATCGTTAAACTTGTATTAAGTTCAAATATTTTAGTCAGAAATACAATTTTCAGAAGATATTTCAATGCTTGGATCTTTTCCAATGTTTCCGGTCAAGTTTTTATTAAACTTTTATCGTTATTCCACTGTAACAGTAATGTTTATGTAACAATTGTTTTGACATGCGAAATCTCATGATTGGAGAGTTATTAATAATGCAAATAAGACAAAAGTTAATCTATGTTTTTATGCACTTATTGATGGTTGTTGTTTTACAGAATTTGTTTTATGTTATTTCGCATGAACCTACTTCGAAGTCCTTTAGTCCCTTTAATATTATAAAGTTATTATACAATGTTGTGTACAGTATGTGTTTTTCTTGTACGAGTCCAGGTTGTGGTGAAAAGTCATATTGGACACGCCAGTGTCGAGTCCAATATGACTTTTCACCACAACCTGGACGAGTACAAGAAAAACTCATACTGTACACAACATTGTATAATGACATTTTTATTATCCATCTGTATGTTTATCCAAATTTTGGAAATAAAACTTTCGTGGTTATTTTTGGTATTTGTCGGCACTTAATTCTCCATAAAAGCCTGTACCGTATATTGATCATCAGAAAGCATGATTTGGAAAAGTAAACACGGAAGTGAGAAAAAACTCAATGCGGAAGTGAAACGTCTGCTAAAATCCATCAATGTTGCGCGCGCATCACAATTTCACCGATTCATTTCGCAATAGAGTTAATTCGTGACGTCACAGAGTCCAATATGAAAAGTCATATTGTACAGTCGGGAGTCCAATATGACTTTCGGGAGTCCAATATGACTTTTTCCAGGACTATCACGTGGCGGCTTTTGCCCAATCGGAAATGGTGTTAGTTAAGGGATGGATAATAAAACCATATATAGGACATGGATGGAATATGATATTGATCTTTAGTCCCTTTAATAACCATATAATGGGATCTGGATGGAAATTATATTGTTCTTTCATTTTATGGTGATATTAATAGTCAATAGCCATTGGACACTTCTTTTCGAAATGTGTCAACCAATGACATTTAATATAATGCACAACAACAAACGTGTATCGACATTATTATGCCAAACAATGACACATATAAATAATATCTCCATGCATACTGATGCATAACCCATTTCTTGGATTCAATAGCCATTGGACGATTCGGCTCATTGACATCAATTATCTTCGAAATATGCCAATCAACGACATTTAATGTGAGTCAATTGCCATGCGATGATTTGATTAGTTGACATCACTTCAATTTGAAATGTGTCAACCAATGACGTTTCATATCACAGCGAACAGCAAATTTCATGGAGCAAACGTCGCATGTAAAACCTGGCGGTTTATGGTGTCGCTGAATGTGGACGTTAAAGGCGATTGAACTCTTGTACGATCGGTTACATCTCTCACACGTTATCGGCGTTCCCTGTAATATATACATTAAATAATATAATATAATTCATAATAAAATGGTAAGTGTTTATCTCAATACTTAGAAGCTACCAATGGGTGACGTCACATAGATCGTTTAATTCATTTGGTATTTGACAATGGGTGACGTCACGTATATCGTTTTACACATTGGTATTTGACAATGGGTGACGTCACGTATATCGTTTTACACATTGGTAGTTGACAATGGGTGACGTCACGTGTATCGTTTAACTCATTGGCATTTGACAATGGATGACGTCACGTAGATCGTGTTACACATTGGTAGCTGGCAATGGGCGATGCCACGTAGATAGTTTGACCCATTCGTAACTGGCAATGGATGACAGTGATGGACGACGATGAAGATGACGATGATTACACACACAACGGACCCCGAATTCGATAGCCAAATGCCACTTTATGTGCATACACTGTAAATATGTTTATATCATTAGCAAACAGTGACAATAATAATATACTCTAGAGAACGTATTGGCAGTCACAGCGAGTTCGGGGGGGGGGGGTTTCTGGACAACTATTATAGTACTGAGTGTTCGGCACTTGAGTGAAAACAAGTCGAATTTCCAAGGAACAGGGTACGTTTTTATTCATTGTAATTCAATGGAATAAGATCTCCTTTAACAATTTGTTCATCGATGACGACTATATCTATACAAATGTGCGCACCCATCAGCGGGCGACGCAGGTGAAGCGAAAACTAGAGTTGCCAGTGATCGGCCAATCAGAATGCTTTTAGAGACAAATATTAAATTTGAACAACAACACACATTACACAATATTGCACATAACTTATGGGTAGCATTTATTTACTAATATAATTAATACCAAGACTGAGACGCATGTACGTGTCAAAATTAGTTGAAACAATTAAGTGTCTAAATATGCAAACAAACCAACAACACACATAACTACCACATAACAGTCATTTGAAAACTATTCCCTATAATATTGGCGATGCTGTGTTGCAATTGACAGGTAACAGTTAATTTCTACTTAGCACACCAGTTGAACACCAACACATATAAATCATGAAAACCCTTGATTTCAAATGAGTTGCGTTGAAAACATAGATCGTCACGATAACATTTCATAATTATTGAAATACTAGGGGTTTGCCCGTCAAAAATGACACGCAGGAAAATATCGTCACCGCTGATAACGATATAAAGAAAGCCGACAAACGGTGCGCGGAGTTAGTCCGGAATTTATGACGGACGCCACTGATAACACATTCGTCTTTGGAGAAGTTAACGCATTCTATCACTTAAAATATCGCCTTGATAACCTTTGGAAACGCGTTATATCTCAGGTTGTCTTGTACCGATTGGCCTGAATATGGTGGTAAATATGTGAGCGAAATCGGAATTGAGGTGTTATATTTTTTAACGCGCCAAAATCGTAACAGATAAACACACAAACACACAGACAAACACTTGGCTTTTATTGTTATAGATATATCTTACGTGGTATCTTTTTACGTGCAGATTGAAGGTTTTTTGACTCTCATATGATCTCTGACAGTCTGTGCAGGTTATTGTCTGCAAAAATAATTTAACAAGTACATATATATGTCACATAATTCATAAAAAATATGGTGTGATACTGCTGTACGTGTATCAAGAACAGAACACACATCCAAGCAGAGTAGTATCCTAACAATAAACAAAACTATTTATTGTATGTTACAAATTAATTGACATACAGTGCGCATGCTATATGTGTAAGGGTAACTTCAACAATCTAATACAGGACACATCTACATGCAGTGCAGCCTCCTAACAATAAACAAAAGTGCATGTATTTGACATAATTGGTGCACGTTATATATGGGTAATTTCAAGAATATGGAGTCGATAAGGGGGAGAGAGAAGAGAGTGAGAGAGAGAGAGAGAAAAAAAAGAGAGAGAGAGAGAGAGAGTTCAATTTAATTTATTATTTTTTTTAAAATTATTTTTCACCTATTTCTGGTTCATGGATTTCTATCTTCTTTTGAATTTCAAAAGCTCAATAAAAGATGTCTCGTTTACTAATAAGTGGCATCACGTTTTATAAAGTTCCAGCTGTGAAGAACTAAGTTCTTTGTGATGGTGGACACATTGGTCACTCCGGTAGAATTGAATATGAGTGAATATGTGAGAGCTTTCCGATGGATGGCAACAAGCCATATTTCTGACTAAATCCTGAAAAGTTACCCATAATTCTGCTTTGGTTAAGAAGTCGATTAATTACTGTATTATAGTCAGTAGATGAGATATGTTCTATTTGAGACACAAACCTCCTAAAAGCTACAATGCTAAAAATCTACTAGCAGCTTTAAAACTTTGTGCTACACAAGAATGTGTTGTTCAGTTTTGACACAAACACGGTGTATAACAAATTTACAACTGCTGTCAATGTTTTGTTCTGTGGTAGCCTTTACGAGTTTGTGTCTCCAAAAGAACACATCTCATCTAATAACTATGATACACTCACATATTCATCCATATTCGGTGCTGTATTAATCACGTCCCGTCAGTTTACCAACTACAGCGAAACAACTTCGATGTCGCCTATTTAAGCTAAATTCATTATATCCCCCACAAACTTAATCGCCATCAGGGGCGTGGCGACAGGGGTTTTGGTAATACTTTTAGACACGCCCCTGATTGCCATAGATTGTTGTTGTCGGTAATGGCCATCGCTAGCAACAGAGTGTTGGTGTCTTAAGTGGCATGTTGACAGGGGTGGGTGTGTCCATGGTCGTGGCGACAGGGTGGTTGTCTGAAGTAACATGTTGATGAGTGGGGTGTCTCGAGGCACAAACAATTTGGACAACAAAATGACGTGGCATGGAGTGGTTACAGGGTTGGTTTGTTGACACGGGCGTGTCGACAGGGATGGGGTGTCAACATGGGTGTGTCGACATGGATTGTGTGCGCAGAGGAGAAGTGAAGACAGGGGAGGCTTGTCTCGATGTACACACAATTTGTACAAACTCAATGACGTTACGACAGGGGTGGGGTGTCCACATGAGTATGATGACAGTGTTGGATTGTCTCCATGGGCGTGGTGACAGAGTGAGTGTATCCAGGGGCGTGGTTACAGGTGTGGTGTGTCTTCGGTGGCGTTTCCGTGAGTGTTATGACAGGGCGGGGTGTCTCCATGGGTGACAGTGATGGGGCGTCATCGGTTGTGTGGTGTATCAAGGGACGTGGCGACAGGGGTGGGATGTCTCTCCATGGGCGTGGCGACGTGGATTGGGTGCCTATCCAGGGGCGTGGTGACATGGGTGGGGTGTCTCTTCGTGGGCGTGGCGACATGGTGGGTGTCTCTGCGGGCGTGAATACAGGGTGTGGTGTCTCTCCGGGGGCGTGGCGACATGGTGGATTATCCCGAGGCGACAGGGGGTGGTTGTATCGGGGCACAAATAAACATACGGCTAGACAGGCCAATACGGACATATAATACGACCCAGTCTTGAAACAGCCATTTAAAAATAGGTAAAACTCTTGACAAAATTCGTCGTGTGTAGAAGAATGGTAATAACTTAGTCATAATTAGAATAATCATATAGTTTATTGAGTTAACACGTAACAGTCAAAAATTCTTTAACATATATACAAATATACAGGTAGAATACACTGACGGTCTCGGGCGTGCTGTCACACGTTGTGTATAGGTTCCGCTTGTAATTTGTGTTGTAGCTTCTATAAATTAAAGGGATACTGTACCCCATTTTCAATAAATTCCCGGTAATAACAAAAATCTAATAATAATAATCTAATAATATATTTATATATAAATAAGTAATTTGAGTGGAAGATGTATTCGGTAAACGTTCAGGTTAATAGGATATCTTAAAATCAAAGTTAATAATTTGATATAAATTTAATTTATGGCTGGAGCCATACATTAATTTATGAATTTCCGTGTACAAGATGTACTCAATTAATTGACGGATAGTGGATTCGGCAAAGCGTGGCACACATGATCGTGTAATAAATATATATTGATACGGAGCGTAAACTCAAGCCACTAACTCACTAGTGACTATACATTAACTTAAATGAGTATATGGGACTTTGTACGCATATAATATAGCATTTATTTGATGCATTTGCTTGAAAACTGTTCAAATATTACTCGACGACGACATTTTGTATTTTCGCATTCCGGCTAATCTGCCATCCGTAACATTACTTCGTATTCAACAAACTTTCAAACAATGGAAATTTGGTTACCTTAGTCTACGACTCAAGATAATATATCTAGAAAGCAACAACAAAATTTGAGTACAGTATCCCTTTAAATGACATCTCCGGAAGATCTCCAGTCAAATCCATGATTCATTCTCAATGGGAGATCGGTCAGAGTTAGTAATAATAGAATCGAATATGATGAGTGACTCGTATAATTTATAGCGAGTTATATCTCAGCAGATTGACACAGGTTCCATAAAGTTCAACGTATACAGAGTTATCCAGTATACCACACTAATTATTATACGGTCTGTATGTTGTTGACCAATGTTTTTCTATAGCTGTATAGTTCATGCCTGGCACAACATATGTTGGGAATTTTACACCACTTATAGGTTGAAATTGTTCTCATTATTTTATGTTCCAATCAATAATAAGTGGGAAATTGTTTAGACCAACTGTAGGAAACTTTTCTATATTAAGTCCAAATTCCAAATTTTTTCTAAAATTGTTAACAGGGTGCATTTGGAAGTTTCAAGGTAGACACCCCCAACTGAGACCTCTAACCACGTCCCCGAGCGAGATGGTCCCTAATTCCAAACATTTGATTGCGTTCTCTAGTATTTCTTGTCGGTATAATATAACGTCATTTATACCTTATCCTCTGCAAGCGAAACCTCTCGATTTATAAAACGCAATTGCCATTCACGTGTAAATATCTGCACGCACAGACATTTCCTAAAGTAATTGGCACTGGGAGATTTGATTCGCTGACGTCGATTAATTTCTCTTTGTAATATGTCAAACCGACGATATTTATAAAAATCAATAGCTGTGTGCACAACGAATCACTTGAATTGTCATTGGACGATTTAAATCCCTGACATCACTTCTCTTTTGTAAATGTTCCAATAGCATTTAATATTTTCAGACACAACACATGTCTTGGGTCAATTGTCATTGGACGAATTGAATCCGTTGACGTCACTGCTCTATGAAATGTGTCAACCAATGGCGTTTACATTTAATGTCTTCGCGCACAACACATTAAAATTTGTCAACAAGTTTTTTTTATATCTGCATGCACAACATATTTCGTGATAGTCAAGTTGCCATTGGGCGATTTTATTCAGTAACGTCACTTCTCTTTTAAATGTGTCAACCAATGACGTTTGAGATGTCAGATCGCTGAGGCGTCACATCTCTTTGAAATGTGTCAACCAATAAGGTTCGATATCACAATGACGTCACTTCTCTTTGAAATGTATCGAGCACTGACGTTTGAGATGATCAATGTGACATCACTTATCTTTGAAATATGTCAACCAATGACGTTTGAGATTATCACTGTGACGTCACTTCTCTTTGACACGTGTCAACCAATGACATTTGAGATGATAAATGTAACGTCACTTCTTGAAATGTGTCAACCGATGACGTTTGAGATCACAGTGACGTCACTTCTCTTTGAAATGTATCAACCAATGACGTTTGAGATCACCATGAACGGCGAATTTCTTGGAGCAGTGATCGCACGTGAAAGCTGGTGGTTTGTGGTGTCGTTTTATGTGGAGAAGGAATGCAGCAGAACTCTTATACGATCTGTGGCAACTTTCACACGTTATCGTCTTTCCCTGTAATAAATAAAATTCATAATAAAACAGGAAGTCTATCATTTCAAATAAAACTAAATAGTTAACATATATTATTATTCACTCTTAGTACGGCTGAAGGGGTCACTCTCACCAACAAAAGTGCTGGAGGGTACACAGGGTTTGAAAATGTGCTGAAGGGTACACAGGGTTTGTGATCGGCACGAACATTATGTTTATGAAAGTCTGGCGCCCATTAGCAGTTTGTTTTCAGTACATTTTAATATTCATTGGAACATAAACAATTATTCTCTAAAAGAAATCATGGCATATACGAAAACTGAATGATCTTTAGAACGACATTTCAAACCCTGTGTACCCTTCAGCACATTTTGAAAATCATGTATACCCTTCAGCAATTTTTTTGGTGAGAGTGACCCCTTCAGCATTAGAGTGTGCGGTAAATGTACACTTCATCAGTTAGAAATCTGAGACAAGAAACTATGCAGCAACAGCGTGACTTAAGCAAAATTCAGATACTATAGAATGCATTTTTTCAGCATGGGTGCCATAGCAGCAAGTAACTAAAGTGAACCCATGGAAAAAAGTCAGTTTTCGAAGATAGGCTGGAGCATATCTCCAGATACATGTGTGGTAGTCAGAATGCTATGGAACTATGGGAAGATAATCTCTTATATTATATTTTCAGCAACTTTTTATGTAAAAGTATAATTGGTATCCCCACTTCGGCCCAAGGAGACCGAACGTGTTATTGTGATTTGACTCGTTTCACTCGAACAAACATAATTGATTTATAGATTAACATCTACGAATTGTAGAAACCAAGTTTTAATCTAAAAAGACATGTAAACATATATTGCTTCAGTGTGAATGTCATGCAGCATATTACAATAATTAATATCTATAATGCATTTATAATGCACCTAATTATATATATAACATGAACATCACGTATGTTATCATTACTCTAGGATATACATGCATATCAATCCCTACTAAAATGTTATTGCCGTGGATATTTCAATGTCACTAGACAAAACTTTCACTGTCAAATGTTGTTATCTGCAAACATTTTCTGCGTCGTGTGTGGGTGGGAGGGAGGGCACACACTTTCGAAGCTGAACATGGAATGATAGCTGAATCTACCACCGCTCTCCATAATAATGTATCACCCCGTGCTTGATCCATTCAACCGATACAAATGATACCCCGCCTAATCATCCTCCGCCAATCACCCGTCTGCCCCCATCATGAATACATGACACAGATCCAGCAACTTATGTGAACTCCTTCTATGTCGAAATTCTTCGTTGAACTTCAATAAATTAATTTCCACTCGAAAGATGTTACCTTAAGCCCACCGCACACGTCGCAACTATGTTGTGCAACATTGTTGCGACGTGTGCGGTGGTCTGTTTTTTTATTTTGTTGCGTGTTGTAGCCAATGGATGGACAGCGTCAAATCACATGACTGAAGGTGAAAAGAAACATGACGGCTTCCTCTTATTTATTACAGTCGATATTCTGAACTAACATTGAAAACTGAAGCATGCTTTCAAACAAAATAGGCGCAGACATTGAGAAATGATATAGTATGACTGAGCGGAGTGGTTCTTAGGTTCGAAATGTGATTTTATTTTATTTACCAGCCGCTTGAATTTTTGCACATGGGGTCATTGCCAGAGGCGGACTGGGCCAAAAAAAAACCGGCCCGGGAAATGAATATAATACCGGCCCATCTGCCCAAGGCAGTTGCTGAGGCGCGGAGCGCCAAGTGGGAGAGGGTCTCTGTTCGGGGGGTCTCCACCTTGGGAATATTCCAACTGCACCCCCCCCCCCCTTGAATCAGAATCAGACCAAATACATGTTTTGCATAATTCCATTTGCACCCCCTTGCACCTCAGTGTTATGGCCTAATATCCTATATATTCATAAACCATGGTTCTATATATTCCCGATATGAGACCATGATGGATATTTTTACCTGAAAAATTGCATAAATTCTAACATCTAGCGGTCTAACTCCAGACAAATGCACACGGCTACGGACAAGAGACCAGGACACACCGGGCTGTACATGGTTGTTCGGCCCGGGGTGAGAAAATTTTGAAAACTATACAAGAAAATCGCTAATCCTAGCATCTAGACTGGCCTCAACTGAAGCGTTCCTATTGTGTTGGAAATTTCAATTGGGGGAGGTTCCGGGAGGGGTGCGTGAGAAATATTTTGGGATTTACAGCTGGGAGTTACCGTTAAAATCTCGAGATTAACGGGGTCTTTACGTGGTATTATATGATGCTGACAAGTTCATTTAATGACAAAATTACGATTAGCCAATTAGGCTGGTTAAACAACACATGTGGCGGCCCGCGTCGGTTTCATATGCGGCCTAACCACATATACCCCCCCCCCCCAAACCGTAAAAATAACCTCGGATTCTCGCTTGATAGAAAATAATGTGGAATCAGAATTTTTCCGGCCTCCGGCCCATCGGGAATTTACCCAGTCTCCCGATCGGCCAGTCTGCCTCTGGTCATAGCATTCTCCTGTTCAGAATTCAGTTCAGTTCTCCAGTACTGTATAAATTATAAAGTATTGCTATTACATTTTCGACAATACCACAACACATTCAGCGATGACAATGGTCAACTTCTAGTTTAGGAAATTGAATTCAATTGTTCTATGTCTTGGTGAATACATTTTCTATCCAATGGTGTTCCACTTTCCATGTCTTGACAATTGTAATTTGTACAAACTACACTCAGTATACTGTCAGTGTCACAGCAGTACAGGTCTTAAATTGACTGAATCTGAATGAACCACAGATTGATCTGTAACAGCCTAAATTGACTATAAATCACTATAATAGACCGATCGGTCGAGATGCATGTGGGTTCAATCACAGATTAATATTCACATGGATTTCATAACGTTTGCGAGAAGGAAGTTGTTCATGTCGGTTCCTATTTACACCTAGAATTGGTGGATGTTTACAGTGAACATTTATAGTTAAATTATACCAATTGAGACATAACAAATATTTTATAGAGCGAAACATCTGTTATGCAACCGCAGTCTGAGTAAACTCATACCTAAATATTCATTACAACATTGAATATTAGGTCTGACGGATAACATCGCTATCTCATTTCCAAGTCCTCGGGATTCCGTAATCTGATTGATTGCGTAAATTATTTTCCGTCCAATGAAACCGTATGGGTTAATAAACAAGTGTTAGTGGGCGGAGACTCCAATAATGTCACCTCTAAATATAGTAACAGAGCGGAATTTCGTCGGTATTTCTCCGATCGAAAGCGATGCTTGCAAATACAACAGAGACAGAAAAAATGGCTTCGAAATTATATATTCGGTACGATTCGGATTAATTTGAAGGATGTGCTAGACCTGATAGATAGGCCTGCGCATGGTACCAACTTGGCCTCCCATAAATATAAATAGAACTCACTCATGTCCGTGTATTTGATTTACTTTACATGGTTTGCAAATCAAATTATTTGTCGTAAAAAAGTCATCTGAAAGTTAAACACCGAGGAAATGACTTAATTTTATGCTTTTAAATAGTTCTAACGCATCATTTTTGATGACGACCTTATTTTTTGCTCTCGGATGCAGCTTTCCGGTTGATTCAGCGAGTTCATCTCCCGAAAAAGAATAGTCGCACACACGACAAATATTATCGTCTGTAAGTTTATGTCGCGACACAGGCCATTGTTATTGCGAAGCAGCACAACAAATAACACGTGGGACACCTGTCAATCATCGATGTATTTTTAAAAATCCGTGACGTCATTTTGGGGAAGTTCTTCGCTGAATAGAAATGGTTTTGGCGACATTAGCTCCAGACTCTAGATTTCAAATATAGAGTCGACGTTCACCCAGACTGATGCAACCGTTATGGCTGTGAAAGATCCATCAGTCCATTATTGACCGATCGGGCTGTTGTCGATCAATATGCACTGTCTCTGACTCGTGCGAGTCGTGTCCATATTGGATCCACCACGCCCGGTTCTGTTGGTTTTGGTACTAAGGTTCGGGTGTTCTGGAGTGGCATTCTCTGTCTGGAAGTCATGAATTATTCATGACTTCCAAATATGGAAATTCTGCTCAAGAACTTTGACATGTTATCATAGAGCCACACAACCGGAGCTGGATGAATCTCTGAAACCATGGATCGGAGCTGGATGAATCCAATATGGCCACGACTTCGTGATCTCGCTTATTGGTGATTCACCCAGACCCATACAATTTTGAAGATGTGGGTGTGTCATTCCCTTGATAGGAAGTTAATTCACCGAGACATAGAAGTTAACATAACAATATAATCAACTCAGAAGTTGGCTATCGCTCAAGCAGCTGGTATATAAATACAATTAAATCGTATTTGAACCTAATAACCTGTTCCACTCGGTCATGTACCATTGGTCGAAGCCTGCACAGATTTCAAAAAAGTTAATACGAACCAAGGTTCAAAATCAAGGTCCACGACTACACGCTTCTTCCAAAATTCCCAATAATAATGAAAGGACATGAGATGTATTCACAAATAACTCTGTCCAAATAAAACAAGAAACAAGGTCCATGTTTGGCGTATATTATGCCCTCACCCTCCATGGAGTTTTACTGATAACTCCATATAACTTAATAAAGGAGGTATAATAATAACTCCTGATATCCCTTCCCCAATAGCACAGGAGGTACAATTAAATAACCCAATTATGGCCTGGAGGTTTAATGATAACTCCATATAACCTATAAAAATCGTACTAAATTTGTCAAAATCGGTTAAGTGTGTCGCGAGAAGGGCCTCATATATATATTTATAATATCACTTTATCGGCTATCAGCCAATATTTTAATTTAATATTGAAAGCATGTGTCTGAAGGGTAAATATATATTTAAAAAATAAATTAATCAGTAAATATCGAAACTCATAGAAGTGAATAGTGCGCCCAGATAATCACAGATAAGAGATAGGAGGGAGAGTCCATGTACGTTATAGCATGCGTCTATGGAAACCTTGGAAAGGGTTAATTATTCTCTATGAAGATCAAGGAATATAGAAAACACTTATATAGGTGAGGGGTCCCTTATCAGACACCATGTAATGGACTTTCAAGAATAGGAGAAACAAGAGCCTTATGCCATTAATCAAATTTGACAGATATGTTAAACAATTAGCCAGACACAAGTGTTCTTTATCTTTGTCTCCATCTAACCACTGGCCAGAGCTATGTACCATATGCCATTACTCATTTAATAATATATTTCACGTGTAATGACAACATCTCTGGATATTGGATGTTCACATGGTAATTTATTGATATCATTATATCACATGAAACCCCTATTATATCATTAAACAAGAGAGTCAAAGACTGTGAGGTCGCTCACCAGACTGCAAAGACTGATGAGATTGGGACTCTGGGAGACCAAAATAGTCAGAACTTTTCATAATCACTTTGATGGAAGTAGATCTAAACACGACAAAGTGGCTAGAGAGGCTTCAGTAGTGTACAGTGGGTAATTTCAAGGTGAATATCCACCTTGAAACTACTCACTGTACACTACTGATCCCCCCTCCTCCAGCTCAACAAGTCCCATCCCGACCGGGCTCCAGACTCCCAAGTCTTGGGTTGGAATTTCACAACCGACATCTCAAACTTTCTCAATTTTTGGAAATTTCCAATCTCACAAGCACCTTTTTATAAAACTATTTAGACATGTTTGAAGCCCATTTATCCATGGACCAAAAACACCATACATGTATGTCAGATTAATCAGTTAGGTAGTTCCAATGAAGATGTTTTAATGAATTTGGTATTTCAATGATTTTTTAAACACAAAAGTGTTAACTCCCCATAGCCCCGTCATTTCTTAACAGGTTGACCTGATGTTAACAAATCTCAATATCAGTCACTAAAGGATCCTTCATACTATATGTAAGCTAAATAGTCCAACCTCTCTTGAGAAGACAATTTAAGAATGACTATAGAGACATACAGTTATGTCCCTGGTCCCACCCTATTTAACCTGGTGACCACATCTGAATAAATTTGAATACCAGACACCAAAGAACCCTTCATACTAAATATCAGTAAAATATACCTGATGGTCCTTGTGGTGGAAGCATGTTAAATTTGTGGCTATTTCGATCGAACAGTTTAACCCGAAGTAGGAAAATATGGACTGTTACTGGTTGAAAAATCAAATCTACAGCCTCGTTGCCCCCACCCAGGCAGCTTAGAAATCAATAGGAATCTATAGATTATTATACCAGTATCAAACAGCATACATACAGGTAGGGTGGGTGGTTGAGAGTTAAATATCTTATCTCTGCACTTATTTGAACAAATGTGAATCCCCATCTATGAGATCCATTCATCTAGAAATTTCAAATGGTAGATTTTAAGAGTTGAAGAAAACTGATTTTCCTCAAAAGTTTCCTAAAAATGACCTCACGTGGACAAATATGAACCCCACTCACCAAAGGACCCTCCATACCAAAAGCTAAATAGGCCTGATGGTTTTTGAAGAATTACTATGGAGGGAAAGAGTTATGGCCCTGGCTTCTCACCTATATGACCTGGTGAACTCATTTCATTTGAACAAATCTGAATGTGAGTCAAAATATATAAACCCATTCGGTCTTTAATATGTATGTGGAGAAGAACAAAATTGATGGACGGATGGAGACATCCCAACAGAGAGAGGGATGGATGGGAGGACATACTGACAGACAAATTCAATCCAATATACCCCTCCCCAAGTTTTCTTTGCAAATCAGGGTATAATGAGTACAACTGGATAGATGGTGGTTAAGAATATAATAGTGGAACAGCCAAGCCTGAATATAGTGTCTGACTTTTGCAGAATGAGGTCACTAAAGGGTGAATTTAATGCTGCAATCCTGCAAGGTGGGCTAGCATCACCAAATTCACCCTCTGGGGACCTCATTATGCTTAGGCCTCAACTGCTATGGGAGACATAGGAACAGATTGAAGTTGTCCAGTTAATTGGTGATGAGCACCCATATCTTCAGCAAATTATGGGATATAGAAACTGAAAACAAGGGGAAAAAAATAAGTAGAAATGTTAATTTAAGACCCTGTATACTTCCATGACGATGAGGCCTAAGCAGAATGAGGTCCCTGGAGAGTGTATTTGGTGATGATAGCCTACTGTGCAGAGTAGCATCACTAAATTCACCCTCTGGGGACCTCATTCTGCAAATGTCAGACATACAGCATTTTGTTTTGATATGATGTTAATGATACACACAGAGCATGAATGTTTACACCTACCTGTCAGCCAGCTAGATAACATCTGAATTGATGACTGTGTTATTAACTCTTTCTGTCTGGGGCTAATACCATACTCTATGGATGTTACAATAGTGTCAGTTTTTCTAATTAATTTTTTCTTGACTGCAGTGGGTGCAGGGGCGGCGCAGATTGTGGGTGATAGTGGGGACAGGGGTGTGGAGGGGCGAGGAGGGGAAGGGGTGGAATGGGGTGTTTTGTGTCTAAAAAAATCAACAAAAATCAGGGGTTAAAATGAAAAAAATATTTTTGTATTGTTCATTTTGAATTTTGTTTTGTTTTTAATTGAGCAAGGATTTAAATTTTAAAATATTTTTTTTTTAAGTTAAGTTCCTGCCACGGCCCCTATTTGACACACTGACCCCATTTGAACAAATCTGAACCCCAGTCACACAAGGACCCACCATACAAAATATTAGCTAAATCGGCCTAATGATTCTTGAGAAGAAGTCGTTCTAATAATTACTAGGGAGAATAGAGTTATGTCCCTGATTCTGCCCCTATTTGACCCAGTGACCCCATTTGAACAAATCTGACCCCAGTCACACAAGGACCTTCCATACCAAATATAAGCTAAATAGGCCTGATGGTTCTTGAAAAGAAGTTGTTTTAAGAATTACTATGGTGGGAAAGAGTTATGGCCCTAGCTTCGCAACTATTTGACTCGGTGGCCTTATTTTAACAAATCTGAGTCTGAGTCAACCAGGGAACATCCACACCAAATATGAACCCATTTGGCCTTAGGATACTGGAGAAGAAGATGATTCTTGACGGACGGACAGACAGACGGACGGACGGACGGACGGACGGACGACGGACGAGGAGTGATGACTATAGCTCCACCAGAGACTTCGTCTCAGGTGAGCTAAAAACCATTATATATTTCCTTATATCTCACTAGTGATAAATAGGCGCGTGCTTCGCGGGATACTTGGCAACAAAACTACTGTGCGGATCAATATATTTCTAAAAGGCTTTATATTTATATCAGTGTTTATATCAGGTACCGACAGTGGGGGAGGGGCTGTGTGACCCGGAATCTACCGGGCTGATCATTACATATTTAGTAGGCTAACCCCATCCCCAACCCATGCAGCCATTTGACAGATATGATAAACAATTAGCCAGACACCAGTGTTGTTTATCTTTGTCTCCATCTAACCACTGGCCAGAGCTCTGTACCATATGTCATTACTCATTTAATAACAGATTTCACGTGTAATGACAACATCTCTGGATATTGGATGTTCACATGGTAATTTATTGATATCATTATATCACATGAAACCCCTATTATATCATTAAACAAGACAGTCAAAGACTGTGGGGTCGCTCACCAGACTGCAAAGACTGATAAGACTGGGACTCTGGAGACAACAACAGTCAGAACTTTTCATAATCACTTTAAAAGAAGTAGATATAAACAGGCTAGGTGGCTAGAGAGGCTCCATGTATGTAGATCGGTGAATATCTACCTCGAAATTACCAACTGTTCACTACTGATATGAGCTAAATAGACATGGTGGTTCTTTCAAAGAACACTTTTTCAAGTTTCCAATTATGTTCTAGTGAAGTGGTGGATGTGTTAAATGTCCCTATGAAAGATTTGAACAATACACATGATAGATTGTTGTTGTGATTGGGAATTAATGACCTCTAACAGATCTCCAGGGAATGTTTATAAAAATGTCAGATTTCACTTGACATGTGTAGGCATACCCCACACACAGTTAGAGCCAAAGTAAATGCTTCTTATTAATGATGCTCTGTCAAGAATTTTAGTAAATATTATTTTTGAAACCAGGGTGGCAGAAGCAGTGAAATTGAGTAAAGAGCCAATAAATTTTTGTATTATGAGTTATGTCCCTGGCCCAGCCCACATTTGACCCAGTGACCTCATTTGAACAAATCTGAACACCAGTCACCCAAGGATCCTTCATACCAAATATAAACTCATTTGGCATGATGGTATTTGAGAAGAGGTTTAAAAGAATGATTATGGAGGGAAAGAGTTATGACCCTGGATTCGCGACTTCGATCCAGTGACCTCATTTGAACAAATCTGAACCCCAGTCACCCAAGGATCCTTCATACCAAATATGAACCCATTTGGCCTGATGGTATTTGAGAATATGTTTAAAAGAATTACTATGAAGGGAAAGAGTTATGGCCCTGGCTTTGCAACTATTTGACCCAGTGACCTCATTTGAACAGATCTGAATATGAGTCGCCCAGGGAACAGCCACACCAAATATGAACCCATTCGGTCTTATGGTTCCAGAGGAGAAGAAGTTTAAAGAATTGTTGACGGATGGACAGATGGATGGATGGACGTACAAGGAGTGATGACAATAGCTCCACCGGAGACTTCGTCTCAGGTGAGCTAAAAAAAATAAAAGGTTAAATACAAAAAATTATCTGAAAATTTTAGATGGTGAAAAACATCGACATTGTCTGTCGAAAAATACATTTGCAGGTCTTGACCTTTACGTGACCTTTACAGTTCATTTCAGAATTGACAGCCTACCGAGTTAGACAATATAGGTCATCATATTTCTAATGATGTGTAACACTTAGCTCTACCCTGAATATCTAGCGAACTCATTTTTGAGGAAATGGCTCCATAACTATGTTTGACTATGTTTGTTGGAAAGCATATATGGCCCTGTCGTAGGAGGTGATGGGCTGACTATGATTAAAAACCTACTCGGTATTTGCACAGAACAGGCAATAGGTGTGTGGTTATTGGTGTTTCAATGCAATGGGCGATGAACCTTTCAACCAACTGGAACGTGTGTGCCCTTTGTGAACACATATTATACGCGCAGCATGGTGTGTAGATATTTCATAATATATCATAACAAGCCGATGAGCCCGACGTTGTCCGGGCTATTCGGGGCAAGATATTCACATACCAAATTTCAAGTCGATAGCTCCACCCGTTTCCGAGATCTCGTCTGCGCATGCGCGAAGCTGGTGTCGCACGGGCTCGGCGACCAGATAAACTTCGTATCCGGGGCAAGATACATTCACATAGCAAATTTCAAGTCGATAGCTCCACCCGTTTACGAGATCTCGTCTGCGCATGCGCGAAGTGGGCGCCGCACGGGCTCGCCAATACGACAACGTCGACCGCCTGGTCAAACTACACACACGTACTTAGTTTCGTCCCGATCGGTCGAGAATCGTAGATTTGTATAAATGACATACAGACAGACAGACAGACAAACAGAGGTCTTCAAAATATATATGACTAGCCGATGAGCCCGACGTTGTCCGGGCTATTCAAAAACCAAATTTCAAGTCGATAGCTATTCAAAAACCAAATTTCAAGTCGATAGCTCCACCCGTTTCCGAGATCTGGTCTGCGCATGCGCGAAGCTGAGGCCCGACGTTGTCCGGGCTATTCAAAAACCAAATTTCAAGTCGATAGCTCTACCCAGCACGACGTTCCAAATTTCAAGTCGATAGCTCTACCCGTTTCCTAGATCTGGTCTGCGCATGCGCGATGCTGGCGTCGCACGGACTCGCGACCCGATAAAATTCGTATCCGGGGCAAGATACATTCACATACCAAATTTCAAGTCGATAGCTCCACCGTTTTCGAGATCTGGTCTGCGCATGCGCGAAGCTGGCGTCGCACGGGCTCGGCGACCCGATAAAATTCGTATCCGGGGCAAGATACATTCACATAGCAACTTTCAAGTCGATAGCTCCACCCGTTTCCGAGATCTCGTCTGCGCATGCGCGAAGCGGGTGCCGCACGGGCTCGCCAATACGACAACGTCCACCGCCTGGTCAAACTACACACACGTACCAAGTTTCGTCCCGATTGGTCGAGAATCGTAGATTTGTATTAATGACAAACATACAGACAAACATACAGACAGACAAACAGACAGAGGTCTTCAAAATATATATGAGATACTTTAGTTTGGCACGTCCGATTTAAAAAATGTTTTCACATGCTTCACCACCAAGCACATACCATACACACATACGAAAAATTACATATTAAAGCTCCAATATATTCTATACATGCATAATAATATGAACTTGAGGGCGTTACCATTTCTGACTACGGATTTCTTGTCTATACTGGAATTTAATTGAACGGAGAATACGGTATGAAAAAGACTAAATTCTTATTAATATTTTAATTAACTATGTTCAAACGTTTGAAAGCTGGGAACAGCGTTTGTTGGCATAGACTCGTGAGAGCTCTTTTCTCATACCATACAGTGATGGACATGTTTATATCGATAACTTCTAACTGCAAACGACAGTCATAGTCCGGTCGCCAAACACCCGGAATTCACGAATGCTTGTTTTCGCGTATAAAGTTTTTTTCTCTGCGGATTTTGTAAATTCAGGTATCCGACAACAAGATTTGATCGGCTGGCCATCTGTCAGCCTTGAGCAATTTTTTTTATAGCGCCCTAAAAAGTATACCCCCCCCCCCCCCAGATTTCCCCAGACGTAAAACCAGTTACTTGGAATTTGTTGCAAATTAACATGACTAATCTAGTAAAATGTATATATTTTTATGAAGCTAAGACATAATGACACTATTTTGGGCCAAAATTGAAACTCACCATGTATATTAACTGATCATTGGAGCAATTAAACATGCAATTATTGGGGTCCTATCCTCTTGTGATCCCTCAAAAATTCGATTTTATAGAACGCGGTATAAAATTTTACAAAAAATCACAACTGGGATTCTAGTCATATTTCAACAAGAAATGAACAGAAGGTTGCAATTAAGTGAGGCATACCATTACTTATGAATATTCCAACTCACTGGAACCAAAATTCGTACTTTGGCTCAAAATGGCTGCCAAAATGGCCGCCAAAATATGGAAAATGATAAATATTGCCCTATGGTGCCCTGCAATCGCTTACATTTGTGGTTGATATACAAAATTCGCTATTATGCCTTCTATACATTGAATACTAACATGTCTGCTGCACCATGGTTAATTGTTACTGTTGCCACCACTGACATCACCAAAAATATTGGACTTTTCTCTCAAAAACTTGACATAAATATCGGCAAATATTTACTTTTCAGGTTTGGACCATTTTGTCTTGTAATATGTAACTATCTTTGGATTAAAAGGTGTTTATTGTATTGGTTTATCTTGAATATGTCACACTATGGTGTTTATAGACCAAATTGCTCAAGATGGCTTCCAAAATGGCAACCAAATTGGTAAAAAAAATTTTTTTACATATATCATTATAATATTATATATATAACATTATTATCTGCGTTATCCGAAAATGTAGCAAATTGTGACTCACTTGGTTATTATACGTGATAGGTAATTAACTGATAACTAAATGTTCTATTATGGTTGTCTCAGTTCCGTATGGGGCATGACAAATTCATTTTAAAGTATGGCAATTTGCGGAGAACCTCTTTTGTGATTCTGACCATATTATTGAAAGAAAATGGGCCGAACTTTGAGACGGAACTGAGATGAAACATAATATATGACTCTTCTGGTCAATTATGATAAACCAATATCAACTGGATACAGGATTGATGCCAAGATGGTAGACATGGAGTTACTCTATGATCAGAGGTGAGGTGAATAGGTATACATGGAGTTAGTGTATGTCATGAATGATGTGAATATGTATACAATGAGTGACTATATGGTTATGCTTGTGTTGTCCATAGTGATATTTATATGTATACAGGGAGAGGTCATGGTCAGGTGTGGGGTGTATCGGTATGCATGGAGTCACTGTGTGGGGTATGGTTGTGTCTATCCCGTACGGGTGCATCCGGTGTGCCCGTATGGACATTGGTGTGGTGTATGGATATAGCTACATGGTCATCTATGTATTGATTATGTATATATGGAGTGACTGTAAGGTCATGGGTGGGATGTACATGTGTTTTCTGTATGAGCATGGATGGGGTGTGTGAATAAATAGTGAGTGATTGTATGGTTACGGGTAATGTGTGGTATACAGGGAATGACTGTACTGTCATGATTGAAGTCTATATGCACACCTGGAGTAAGCTGGTGGACATTATCGTGTGGGTATATAGGAAGTGTCCTTGTAGTAATGGATGGGATGTATATGTATATATATATCGTGGATGTATTATCATTGGTGGGTGTGTAGGGATTAGCTGTATGATCATGGATGGCGTGTATGATTATACAGTGCATTGCTGAATTGTCATGTGTGAGGTGTATGTGCAAGTATGGATGGTATAAGTGGTCGTGTGTGCGGGATTTTATATATCAGGAAGGACTGAATGGCCAGTGATGATGTGCATATGTATACCTGGAGTGACTCTATGGTCTAGGGTGAGCTTCATATGTATATATCGAGTGGTTATATGACTGTGTGTGGAATATGTATACAGGTAGTGACTGTATGGTCAATGATGTGATGAGTAGGTATACAAGGAGTGACTGTATGATCATCAATGTAATGAATATATATGCAGGAAGTGACTAAATTGTCAGGTGTGTGAGTATACCTGGTGTTCCTGATTGGCAACTCGTGGCGGTATGGTCATGTGAAGGTTATGCGGATATACAATCGTGTTGCTATATGGTCATGGGCGAGGTGTATGTGTATATAGCGAGTGGCTATATGGCCACGGGTGATGTGCATATGCTCACATGGAGTGACTATACTGACATGGCTGTGTGTATTAGTATATCTTTCGTGGCTATTCGGCTATGGTGTGACAAATAAGGATACAGTGAGTGATATGGCCAATGGTGAGGTGAATATGTATACCATACACATTACCCCTGACCATAAAATCACTCACTATTTATCCACACACCCCATTCGTGAGCATACAGAAACACATGTACATCCCACCTATGACCTTACAGTCACTCCATATATATATAATCAATACATAGATGACCATGTAGCTACATCCATACACCACATCAATGTACATACAGGCACACAAGGTGCACCCGTACATGATACACACAACCATACACCATACAGTCACACCATTCATACCGATTCACCCAACACATGACCATGACCTCTCCCTGTATACCCATACATCTCACTATGGACAACACACTCATAACCATATAGTCACTCATTGTATAAATATTCACATCATTCATGACATACAATAACTCCATGTATACTTATTCACCTCACATGGAGTAACTCCCTGGCTACCATCTTGGCAACCATCCTGTATCCAGTTGATATTGGTTTATCACAATGGACCAGAAGAGCCACATATTATGGTTCATCTCAGTTCCGTCTCAAAGTTCTGCCCATTTCCTTTCAATAATATGGTCAGAATCACAAAAGAGGTTCTCCGCAAATTTCCATAATTTAAAATGAATTTGTCATGCCCCATTCGGAACTGGGACAACCATAATAGAACATTTAGTTGAAAGTTAATTACCTAACACGTATAATAACCAAGTGAGTCACAATTTGCTACATTTTCGGATAACGCAGAGAATAATGTTATATATATATATAATGTTATAATGATATATGTTAAAAAATAACTTTTACCAATTTGATTGCCATTTTGGGAGCCATTTTGAGCAATTTGGTCTATAAACACCGTAGTGTGACACATTTAAGATAGACCAATACAATAAACACCTTTCAATCTAAAGATAGTTACATATTACTAGAAAAAATGATCCAAACCTGAAAAGTTAATTTTTGCCGATATTTATGTCAAGTTTTTGAGAGAAAAGTCCAATATGTTTGGTGATGTCAGTGGCGATAACAGTAACAATTAACCATGGTGCAGCAGACATGTTAGTATTCAATGTATAGAAGGCAGAATAGCCAATTTTGTATATCAACCACAACTTGTAAGCGATTGCGGGACACCCTAGGACAATATTTAGCATTTTCCATATTTTGGCGGCCATTTTGGCAGCCATTTTGAGCCAAATTAGAATTTTGGTTCCAGTGAGTTGGAATATTCATACGTAATGGTATGCCTCACATAATTGCAACCTTCTGTTCATGTCTTGTTGAAATATGACTAGAATCCCAGTTGTGATTTTTTGGGAAATTTTATACCGCTTTCTGCAAAATCGAATTTTTGAGGGATCACAAGAGGATAGGACCCCAATAATGGCATATGTAATTGCTCCAATGATCAGTTAATATAAAAAATACAAAATAAAGTCATATTACTCAACCAGTTCCAAACATTATGAACTGATCTAGAAGATAATTGTGAAAAAATGATATATGTTCAACTTCCGGCGGCCATTTTGGTGGCCATCTTGGATGGTGAGTTTCAATTTTGGGCCAAAATAGTGTCATTATACCTTAGCTTCGTGAAAATATATATATATTACTAGATTAGTCATGTGAGTTTGCAATAAATTCCAAGTAACTGGTTTTACGTCTGTGAAAAAAATTGGGGGGGGGGGTATACTTTTTAGGGCGCTATAAAAAAAATTGCTCAAGGCTGACAGATGGCCAGCCGATAAAATCTTGATGTCGGATACCTGAATTTACAAAATCCGCAGAGAAAAAAAATTTATACGCCAAAACACGCATCCGTGACCTGGCGGCCGGACTATCACTGTTAATTACCTGCAGTCACCTGATTTATTCCATCGCCAGACTGTTTCGTGCACGGATAAACATGACCCATCTTTGATGCAAACAGTATTTATTCCCTATAATTCAATATAAAGTATAATGAATGCATATTATTTGTATGGGGATCCGACATCAAACACGAAGCGTATGGGAGTCGTTCCCGGTTGCGTGTGAATCAGCGCACAACGTTTACAAGATTATAGAGTTATCCTCCTTTGTTTATCTGTAATAATGATTTCCTGTCCGTCTCCGCAGATATAACATACAGACTTTATTGACACGTATGTCATGCATGCAGTCACCTGGATTTATTCCATCGCCAGACTGTATGGTGTACGGATAAATGTGACCCATCTTTGATACAAACAGCATTTATTCCATACAATTCAATATGTACAATATAAAATATAATGAACGCATATTAGTCCGACATCGACTTATGTCAAAAACACTAAAAATGTCCAAAAATATATTTTCCACCTGCTCCGCCCTGGATACCTCAGTGTTTTTGGAACCCCCATGGGACAAGGATAATCGTAGATAGCATCAAAATTTCCACCCTTTCGTGTGACACTACCCTCATCTGTGTGCCGGTCTAACGGTTGTCGTTTCCGGTCGCGTGTGAATAAGCCCACAACGTTTACAAGATTTTTAGAATATCGTTTTTGGTAATAAATTATAAATGTCTATATGTTGCTCAGCTACTCAGTGTGGGCTGGATCGATAGAAATATCACAATCAGATATATTTCATATGGAATAATAGAAGGAAATTAAGTGAATGTAGGTTTAGTATAGCGGGTACGCAGTATAGAGACGAGTGTGGGGTGGCATATCAATTTGGGTGAGTCTGATATACAGTACAGGACCCATCTTTATCACGAGACACCCGATACACCTACATATTGTAGGATTCAAGCTAACAGACAGCCTATCGATAGCAAAGGCATCGGCTATGTCCGTACGGTCATACCATATACAGCTAATAGCGCTAACAATAACTCAAACTGTAGTTTCTCAGAAATGTTTATTTTCAATATTGATCCATAAACTTGTATTTTGTGTTGTCCATCTATAGATATTTATAAATACGTTATTTCGTAAAAGTGATGTTAAATTGACCTTTAAAGGGAGATTTCAATTTCAATAAATTCCCAGTAACAATAGCGATCTAATTAATTGAATTAACTCTTTACCCAACAAAACGGCCAAAAACGCCCAAATAAAGCTTCAACAGCCTAAAATATCTTCGGTCTATCTCAATAACACCATACAAATATGGATATCATTGGAACTGGTTCATTGACCACATTGTGATGGTTACAGTTATGCCCTGTGCCAATGCATTCTCTTATATATGCGAGTCGACCATAGGTCGCCTCGCATATATAAGAGAATGCATTGGCCTACATTCTTTAACAATTTTATAATATTTTCTTACATTTTTTAACAATTTTTATAATATTTTTCCACATTCTTTGACAATTTTATCATTTTTAATATGTGTTAAGCCAATGCATTCTCTTATATATGCGAGGCGACCTATGGTCGACTCGCATATATAAGAGAATGCATTGGCACAGGGCCGTTCTGTTGGGTAAAGGGTTAAAACAAATAATAATACAAATAAAAATAAATATTTCCGGTCAACAGACTATCATAAAAAAAATCAACTTGGAATTTTTATTATAAATTAATTTATGGCTGCAGTCATTAATTAAGTTACAAATTTCCGTATACGCGACGTAACCGCCAGTAATTGACGGATGTTGATTGGGTAACATCGTGTATAATCTAGAATGTCGAGACGGGGCGTCAACTCAAGACACCCGGTGGCTATATAATAAAATTAATACATTTCTGGGACATGTATGTATATAATGCAACATTTTATTTTTTAAATTTGCCTGAAAATTGTACGAGAATAGCTTGATGACAGCGTTCCATTCATTGCATTCCGGCTTTGCTGTCATCCGTGAAATATTTGCATTCCCATCGATTCGTACTCCCGACGTAATATATTACTTTTAACTTCACTTTTACGAAATAACGGGCACAGCTAGAGTTATTGGTCGTTTGTGTGTTATTGTTGGCGCTATTAACTGTATATAGGACATAGCGGGTGCCTTTGTTATCGCCACAAGCCTGTTTGTTAACATAACAAATTTACACTTGAAGCTGCACACATTGGTAACTGGGTCGGGTGCGCGAGGACGTCTGACGAACACATACACCATCTGACCGATAGCAACTGACAGTGCCTGAAGTTCGAAATTATGGAGGTCTAGTCTTTAGACTCATGTCCGTGTTGATGCTCATATGTGGGACCAGGCCTCAAACGAGGCTGTCTCTCTCTCGAATGGGTGGCCAGGTGACGCTGAAGTTCGCTGTTGTTAGGGAAGGCCTTTGTACACAGACTGCATATGTGGACCGACGGTGCGTGGTATCTCTTCACGTGTAGATTGAAGGCTTTTCGGCTCCCGTAGGATCTGCCACACTCCATGCAGGCTAGCTTCTGCAAAGAGAAGCAATATTATGTTACACAATTTAAATGTGCATGTATGGCATCTGCAGTCAAAATATAATTACTAAATGTAACGGAAATTCCAACAATATGGAGCAGAACATAACATGATCTACGTGCAAATAAAACGCTACAAATCCACCTACATATTAGTCTCCTTGCAAATAAAACGCTACCAATCCACCTACATATTAGTCTCCTTGCAAATAAAACGCCACCCAATATAAATAAAAATGAAACACCACCCAATAAAACGCCACCCAATATTCGCCTATGTGCAAACAAAACGCCACATATGTAGGCTTGAAACGTAAATAGGTTAGGACAACATACAGGCTATGTCCGAATGGGCAAACAATATACATGTATACAGATAATTGCGATAACAACTCTAACTTAAGTTTCTCAGAAAGATTTATTTTCGATATTTATACAAATATTTGTCTAATTGTGTTGTCCATATACATGTATACAGACATGCACGTTTATGTTTTATTCCGTAAAATGAATTTTTTTTCACATACATGAATACATAATGAATACTACAGTCTCATAAATTTTGTGAACAGGCTTGCAGTTTTAGAGTTATGTGGTCTTAGAATTACAACAGTGAATGTAGGCCTATTACTAATTAGACGCTGTCATTTTACCAGAGTGGGACTAGATGTCGCCTAGTTACCAATACAATATAGGAGATACACGTACTGTTTCTTTGGATATTCGGGGATTCGAGTATGTAAACAGTTTGTGAACGAGCCATCTTACAGAGTACGTTAATCTCCATAATTGTAATTCAATTCATCAATAAATTTAAAAGAAACTGCAGGAAAAGCACTTTTTATCGACATGCTTTGACGTGAGGTATCTTTTTTTCGGTGATCTAATCTATGGATCCATTCCATGTGGTAACTCATAAGAACACCAGAACAACTTCATGTTAATCAACTCACAATCGGCAGATGTTTAACCCATCCCTTGGCGATAGTAAATTACTATGATCGGAACCATAAATTAGAGTTTTGATGTTCGAATTAAAGAGTATACGGCTATGTAATATTATACAAATGCACATAATAACACAAATTATTGGAATTTACGGTTCAAATAGGGAGACTCGCATATATAAGAGAATGCACTGGCACAGGATGTGTAATGCTGCACCAGCACAGCCTTGGATTAAATGTGAAAAGGTGACGCGGACATGGAATACTTGGGTTAATAGAGTCCAATTTAAGTTTACAATGATAATGTATCAAATTCTACCAACAACACAGCCATCAAGATAAGCCACCTCACTGCTGACCCATTAATATCAATCATATAGCAGAGCTGTCAACTAATCACTGGTTTTTGTTTATGCGTTGTCTTGGCATCTGTATTAAACCTATCAAATTTATAATGATCTCAGACCATACCTAGAGTGATATACTCAGATTTTGTAGTCAACTGTTAATAGCATGTCATGTGTATAGTTGAAAAGTAGTCCAAAATGCATGGGATGGAATTGGTTAATTGGGTTTAATATCGCTCCAAACAAATTTATCAATACATAACACAAGTTTTTTGACCGATTTAAAACGAATTTGGGGGTGGTGACTAGGGGTACCCTGACGGAGTTATAAATGGTGTTATAGTTTTTCAAATTTTGTTAATTTAAAAAACAAAACAAGGAGTTCAATCAAAATTTTGTTTTTTAATGATTTTTTTTTTGCTTTGCTTAAATTGAGCAATGAATTCAATCTAAAAAAAAAAATGATTTTATTAAGAGTGAATATTTTTCGAAAAAGGGCCATAACTCCGTAACTTATATACAAAAATTTGTTCCGATCGGATAGAAATTGTTGGAGTTATTGCATTATGCATAAAGTGGCTCTGACAGACGGACGACGAGTGGTCAACCCATGCTATGGTTTTGACCCACTTTCTCGTTCGTTTTCACATAAATAGGCCTTGATTCGATTAATCATTTGCTATGTCTTCGACTTGCATACACTCATCGTTGTTGAAATAGATAGGACATTTTAATAGTGTATCACAACAATGCGGGATCCGTTCAAGTTTTAGTGTACCCGGGTACAATTTGAAGCATATACTGTAACTACATACATGCAAAGCCGATGATATGAAATCAGTCTAGATTTGACTATGTTTCTCCCGCATGTGAGCTTCGAGGTGGTATCTGGATGTGTGCGATCTCCCACACAGATCGCAGCAGATTTGACTATGCTTGTCTCGCATGTGAGCTTTCAGATGATGTCTGGATGTGTAAGACTTCCCACATAGTTCGCAACTATGCGAACGCTGACCGGTGTGCTGATCTGTATGCCATCGCAGTTCGCAACCGGTTGCGAACGTTTTCACACAGAAGGGACATTGAAATCGATGAGGTCTGTGAAATCTGTTTACGTGGTTTTTGAACGTTTGTTGATTGCCGTAACTTCGCCCACATAATCGACATGACAGTGACGGATCTAGTTCCTGAAAAAGATAGGTGATTTTTTTCAGTACAAAGGCTCATTTAGGTGGAAAGCAGTATGGCAAATTATCTATTAAATATATAACCTTATCCGCTTATGTGACAGGAGCACGTTACAAACTGTTGCTCCTCCCCTAACGATATACTTCAAACATAATGACAATACAGAAGACGACGACACAACACAGCTACGAAATGAAAAAAAATATATAATGTTCCATTGGACAACTAGAAATGACTTAATACCACTAACCAGAGCGGGTTTAACATGGTTTATACACATTCATCATGATCAAATTCAAGGACTTTGAAGATTTTCTCAAGCATTTTCCAGGACCTTACTCAACATAATAGACTAATAGCAATAATTTGTGCCAATGCATTCTCTTATATATGCGAGTCGACCATAGGTCGCCTCGCATATATAAGAGAATGCATTGGCCTAACATTATTGCTAGATAGTCACACTTTCTACACCAAAGACTATCATTGAATTCATTATGCAGATGGTTGAAATTAGCAATTTAACTTACAAAACAGTGCATCTGTATGTGTTGTAAGCATTTTTCATTAATTTTCACAACAATTATTAATTAAATATTAAATCAGAATTAGAATATTTTCATGCAAGTTGTTAGTTAGTCTTAGTAAATAAACAGCCATGTATGGAAGTTAAAGGCCCACTAAATTTTCGAACCCCCAGATCACTTATATCAAATATATGCCATATTATATATCATTTGAAAGAGGAAGCTCCAAAACATTGTATTATGAACTTACCCGGTGTAATAAACTGTGAACATGTTGTTTTTGTTGAGTTACCGACATGTTTCTGTCATCTAGATTGTAGTAAAAAGTGTATTATTTTCAATGGATGGAGAATAACTCTATATATCTCAAAGATAGAGTTATTCTCATTCCAGTGAACATTCATCCTGTTGAATTCTGGTAGCCAGAAGGGGGGAATCTTTCTATGATTTCAGCTTTTTTATATTACTCTATGGGCATCTTCTGAGACAGATGTTTCAAATGGTGATGAAATATAGTATTTTAATCATATTTTATCGCATAGATTGTTATTAAAACCGTATAACAAGTCATTAAAAAACAAATAATCTGTGAATCGAAAATGAAGCGGGCCTTTAAACATCCAAGTGCTATTATTCAAGCACTGTTCAAGGATCCGACTCAAAAACCATGTTTCTTCAAGGTTTCCAGGCCTGGACAAATTGAAGTCAAATTCAAGCATTTCGATGTTTTAAATCATCGGTATGAACATTGTGGTTATAGCGGAGTAGCGGGTAGACTTATATATGCCATTGAAATGCGTTAGTCATGCTCTAGTGTAAGGTTCTAAGTGTGTTATCACAGAATAACATGTTATCACAGAATAACACAACATGTGTTAACATTGGCTGTTTCGGAGTTTCAAATAATTTCATTTGAATATGATGGGCTCTAGTGTTGTACTGAAGCTAGAAATATCACAATGGACGATCAATGTATCAACGGAATAGATTGTTGGATGCCTGGGCTATTTATTGTCGATACTTGTTGTGGTTTACCAAGGGCAAGAGGGGTGTGAAAACATGCATAGTTTGGAACCTCCGCTATAACACGTTTCTCCACTATAGAACCCGAAGTTTCGCGATAACCTTTCCGGTTACCGGGGTGTACTAACTTGCTCACTAATTTATTTATTTGGGGTTATTTAAATTCGATAGAGATAATTTTAGTTTACATTCAAATAAATCATTTCCCATATGCGACATAACATAACAGTTTTATGGTTCAGTCTCACCCACGATTCATTAAGTCCGGGAGCTTAGATCACCAGTTCTGCTGATTTCTTATTAAAATATGACTAGAATCCAAACATTCTGCAAAATTGAATTTGTGAGGGATCGGAAGGGGCTAGGACCCCAATACTGACATACGTCATTGCTCCAATAATCAGTTAGCATGAAATATATCAAATAAAGATACAGTTATACATGTACACCAGTTCCAAACAGCAGAAACTGGTCTAGAATATATTGGTAAACAATAGACAGATTTTCCACTCCCGGTGACCATTTTGGCGGCCATCTTGGACGCGGAGTTCTAATTTTGTAATTTTACCTAAACAGATGGCCTTAATAATATGTCTTCACAAAAATATATACATGTGTATACAATTGACAAGATTTTCTCTTTATAATTTGCATCGAACTGAAAGTGCCTCGTCTGAAAAACGGCGGCTATATTTGGTGCCATCGTGTCTGGTGTCTGCACGGCCACTTTTTTCATGTCGACCTTTCTTTAAAGTTTATGGCCAGCATAAGGAAGAAAATGAGTGGGGTGAAGTTAAGTCCTGATGGTGCAGTGGTACCTTATTACTCCCCGGACTACTTCCGTAACTGAGCCAAGTGTGAAACGTCGTGGCGATAAGAATTCCATGGACGTCCGACATAAATTGGCAAAAAAGACATGATTCAAAATCATATCGATCCCTTGATCAAAAGGAAGACAATGTTCACGTTAGAGGTAGGAAATGACAGGTCACGTATACATCAATGTTGCAATCAACTAATTATTTCCCATAGGCGACAGTGTTTGGGTTAAGACATGTCCACGATCCTGAGCCAAACATGTTGGCGTTTAGAACTCCACGTCGGATATAAGTTGTCAAAAAACACATTGGCCAGGTTGCCGTAGATGCATTCCTTGCAGAGCTTAAGTAGAACGTTACGCGAGACTCAAAACCAATTACTTCCATATACCAGGAAGAAATATCGTGTAAGTATTTAATAGAATATTTAAAAGAACATGGCTCATTCGAACCTCCAAATTATGTCTATCGGATACGATAGGTCGATAAATACACGAAATATTGGTATGTCGGCTTTGAAAAACACCAAAGTCACAACCATTTTACAGCCGTTTTCATTTTTTTCGCCCAAAGTCAGAAAAACGCTCTTTATTGCTACCACATCAGGAAGAGAATAACACAGAACGTTCTTTTCTGTTCCATATGTACATGGTTGTTTTTTTTTTACCCCAACACATTGTTCGTAGATGCATTTTTCATTACTTCAATGCGTCTGTTTCGGTTACAGAATGCTCGTAGAAAGGTATGTAAGATATTTATCGACCCATTTCGATACCGGGGACAATTCAAAAGCGAATAACATTATTCGTATTTTGGAGCGCAGACCGCCATGTGGCTTTAATAGTAAATATATATGTAACCTTGATTTTAGTTTATAATTATTTAACTAGACAACGCTCTTTATCAAATACCTCCTATGACACAAAGAATATGCAAAATAATGTGACCATAAAACGCTCTTTGGGTATAAGCAAAAGCATGTGTCTTATTTCATTTACATAATTGTATTAATAACCCATTCCAAACCTAGAAATAATAATTAGATGAGCCAAACGCTATTTAAGTAATGTTTTAGCTTTTCATAGCTGGTTCCCATCCGAACACATACAAGCTGATAGACTTCATCCGGAAAGAGCAAGCGTACCAGAACCCATGCTGATCATTTAGCTAAGTCTTGGTGGTCGACTTGTGCCGCGAAGGAAGTACAGGAAAATCGACAATTCACTGGGACATTTCAAACGTGTTTTCAGAGAGGGAGAAAACAAGTTATTACATCATGTTCTCATATCTATTAATTAAATGTGCGAAATTGAAATTGTCGCATCGGCTACAATTTTGTCGGGTGACTGGAAAGTCTCCACCAAACTAAGATATAAACTACAGTCGTCATCTCTATGATGTACCCGAGTATGACACATTGACCCGAAACAATACCTGCCGGATAAACGAGAAGACCCCACAATTTTGTTAAGTTTCTCCAAGCTATGAATTCACAAACTCCCTGCAGGGCTTACCTCCCTTGATGACTCGGTAAGACCGCTGCTACCGGCGACGTTTTACCTACATTTGGTGGTCTGCGATATTAATATATAAACTGAGCGAACAGAGCAACATGTTTTCCTTATTCAGCACACACAATATCGAACAAAATGCATGTGTAATTTCGTACCTTTAGTTTGGAAAGTCCCATTAGAACCAAAGAACCATATTGCGTAACGGTGTGATTTTGTTCTCCGATTATTTTATCAACACAAAAGTCTAAATCATATATGGACGACATTATTACAACACGCATGGCAAGTCGAACACAAGAGTTCTAATTTGCTGCAATTTTGACGATTAGCTTGCGAAAATCGTCAACAAAACTATCGCTCTAATTCTCCATTGTCATTAAGTTTTTAGTGCGGGAATTGTTCTCAAGGCAAATAGGAAATTTGACTTTGGGGCAATTGTGGTTGGAAAACCAGGCGATAAATATAGAAAACATTAGACTTGTTTAACCCTTTACCCAACAAACCGGCCAAAACCGGCCAAATAAAGCTTCAACAGCCTAAAATATCTTCGGTCTGTCTCAATAGAACCATACAAATATGGATATCATTGGAACCGGCTCCTTGACCACATTGTGATAGTTACCGTTATGCCCTGTGCCAATGCATTCTCTTATATATGCGAGTCGACCATAGGTCGCCTCGCATATATAAGAGAATGCATTGGCCTAAAAAAAATCTTTTTTTAACACTTTTTACCATTTTTTCTTACATTCTTTAACAATTTTATAATTTTTAATGTGTTAAGCCAATGCATTCTCTTATATATGCGAGGCGACCTATGGTCGACTCGCATATATAAGAGAATGCATTGGCACAGGGCCGTTCTGTTGGGTAAAGGGTTAATCAGCCGGTGGCAGAGTCAGAAAGACTGGGAACTTTTTGATGTTGTGACAGGGAAGTGCATAACATGATCAGAAAGGAAGTATGACTGGGCGCTCTGGTTGAGGTTGTGAATTTAAATGATTTACTTCGGTAGTAAACTTATGGAAAGTCGAAGTTGCTAGTTGATAATTGCCAGTTGCAGACAATAAGTAATCAAATTCAATGTGACAAAACGATAGGCCTACGACTTAACCAAGTTCATTGCACTACAGGCATATACTGCGCCAACCAGTTGTTAATTTCTTAGCTGCTAGACGAAGATATCTTTGTTGTTTGCGCTTTTGAATTCAAAATGAAAGTGTCAATGACACTGTAGCTCAACTATATAAAGAAGGTAATTTTTTTTGTGATGACCAATGAATAGAGAGATTAAAAAGGAGTGTAAAAATGAGCAGTAAAGGATTTAGTCACACACAGAGTAAAATCCAAGATGGCTGCTGGCGGTCATGTTTTTAGCCGAATGACCCCAAAATGACTCCCATCTACATGTTATTGTTATCATCCATCACAAATGTTATGATGATCAGACTAAAGGATTTAGTCATACAAAGAGTAAAATCCAAGATGGCTGCTGGCGGCCATGTTTTTTGGCCGATTGACCCCAAAATTAATCGTTGCCATCTACATGTCAATATTAACATCCATGAACAATTTCATGATGATCAGACGAACAGTACGACCTGTAGCCCATGCTAATGCATTGAATTTTGAAATCAAAGATGGCCGCTGGCAGCCATGTTTTTTGCCCGAATGATCCCAAAATGACTCGTTACCATCTACATGTCATTGTTAACATCCATGACAAATTTGATAATGATCCGACCAAAGGTACTACCTGTAGCCCGTGCTAAAATATTTAGACATGCAAAGAGTAAAATCCAAGATGGCTGCTGGCGGCCATGATTTTTGGCCGAATGACCCCAAAATTACTCGTTACTTGAAAAATTTCATGACGATCAGACGAACAGTACAGCCTGTAGCCCGTGTTAATGGACTGAATTTTGAAATCCAAGATGGCCGCTGGCGCCATGTTTTTTCCGAATGACCCCAAAATGAATCATTCCGGTCTAAATGTTGATATCAACAGCTATGACAAATTTAATAATGATCGGATCAAAGGTACGACCTGTAGCCTGTATTGCTGACGCATCACGCACACACGTACACACGCACACACGGACGACGGACGACAAAGACATGGCAATAGCTCAAACTTTACATAGTAAAGTTGAGCTAATAATGGCTTACTGTTCAGTTCGTAACCTCGTATTTCATTGGTTACTATCACAACAAGCAATAAGCACTTAGCAATTAGCAACTAGTGACAGTCATGTCCCCTTCTGCTATCTATATTAACAGATAACTGGACACATTTATTGAAGTATGGATACTGTTGAATTTCATATAATCTTTGACAAAGGGAGATAATATATGGCTCAGAATTAGGCGGCATATTTATAAAAAATAAATTAAATTGAGATGTACAACTACTGATTTATTAGTTCAAATAGATTCATTTTAGTAGGACAAATCACCTGGAAGTGTGCAAATTTGCATGAACAGTACATTTTATTTTACCAAAAAAAAAAACCCCAGAGATTTAATAGATACATGTAAGTGCCTGTAACGACTTGAAGGTGATAATTCGGGTAAGTGGGAACTGAACTCGGTAGGCAAAACAGATTGTTTAATATATCGATACATGTATATAAAACAAATTCGCAATGACATGATACACAAAAGAAACGCAAACAGGTTGATTTAAATCACACAAAGAACACACAATATAATAGGTAGTAAGCTACCCGGGTATATTTACATGGTATATGGATAACACGACTGAAAGTCAAAATGCCACAAAGGGGACAGGTTCGGCCCAAATTATTCATATGTGCTTATTCAGGCTTACAGTTTGCAACAACAAAAATTAAACGTTATAACGGTTATGTGACATGTGCTTAGATACTATCGAAAATTTTACATGAACTCCTTGATCATGCAATTTCCAATCAACACTCTATTAAACATTTGTCTGTTGTAGATTGAGAGCTTGGTCAGTGTAACATTCGCATCTTCTTCAATATGCCTAGCCGACATGCTGGGAGAAGTTAGATCATGCCATGGATCTCTACTCTTAGCTACGCACGTAAAGATCATATTCCACCAGTACAAAACCTGGGAACTTTTTGATATTACGACAGGGAAGTAACTCCAATTTGCCCGATTTAAGTTACTTCGTGTGCGATTTTGCTTTGCGTCGCTTACAATTATGGAATCTCTCGCGGGCAAATAATGTTTATTTCGATATCGGCTCACAAAAGTCACAAAAAGCATGCAATCTCGAGCTGGGACCACCCCCTGATGCACAGTATATTATTGAGGAACATGTATGAACAAAGAAATATATTCTCTCCCTTGTATGTTATAAAGTTCCCTGTCAGAACATCAAAAAGTTCGCAGGTTTTGTACTGGTGGAATATGATATCTACGTGCATAGCTATAGTAGAGATTTATGGCATGATCTACATGTAAGGACGAGTATGTCTTTCTAAATGATATTAACATGACAACTCAATTGTATGCTCAATAACAGTATTTACACCACCAAATGGATGTCACTTTACTTCCGTATCATGTGCCATCATCATCATTAACAATTCGCTTGGGTCAATCAATGTTATTTCGTCACAAAAATAAACGTGGCACAGCATTAATGGGATAGTGATTTTCAACCTTTTTGTGAAATATTATTTTGGAATAGGATTATCCCTCTTTCATCAAAATCACAATTCGGAAAAATCCATAGTTATATTTAACTATAATAGTTGAATTCAGGATGTGCCTAACCTGTCAACATTCAACAAAGGGTATTACCCCGTATACCCCCAACCGCGAATCAAGAAGACTACACAACACAGATTGGTGAATCTGGCGTACGAAAATAATGAATACAATACGTAGTACTTTAACACTATATTAATAATTTTTGTTTACACATTTGTTAAAGTAATGTCCACCAACTTCAACATATCAAGAGGCATGATATTAAATTGAGCCAACATTTTTTTATTTGGGCTATAAATAATCAAAACTTGAGGCCACAATTAAAATCCCTTCATTTCCCATGATAATACCTTCTTTTTAAGAGTGAGTAGGTAGGTTGGCAATAATGTTTCTTCTGTAAGAGGCCACTGGATAGGTTTATTCGGCAATTGGTCCCAGACGTGCATGTACCTGGATAACCCCAAATGATAATATATCCAGGTAACAAGACACCTAGGATAATAAAACATAGAGAATACATACAGTTTTTGTTCGAATACCGAAATATCTCATGAGTGTCTGGAAAGAAATATCGAATTTTCACGAGCATGTTATTCGAGATTTCTTCCCATAAACGAATGAGATGCTTCGTGTATTCAAACATAAAACTGTAGGCATTCTGTTTAATATAAGCGCCTTATTAATGCTCAAAGTTGCTTAATTATGCGGCATTTTTACTTTTAATAGTATTATTAGTTATCTTCGGCAACATCGGGGGTACATGGAGATTTAATACCTGGATGTCTCTTTTTGAACCCCGAGGCGGGGTTCAAAAAGAGACATCCAGGTATTAAATCTCCATGTACCCCACGATGTTGCCGGAGATAACGATTTTGTCCCCACAACAATACCCATGTCTCCTTAAGTTAAGTATGTTTTCATAGGTTATTCGATTAATTCACACCAATAAGAATAATTCAGTAACTGGCCTAAGGATCCGGCGTCAGGTGACGTCAAATTCGACGTGCGAGATCAACGTCATGATCGGTGGAAACTGCCAGTTCAAAGGTCATTCATATACCCCCGATGTTTGGCGCACGTTCTCTTATACCCCGCTGTCAATGGTGACGGGGAACATGGTGATTTAAAACGTGACGTTGTAGGCCAATCAGATTGCTAGTTACAACCGGATGTGGGGACAACACAAATTGAACAATACTCTGACAGAAACACGATGGCGTAAACCGTCGGCAAGCTACAGTAATGCCCTAAATAATCGACTCCTTAACCACAGCAGAATTATGGGTAATTTTTCAGGATTTAGTCGGAAATATGGCTTGTTGCCATTCATTGGAAAGCTCTCAATTCTGCTGTGGTTAAGGAGTCGATTATTTAGGGCATTACTGTACAGTGAAATAACGAAAGCTACAGTAAACTATAACGAAATTGCATTTCACTGTGGCTCCTATAGTAGAGATCTACGTTTCGGTAATTTTCGGCTATTTTATGGGAAAGCATACAGTAATGCCATAATTAATCGACTCTTTAACCAGAGCAGAATTATGGGTAACTTTTCAGGATTTAGTCGGAAATATGGCTTGTTGCCATTCATCGGAAAGCTCTGTCTGTCATTCTATATATGTAACATAAAACGGGTTTTACTGTTACATATATGATCATCACCACTGACCGGAAATTAAAAGAAAATAAATTTAACGAGAGGCCAATAAAATAAATTGAATAGGCAGATTTTAACCATTTCATGACGGGAGCAGCACTTGTGCTACATTAAAGATCCTGTGCTAGTGCATTCTCATATATATGCGAGTCTCCCACATGGAGGCTCACATATTTAAGAGAATGCACAGGTTTACAAGGTCAAGATAAATATTGTTAGGCCAATGTATTCAATGTGTATATATGCGAGGCTCTCACATATAAGAGAATACACTGGCACAGGGTTTTCGAAAAAAAATTCAGGAAGCCCCAGTCATAGTAGAGTTAAAAGATAAGTAGGTCGGGTAAACAATCTTTTTTTTATTATGACCAGGAAGTGTGGCGTGTTTTAGTATGGCACCTTTGTGTCTTGTTGACAACAAATTAAATCACTGTGCCATGTTGCATGAACTTCGTGCAGAAAAATAACATAGGCGGTTGACTATGCACACACATCATTATAGTCTGGTATACTTTGCGGGCGAAGTTATATAGAAGTATTATCAAGGTATATATATAGAATATCCATATAGTTTGACGAGATATAAGGTTTATTTTCGCGAGTATGATTCAGCAAATTGGGGCCGAGCTTTAGCGAGGTTCCCCATTTGCTGAATCATATACGAGCGATATAAACCTAGTATCTCGTCAAACTTTATGGGTATTGTTTTTATCCATCGCCAAAGTTTAAAAGTAGTTAATATTAGTTATCTTCGGCAACATCGGGGGTACATGGAGATTTAATACCTGGATGTCGATTTTGAACCCCGAGGCGGAGCCGAGGGGTTCAAAAAGAGACATCCAGGTATTAAATCTCCATGTACCCCACGATGTTGCCGAAGATAACGATTTTGTCCCCACAAAATAACCATGTCTCCTTAATTTAAGTGTGTTTTTCATAGGTTTTCCGATTAATTCACACCAATAAGAATAATTCAGTAGGTGACCTAAGGATCCGGCGTCAGGTGACGTCAAATTTGGCGTGCGAGAGCAACGTCACGATTGGTGGAAACTGCCAGTTCAAGGGTCATTCATATACCCCCGATGTTTCACGTGCTCATATACCCCCGATGTTTGGCGCACGTTCTCGGTCATGGGTGACGGGGGACATGGTGATTTAAACGTGGCGTTGTAGCCAATCAGATTGCTAGTTACAACCGGATGTGGGGACAACGTCTATTAAATTTGTTTAAATTCATGGGATAAGACATTAATGGGGAATTCTTTAGGAAACAATTAAAATCGATTGCAAGTTTTTCGGTTGAAGTTCTGAGCATGTGACTATATTATGATAGCTGTAGCCGTTCTTGCTTTATTTTAGCACGTGCTAAAATAAAGCTATTTTAGCACGTGCTAAAATAAAGCCATGGTTTAGTTTGCAGCCTTTATCTATATAGTAGACGACAAAGGTGATGGATAAAAGCCTTTCTATTGACATTTTTACACATTTTAACCCACCCTATACTAAATGGATTCACCTGTGCAGTCAGTTAAAAGGTGTAATTAGGAGATAAACATACCCTGTTGAGTGTTGAGTTGTACATTCTGGGATTCGAGCATGAAAACAGTTTGTGAACGAGCCGGTTTGCCGGCGAGTTCACAAACTTTTTTCATGCTCGAATTCCAGAATGTACAACGAAACAGGGCACGTTTATCTCCATTGTAATTCAATCTAGCAAGGAATTTGGAAAACAAAACTGTATAAAAAGTATCATTTAGTAATTTTCATGACACGAATCGAGAATTTCATTTTGCTGTTGTCACCGTGCAAAAATCGTTGGGTTTGTTCATTGCGTTACTCGGAACACTGCTCCGTAACAATTTCCTGTGGGGTGGAGTGGGTTGGCTCGTTTCGCTACTCCGTTCTGCGCCGATGAAATTTTACCGTGCTACATTCAGATATGATGCACGCTGAAGCGGCTAATGAACGGTATATATAGACAACAACGCGCGGGTGTGCTCGTTTCGCTACTCCATTCTGCGCCGATGAAATTTTACCGTGCTACATTCAGATTTGATGCACGCTGAAGCGGCCGATGTCGGTGAATCGAAAACTAAAGTTAGCCTATCTCGGCCAATCAGAATACAGGTAATATATAAGCAGACGACAGATAAAAAAAAATAACAGAATGAGTCATATTTATTGAGGGAAATGTTTAGATAAAAAGTTCAACAAACAAGAACTTACTATCTGAACATTTCCCATGGGATGATTATTTTGTACAGAAAGGGATAGCATTCATTCAACGTCCACAACATCAAACTATCAAGAGGCATATGACTAAATTGCGTCAACATTTGTTGTTGTTGTTATTTTCGTCAGAGAAATAATCAAATGTTGAAAGTGTGGTCCGACAGCCAGTTTGGTCGGTGATCTGACATTCAACTGTTCGGGTGTATTCGGCTTGGTCGGTGACCTGACATTCAACTGTTCGGGTGTATTCGGTTTGGTCAGTGATCTGACATTCAACTGTTCGGGTGTATTCGGCTTGGTCGGTGACCTGACATTCAATTGTTCGGGTGTATTCTGCGCACGTGTGCTTTGAGATTGAAGCTGGATGCGTACTCCTTTGTACATAGCTGACATTTATAGGACTTTATCCCCGTGTGCTGTTCGGTGTGCCATACCAGCTCTTGTCTCGTCGCGAACGTTTTGGAGCAATATCCGCAGACAAATTTATGTGGTTCGTGGAACCGCCTCTTATGTGCATTGAAAGCTGCCAATCCTTGGTAGCTCCGCCCACACAATGTGCACTGATGCCGATCTAGACCTTGCGCCACACGCTCGATAAACATCTGGAATATACAGCGCAAGATATCTTTATAGTTGGTTCGATAAAATGAATCAGTCTGAATAATTAGCGGGGAATCCAATAGTCCTTTCTACACATATGTGACCCGTCATATCAAATCCAGTCGGAAGTCGGGATTTTGTTTACCCTGTGCCGATGCATTCTCTTATATATGCGAGTCGACCATAGGTCGCCTCGCATATATAAGAGAATGCATTGGCCTAACAATTTTTTACAATTTTAATAATTTTTTCTTGTATTCTTTAACAATTTTATAATTTCACCCATACAGAGCCCCAGGCAAACATGAGCAGACGACACTCTTCTATATGCTTCTATATATGTGTGGGGCTCCCTGCAGGGTAATGGATGTTTTTTATTTTATGTCCTAAAAATTGTAAGAAACATTTATTTTAAAAAAATGATAAAAAATTGTTAGGCCAATGCATTCTCTTATATATATAGGTCGACTCGCATATATAAGAGAATGCATTGGCACAGGGTAAAAAAAATCCCGACTTACGACTTGATTTGATATGACGGGTCACATAGTCACCAGTGGGAGGCGCTTACGGTTGCAAGAAGACAATTCGTCTGCAGGAATATTTTAATTGTTTAACAGCGCTTGCCCTTATGCTATAACACATCAGAGAACACATTTTTGTTCGCATTTGATTGTGAAAATTATGACAAGACTTAGTGTCACGCAAAATGAAAACCAAAATTTCAGTACATTATGATTTGACAAAAAAAAAATTGTGTGGCCATGGGAAACTTAACACTGAACGTAAGCGAATATCAAAATTAGGATGAACAAAAGAATGTTAATTGCAGCAAGCGACCAGCTCCGACGATGATTGGAAGAAAATATCTGCTAACAATTATTTGTTTGACAGCTGTGGAAAGGTTAATTATTTTTAACAAACTATACTAGTCAACAACCAAATTCTAGACAAGTATATATCTGATTGTTCCGATCAGATCTGTGGTTGGCTAACACTGAGATATTTTGTTTTTCGAAAGTAAATTCTCCGCTAAGTGTTTCAGATGCCGGAATGCGTAGCTGATCAACATTCTTGGTTCATGCAGAGTGGAGTGAAACCAGGCAGATAGGTTACGAGCATGCAGGGTTTGGTGACGACACAACATGTACACACAATAAGTACATTACAATATGATGCGAGGACATGACAACTTTCATGCATTTGAGATATATATTAAGATGGTTCGTACATACCTGTATAAATTCGCGCATTACTATTTTCGCGCGCCTGTCGAAAAATAGTACGACTCTGAATTTAAAATATACCATAGGGAATACAAGAGTGCTGTTTCTAGAAACGGTCCGTTGGTTCCTTTCACATATGTCTGTTTCCCCGTACGTTTATGTCCAATAACGGACGTGCGTTACATGTGCGAAAATTTCAGAGTATTTGCATTAGTTGAAAGGGTATATTGTTGATGTTCAGGGTATGCTGACAGTACCAAAGCAGACAACACGGAATTGCTATTCAGTGAGCCATAGGAATTGTTCAGATAATAAGCTCGAGTCATTGAACTTATTATCCGAACATTTCCAAATGAGATTATTTGTCAACGCCCCTTAATTGGTGACTTCGGTACCCAGTATCTCCGATTCGACCATTATAGTCTGGTCGATAAAAGGTTTGACCTAGAAAAAATTTGGACTAAGTTGGTTTGTATATCATTTTGAAGAGGAATATATCCTCCATAACATATCCAAAATCCGCTAAAATCCGCTTTGAGCATTTTTTGTAATTCAAGATGGCGTCCAAGATGGCTGCCATTTTCATATCAGTCAGCTTGATGCAATTATAGTGAGAACATCTTGTCATATATATACACATGTATACATTTTTGTGAAGCTAAGACATAACGCCACCTTTATGTGCCAAAATTGGAACTCCCCGTTCAAGATGGCCGCTAAAATGGCGACCGGAAGTGGATTTTTTACGTTTTTTTAATAATATCTTTAAGATAAGTGTCCGTGGTTTGGAACTGGTTGAGAATTTTGGCTTTATTTTGTATATAGCATGTTAACTGACAATTGGAGCAATGAAATATGCTGTTCGTGAGGTCCACACCCCTTCTGATCACTCAACACATCGATTTTACAAAACGCGGTATAACATTTCACAAAAGATCCCCAAGATTCTAATCATATTTCATCAAGAAGTGGGAAGAACTGTGCAATGTAACTGATCCATTCTATATCTTATTGATATTCGAATTCAAAGATACCAAAATTGTCACTTTGGCTCAAAATGACTGCCAATATGGCCACCAACATATGGAAAATGGTAATTATTATCCCAGCGTGCCACGCAACCGCTTACAAGTTAGGGTGATGCACACAGTTGACTAGTATGTCTTATATAGCTTGAGTACTAACATTTATGATGCACATTTGGTATTTTGTTACTATTTTAACCACTGAAATTACCAGAATTATTCGAAATTTTCTGTCACAGTCCTGATATCAAAATCGGCAAAAAATCTCTGTTCAGGTTTGAGCCATATTTTGAATGTAAAATGGAACTATGTTTGGTATGAAAGATGTTTATTGTTTTGATATGTGTTACATGTGTCACACTGAGTTTTTTTAGACAAAATTACTCAAGATGGCTTCCAAAATGGCAACCAAGTTTGGTAAACATTATTATATACATAAACATATGTGTATATACGTGGTGTATATGTATACATAATCAATTGTTACTCACGTGCTACTTAATCAACTAAATGTTCTATTCTGATTGTCCCGGTACCCTACAGTCATGACAAATTCATTTTGATGAATGCAATATGGATTTTTCCTAAAGCTTCCTTGTTTTTGAACGGAAATGGGCAGAACGTTGAAACCGAACTGAGATGGATCATATTAAGTGGCTATTCTGGTCCATTAGCATCAACATTGATCAACTTAATACAGTATGTATGTCTGTTGATTGTCTGGTCATAGGCGATGTGAGTAGGTATACATGGAACTATTGTATTCATGAATGGTGTGAATAGTTATACAATGTGTGACTATATGGTATTGGATGGGATGTCCATAGTGAGATGTGTATGTATATAATGAGTAGCTGTATGCTGATGTGTGAGGTGAACATGTTTACAGTGAGTGGTGTATGTCATAACGAGAGCAGGTACACTGTCCTGTATGTATACATGGAGCGATTGTGTGGTCAGTGGTGGGCTGTACATATGTACATTGGGTGGATGTATTGTCATGGGCGGGTGTATATGTATACACATGTTGGATGTATGGTAATGGATGGTGTATGTATAAATAGGGTGTGGTTGTGTGATTATGGGCAATGTGTATATGTATACATGGAATGACTGCAAGGTCATTGTTGAAGTGTATATGCATACATGGAGTACACTTTGATGGCCATTGGCGGCTAGTGTATATAGAGAGCAACCTCATGGTGATGGAAGGGATGTATATGTTAATATGTACTATTGTATTGTCTTTGGTTGTGTGTACAAGCATACAGTAACTAGCTGAATGCTCGTGGAGAGGGTGTATATGTATACAGCGAGTGGCTGAATTGTCACGATTGAGCTGTATATGCAAGTCTGAAGTGTACGAATGGCCGTGTGTGCGGGGTATTGGTATATCTAGAAGGGTTGTGTGGCCATTGGTGAGGTATATATACACACCTGGAGTGACGCTGTGTCATGGGTGAGGTGTATATGTATATCATGAGTGACTACATGGCCATGGCACGGCCAATATGTACATATGTATATGGGGATTGACAGTATGACAAAATTAATGGTGGGGTGAATTGATATACAAGGAGTGACTATGATCAGGAATGTGGTTTATGCGTATACAGCGAGAAGCTGAAATGTCATGGTGTATATGCAAGTCTGGAGTGTATGCATGGCCGTATGCGCGGTACGAGACATTGATATATCTAGAAGGGCTGTAAGGCCACTTTTGTGAGGTTATATGTATATACCTAGAGTGGCTCTATGGTTTTGGGTTGGGTGTGTATGTATATCTTGAGTGGCTATATGGCCATGGGTGTCGCAAATATGTATATATATACAGGGAGTGAGACTGTATGACCACTGTATATAAATATAGATATACAAGAAGTAATATATAACAATGGATGTAGCGAACAGGTATGGAGTGACTGTATGGTCATCGGTGAGGTGTATATGTATATATTTAGTGGCTGTATGGCTATGCATGTGGCAAATGCATATACATGGAGTGACTGTATGGCCTACTGTTAGGCGAATATGTATACAAGAGGTTACTTTGTGTTCATGTATGTAGTGAATATGTATACAGGTCATGTGATGTGTGGGAGTATACCTGGTGTGTCTGCAATGTTATTCACGGCTATATGACCATGCGTTGGTGTATGGGTAAACCCAATTGTGGCTGTATGGTAATGGGTGAGGTGTATGTCTATACAGCGAGTGGCACATGGCCATTTACGTGGTATTCATGTATGTATATATGGAGTGACTGCATGCTCATGTGTGATTTGTACTGGTGCACCTTTGTGTGACTATCACTTTCCACAATAACGCAAGGATATGTTAATCGATAGAGGTAATATCAGAGTGTTCTCCACATTAATTGCGTTTTATATGCAATGTGAAGAAAACGGTTTTCCTGACAATAGTTTATAAGTTAATAAATTTTGATGCTAATGGGCCAGAGTAGCCACATAATATGATACCTGTCAGTTCAGGTTCAACGTTCCGTCCGTTTCCGTAAAAAAAACATGGACATAATCCCAAAAGAGGTGTTCGGCAAAATTCATACTGCATCCCTTAAAATTAATTTGTCGTGCCCCATAAGGTTTTGGGACAACCATAATATAAGATTAAGTTGTCCATTGATTAAGTAGCATGTTTAATAACCAAGTGAGTCACAATTTGCTACCATTTCGGAACAGCCGAGAATAATGTTCGGAATATAAACTTTTTACTAAATTTGGTTGCCATTTTGCATGTAATCTTGAGTAATATTGTCTAAAACACCACACTATGTCATATTTAAGGCATATCAAAATAAAAAGAACCTTTGATACTAAAGATAGTGATTTTTTGCCGAGTTTGATGCTGTTTGTGATAGAAAAATCCCATAATTCTGGTGATTTAAGAATGGTAAATAGTAAAAATTAATCAAGGTGCATAAGAAATGTTGGTATTCAATGTATATAATACGGAATAGTCATTTGTGTACATCACCATAACTTGTAAGCGGTTGCATGGCACGTTGGGATAATAATTAACATTTTTCCATATTTTGGCGGCCATTTTGACAGCAATTTTGAGCCAAAGTGACAATTTTGGTACCAATATTGAGTTCGAATATCAATAAGATATAGAATGGATCACTTACATTGCACAGTTCTTCCCACTTTTTGGTGAAATGTGACCAGAATCACAAAGGGGATCTTTTGTAAAATGTTATACAGCGTTTTGTAAAATCGAATTTTTGAGTGATCGGAAGGGTGTGGACCCCCACGAACAGCATATTTCATTGCTCCAATGGTCAGTTAACATGCTATATACAAAATAAAGTCACAATTCTCAACCAGTTCAAGACCTCAGAAACTTATCTTAAAAGTATTAGTAAAAACGTATGAATTCCACTTCCGGTCGCCATTTTGGCGGCCATCTTAGACGGGAAGTTTCAATTTTGGCACATACAGATGGCGTTATGTCATAGCTTCACAAAAATGTATACAAGTGTATACATATGATAAGATGTTCTCACTATAATTGCATCGAGCTGACTTATAGGAAAATGGAAGCCATCTTGGACGCCATCTTGAATTACAAAAATTGCTCAAAGCGGATTTTAGCGGATTTTGGATATGTTATAGAGGAGAGCTTCCTCTTCAAAATGATATAAAAACCAACTTAGTCCAAATTTTTTCTAGGTTGACCCTAAAATTTGAGTTTATCGACCAGACTATTAGAGTATACCAATGTCCACCTTGGTATGGCAAATTGTGATTAGGGTACACGGGGGTCTATATTTATTCTCGTCTCATCCACGCAACCAAACGCAAAATAACCTCTGCCTATATCTATTCTAAGTCATTCAGAGACCTGGATACCCCATCATTAAAGGTACTAAATCCGATTAAACACCCCTAAATTACTATCTCTTTGGCTTCGGGGGTAACAAATATTTGATTCGAGTCGAGGAGCCTACCCATCAACGCTCAGAGTGATCAGATATTGATTTTTGAAATTTGTTATTTCTATTGATTGTAGCCCAGATACACGCCGTCAAAAGGATGTTCTTGGTCAAAATTGCGGATGAAGATGGATAACTCTAAAACAAGTGGTAATACGGCCAAATTTCGTGAATACTCAAGTGACGGTATTACCACTTGTTTTTAGAGTTATCCATCTTCATCCGCAATTTTGACCGAGACCATCCTTTTGGTGGCGTGTATTTGGGCCACAAACAATAGAAATAACAAATTTCAAAAATCGATATCTGATCACTCTGAGCTTTGATGGATACGTTCCGCGACTCGAATCAAATATTTGTTATCCAAGAAGCCAAAGAAATAGTAATTTAGGAGCGTCTGATCGAATTGAGTACCTTTAAGTTTCAGAGATCATGGGTACCAGAATCATCAAAGATTGTTGACAATTTCATTCGTCACTCGTCAGTCCAGTGGTGGTCTATTTTTTATTATTTCCATTTTCCTACTGTTGAGTATTTGCGACCCTCCCTCAGACAAACTGGTACTAGTGCGAACCATACCAATTATGTACGTTAAGTGACATGCAGGTCATGGCAGGGATAATTCGGAAATGTTCGAAAATGATTGCCAGATTTCCTTGCATGTTATGTATAAATATTGACTTAAAGGTACTCAATCCGATTAAGCACCCCTAAATTACTATTTCTTTGGCTTCGGGGGGGTAAAAAATATTTGATTCGAGGAACCCACCCTTCAAAGCTCAGAGTGATCAGATATCGATTTTTGAAGTTTGTTAATTTTTGGAGATGTGGACAACGTCCACGTGCTCAAACAGACAAATTGCGGGTGTAAGATGGATAACTCTAAAATCAAGTGGTTATTATTCTTAATAGTAACCACTTGATTTTCGAATTATCCACATCTTCAAAAATTAACAAACTTCAAACATCGATATCTGATGGGTGGGTTCCTCGACTCGAATCAAATATTTTTTACACCCAAAGCCAAAGAAATAGTAATTTGGGAGCGCCTAATCGGATTGAGTAGGCCTACCTTTAATACTACAAGCTATACTTTGGCCATCATTTCCCAACTATTTTTACTTCCTCCCAGTAATTCGGGCATTGCTTTGGATCGCGATGACTTCTATGCTTCGGGTCGTATTGGGGAACGTATATCCTGACACTACGGATAAGATCCTCGATGGAGTTGAGATCATTCTCTTTCTCGTTGGCATTTTAAGAATAACTTTCAAAAGACAAACACAAGTATGCTGTGGGGATATACCACGTAAAATGACGTCATGCAGAATTTACGTAACCGTTAATATATCGAGAAACGGATCATTTTTAGTCCGATACTAAATGAAATTGCCGGATTCGTTGTCCTGACATGTGTGAAAGGGCCAACGATATTATATATGCTTAAAACGATCCGGCAAAGGCATCCGGAAAATGGACACGTGTAGTGTAAGTTAAAATAGGTTAGTCTTGATATGACTTTCAGAATATTATTCAATGTTTTGACCTTTTTCAATGTCAACCATTAAATACACGGATGGCCTTCGATGTGGGTATGTCGTTAAAATAGTCACACCCGTTAAAACTGAGATAAACAGAAAAAATAGACTTATTTTGTTCTTAATCCAATCTTACATCGCGTAAATAGTATATTATTGTCAAGTTCTTATGCTGTGTTGTGTAAACATAAGCCAGGTTATGTAAAAAATGTTGGCTTTTATTTACAAAACAAAGCGTACAATCTTGACAATAACGTACTATTTACGCGATATTTGATTTTGGTATAAGAACAAGGTTTGTCTATATTTTAATATGCTTTCTGTTTATGGCGGTTTTAACGGATGCCACTAATTAAGGCAATGCCCACCGCGAACGCCTTCCGCGCCTTTAAGTATTTATCAAACATTAGTATCTTATTGGACTAATTGGACTTCAAATGAACCCACATCACATGAACCCACTTCGAATTCATTGAGACCCTTTAAACTAGAAAAATAGCATGCACCAACTCAGGTATGTAAAATATTATGCACCAACTAATGTGGGTCAAATCGCACCAACTCAGGTGTGTCAAATAGTATTCACCAACTCAAGTGCCACCCTACACCTGGGCCTGCCCATGAATACAGTGTACCAGTTAAAATATAGTGGTGAATCCTGCGTACCAGTGAAAATATAGAGGTGAATCCTGCGTACCAGTTAAAATATGGGGGTGAATCCGGCGTACCAATTGAAACATAGGGGTGAATCCTGCGTACCGGTTAAAATATGGGGCGAATCCTGCATACCCGTCAAAATAGAGGGGTGAATCTTGCGTACCAGTTAAGATATAGGGGTGAATCCTGTGTACCAGTCAAAGGGGAGGTTCCTGCGTAGAGTTAAAATATAGGGGAGAATCGTGCGTACCAGTTAAAATAGAGGGGTGAATCCTGCGTACCAGTCAAAATATAGGGGTGAATCCTGCGTACCAGTTAAAATAGAGGGGTGAATCCTGCGTACCAGTCAAAATATAGGGGTGAATCCTGCGTACCAGTTAAAATAGAGGAGTGAATCCTGTGTACCAGTCAAAATTCGGGGGTGAATCCTGCGTACCAGCTAAAATAGAGGGGTGATTCCTGCGTACCCGTTATAATAGAGGGGTGAATCATGCGTACCCGTTATAATAGAGGGGTGAATTATGCGTACCAGTTAAAATAGAGGGGTGAATCCTGCATACCAGTTATAATAGAGGGGTGAATCCTGCGTACCAGTTATAATAGAGGGGTGATTCCTGCGTACCAGTTATAATAGAGGGGTGAATCCTGCATACCAGTTATAATAGAGGGGTGAATCCTGCGTACCAGTTATAATAGAGGGGTGAATCCTGGGTACCAGTTAAAATATGGGGGTGAATCCTGCGTACCAGTTATAATAGAGGGGTGAATCCTGCGTACCAGTTATAATAGAGGGGTGGAACATGCGTACCAGTTATAATAGAGGGGTGAATCATGCGTACCAGTTATAATAGAGAGGTGAATCCTGCGTACCAGTTATAATAGAGGGGTGAATCATGCGTACCCGTTATAATAGAGGGGTGAGTTCTGCGTACCAGTTATAATAGAGGGGTGAATCCTGCGTACCAGTTATAATATAGAGGTGAAGCATGCATACCAGTTAAAATAGAGGGGTGAATCCTGCGTTGCAAAACACTTGACGTATGGAGTGGACAGTCACTCCACTGTTCCATTTTTCACTCAAGTTGTTACTGGCTGTTAATGTGGTCTAAAAGTGACACTGTGAGTCCACAATAAAATGCGTGTCATCTTCGGGACACATTGTTCCTGCTGCATGTCCAGGCCATTCAGTTTAACCACATACCTTGGAATGACACATTGATGTTTCATGCTGTGAGCAACACAGCGTTACTGAAATCAGTCTCTTTGAAGCCATTTTTCATTAAACCATTTCCCCCACCACGTAGGCCATTGAGGTACCAACAGGTAAGGATGTTCCAAGCCTGTGCGAGAAGTGGAGACCAAGGCACAGCTGGATGTCTGTGACCACTCTACCTGTGTTTTTGAAAAGTGCCCCTCTTCCATTAAATTTGTGCTCACTCAACCTCACAACACAGTAATTAGCACATTTGATGTCTTTGGTACCGCAAATCATTTGTGGAAAGTTTCATCAAAATCCATCCAATATCTCATACGATGTTACCGAATATATTTTTTTGAGGCGTTTAGTTACGAAAATATCGAATACTCAGTTATTTTACCTTAATATCATATTTATCACACATAATGCTGATATAATATCCATAACTTAAACATATAAGAGTTAGTACTTGTCAAATTCACTTTAAAAAAGTAGTCCTAAAGAGGGACATAGCCTAGAGGGTCTCCGTTGAGCAGTGGGGTGTCCACCTTGAAATATGGTCCAGATCCCACCAACCACATAGTCCATAGTCTGCTCCCTCTCAACTGAAGCAAACATTCCCAAGTTCGTGAAATTCCTTTGCACATGTTGGCATTTTACAACTGATACCTCAAGCTTTCCTAACTGTGGCAAAGTTACAACCTGACATGCTCCCCTTTTTTAATGGTGGACCCCATTCAAAAAAAGTTTGATCCCAACTCTCCATAGGCCATATACACAAAATTCCATTTCTTGATTGGTCGAACCCATTTTAACAAATCTGAAACCCAGTCCCAAGTAACACAGGGACCCTCCATACTGGTTACTACATATAGGCTAAATAGGACTGATGGCTCTTGATGAGCGCCATTTTAAGAATTACTTTGGGGGAAGAGGTATGTCCCTGGTCGCACCCCTAATTGACCTGGTGAACCCATCTCAACAAATCTGAACCCAGTCACCCAAGGACTCTCTATACCAAAGTGTATACCAAATATGCCAAATGGTTCTTGAGAAGATGTTTTAAAAATAACTGATGAGGGAAAGAATTATGTCCGTGGCTCTGACCAATTCAGAATCAAATCTGAATCCTAGTCACCCATACCAAATATAAGCTGAATAGGCCTGATGGTTCTTGATAGGAAGACATTTTAAGAATTACAATGGATGGACAAGTTACGTCCCTGGCTCCGCCCTTATTTGACCAGGTGACCTCATTTTAACACATCTGTATCCCTGTCACCCAAGAACTTTCCATACCAATTAAAAGCTAAATAGCCCCGATTATTCTTGAGAAGATGTTTTAAGAATTACTATGGATGGAAAGAGTTAGGTCCCTAGCTATGCCACTTTTTTGACCATGTGACCCCCATTTGAACATAACTGAATCCCAGCCACCTAGGGACCATCCACACAAAAATGTGTAAATTCTTCATCTTAGGTAAGCTAAGAAAAATGCCTCCTTCTTTCTCATCCAGTTTCCCATTTGTAATCGCCTGAGAAAACAGGTATTTAATTTTACTGGCCTAACTGTCAGATTCATCATTCACACTTGGCCTTGGGAGTGGAGTTTGTTATCATAAGCCATGGGTCATTTATATACAAACTCTCTAACAGGCAGATCAATTTAGACTATTAATCAAAGCTGTCAGTCCAAACATATTTTGTTATCACTGCCATTTCATTTATTACTTTATAATCAATGTTACTTCTATATGGTGTTAAGTAAACATTCTGTGATTGCAGGCACCTTCCTCATCTCATAGAGCTCTGAGTTTCTGCTGTTTGCATGTTCTTGATTTTAGACTGATTTAAACCAATTTAGTTGAGTCACCCTGGTGGATGTTATAATGGTGTTACTTTCTTTTTTTAAATTGAGCAAGAAATTAATCTCAATTAAAATAAGAAAATTAATTTGAAAAAAAAAAGTTTGTTGTTTTGTTTTGTTTTTGTTAAAGTGATGTGAAACGTAAATTGAACCTCACAATTGAGTTCCCTGCGTTATTCTGTGGAAAGACTGAATAAAATAACCCCCATACACGAAATGCCCTAACCAGATATCAGTTTGTACTAATTATACGGCCACGTAACTAACTATTTACTTTCCCTCAATCGGGACGAATAATTCCACTGTAAACGCGAAATAAATACACAAACGAGTTGTCGTGTGCAGTCGCGGAAACACCCGAAATCTTCCGACTTGGTCGGGATTGAGTCGGCTTTCGTTCTCAGAAAATAGCTTCCGTGGAGGGAGGCCGTTTGCTGGAATAGCGTAACATCAGCTTAATAAAACGAAAAACAAGCGGTATAGTCAATTCGAATGGGAGGGATATAAAAGGAATTATTGCCTGAAATCACCAACGGAAGAACATTGACCGAGTTATGAAAGAATTATAATCAAAGTGGTTATGATCGAGCAATGAACAACGGTAACAGTTGAAAATGTTACTATTTATAGAAATTTGTAATCGTTGCAGATCGTTGACCGATTTTATGATCGAACTACAGCAGGTACAGTCTCGTGCAGAAAGAGTTGTCTTACATGTGTATTTCAAACTGTTTAATTACCTGTGCAATGCTACATGTGTGCCATATTGCTATTCACTATTCTAGTACAGACCGTATTTGTTTGGGACAGCGATAGTGATATAGATATCCATATGGAATTATGTTTTCTTCAATTTTTGAGTTTATATAGGCCCAAATAAATATACCATAAGATGGACTCAATCATTGACAGTTAAAATTGGATGGAAGTAAAGAAGTGTTGTGTATTTGCACTAAGTAAGCGCAATTGCTTTATGCTTAAGCGCAAATATTTGTATGCAAATAAATAATAAATGTAAAAAAGACTCCCATGTGATTTGCTCTAAACTCAAATTAACTCAGGCCATAAAACATTACTCAAACATAGGTGAGGACTCCACCCAGATCCCATACTAAGATGGATGTTCAGACTGAGGAAACCAGTTGGAGATAGGTACATGTATTTGCTTAAGCATAATTCATTTCAATTACGCTTAAGTGTAAATGAAATCCACTTAAGCGTAAATGAGTTGCGCTTAACCGTAATTCATATACACCCCCATTGAACTCCACATACTCAAGCTGAAATGGATGCAACCACATTACTAATGCCAGTAAGTTAACATACTTCAGATTATACAAATATACATATAAGGTAAGACAGCCGATGAAATTATTGCTCTTAATATAATTCCAATGTATTATGATAACGCATAAGTCAATTATGCTTAAGCGTAAATGATTACAACTGATTTACGCTTAAATGCAATTAGTTAATATAAAATGTGAAAATGAATCATTTGCGCTTAAGCGCAAGTATATGTCTATCAATATATTTGCGCTTAAGCGCAAATACCTGACACTCCCTTTATACTTCCCTCTGATTGTGAATGATAGAGTCCATCTCATAGTATATTATCATGGACCCATAGTAGTAGCCCCATATAATACTGAAACATTGAAGAAAAAATATTTCCATATGCATATATCAGCATCTCTGTCCCTGGTGTCCCAAGAATTGGTGCCTCACTCCCAGAGCTCTAGTATATTTTATTAAAGGGACATCTCCTACACAGATATATACCATTTCCATGGCCATAAATATGGAATTCGGGGTTACTGGGGACTCGCTTCCCTCATATGGTGTACTTATTGACTTGAAATTGGGGAAAACCCCAATTTTCATATTATCAGCATCCCTATCCCCAAGAATTTGTGTCTCCATCTCAGAGATCTAGTATATTTTATAAAAGAGATATATCCTGCACATATCTCTACCATTTCCATGGTCATAAAAGAGATATTGGGGTTACTGGGGGGGGTGCTTCCCTCATATGGTGGGTCTGTGCCATTTAAAATTAATTCAGGGGGGTGATATCAATGCATATTAATTTTTATTTGCGCAAAGATTTACACTGAAGCGCAAATGATAGATGTTATTTTGCGAAATATTTGCGCTTGATCGTAAATGAATAATAAATGTGAAATGGGTATCCCATACATGAAATGCCGTATCTATATGCTATAGCGCGTATATCCTACAGGTCTGGGTGAACCACCGATCAATCAATAACAGCCCGATCGGGCTAAAGTAGACCGATCGTTCTTTCACAGCCAGCTTGAATCTTGGATAAAGGGAGTAGGCCTACTCTAAATTGTTCTTTCAAGTTACAACATTTTTTTGTAAAAAAATTATTCTTATTCATTTTGAAACTAATGAAAGACAATTTTGAAACTAATGAAAGACAATGTATAATTTTTTGCTGGTATATACATCATAAATTTGAACAAATCTTCAAGCAAACAAAATTTCAATATTCAAGAAATCTCTTACAACAGTGTCAGGAAGACCAATCGATCTAGCTCAGCACGATTGGTCTATTGTGATGTCAAATATTATTGAAATATTGCTTATAATTTACATTTACAGAAGTCAATAATTCGCATGCAGATAATTTCACCTTGTATTCGGCCAAATATGTTGACGTTAGATTAGAAGGCAGAATTCCCAGATTTGTTTATTATTGGTGAACCTGGATAATTTCGGAGGTGTGCCAATCGTCTTTTGCACACTGTGAGTGTGAATACGTACTCATTCTCTCCTAAATTTGCAAAAATTCCATATATATATAAATATATATACAGAGTGTGAAAACTTTGTTAGTTGCCAAATAATTGTCGACATTTTACTTAGAAAACTTGAATGCAAAAACTATGATAGGCCCCCTATTATTTTTTTTTTATTTTTTTCTCTTTTTGTTGAATCTACTTTCGTTATCGACATGCCGGCCTTTGTTTTGGCTGTTCTCCCAGTCGTGCGTGCCAGCCGATCGTCGTTATTCGGGTGGTTCCGATTTCCTCCGAATATAATTCCATGAGACTCCGCGCGCTGATTCGCTCCGAAAATGTGTTAGTATCTGAGAAGATTTCTTACTCTGATCGCAGTTTTCAACAATTTAATACAGGGCGAGTACCGCACTAATAATATGCCACATTGGGGTTTTCTTTCTAGTTTTTTATGACCTTTCTTGTGGTATATCGGGCACAGTTCTGTCTGACATCAAATATATGCCCACCGGGAGTGAAGCTAATGACTTTAAATTGAACAAGGAGTTCAACCTAAAACATTTTTTAGAGTTGTGTCCCTGGCCCCGCCCACATTTGACCCAGTGACCTCATTTGAACAAATCTGAACCCCAGTCATCCAAGGATCCTTCATACCAAATATGAACCCATTTGGCCTGATGGTATTTGAGAAGATGTTTAAAATAATTACTATGGAGGGAAAGAGTTATGGCCCTGGCTTCGCAAATATTTGACCCAGTGACCTCAATCTGAATGTGAATCACCTAGGGAACTTCCACACCAAATACGAAGTCATTCGGTATTATGGTTCCAGAGGAGAAGATGTTTAAAGAATTGTTGACCGACGGATGGACGGACGGACGACAAGTGACGACTATAGCTCAACCGGAGACTTCGTCTCAGGTGATCTAATAAAAGCTGCACACAAGACGTGTTGTTGAATCCCCAATACCGGTTAAGTTGGGCATATGAATCCCGAGTACCGGTTAAGTTAGGCATATGAATCCCGAGTACCACAGTTAACATAGGGGTATGAGTCCTGTATACCAGTTAACAGAGGGATGTGAATACAGCGTACCCGTTAACAGAGGGATGTGAATCATGCGTACCCGTAAACACAGGGGTGTGAATCCCGCGTACCCGTTAACAGAGGGGTATGAATCCCGCGTACACGTTAACAGATGGGTGTGAATCCTGCGTATCCGTTAACAGAGGGGTGTGAATCCTGCGTACCCGTTAACAGAGGGGTATGCATCCTGTGTACCCGTTTTGGGTGTGAATCCTGCGTATCGCCTGAAAATGACCTGAATCCCACGTGCCAAAATAAGTGGGTGACAACCTCATTAATTGGTTACCTAAAGCTTGGGGTGGGGTTTAAGAACATGTGTGTGAGTATAGCAAGACGTTTAAAAAAATATACTATATATATATATATATATATCCTTTATTGCCTCCACTATCGGAGAGTTATATTTAAGTAACATAGTTACAAACAAATCTAATACAAAAATGACAGTGGAATATATGTACATTTAAAGAATATGACAACACAATATAAAGAGCGATTACGCACACAGTTACACGCACACACACTGAGTCTCAGACACATACAACCACACAGCCGCGCACAAGCGTACACGTAAACACGTCCAGACACACCTAGGCCTAGACGACTTTATGGACAAGCATACACGCGAAATAGACATACAGACAGACAGGCAGACAGTCACATACGTATCTAGACATACATGCATGCTGACAGATAAACGTGCAGACAGGAAGAAACACGGCTGACAGGCATTCAGATGCAGCTGACCGAGACGTACTACACATGCAAGTAAGTTTCATCAAAGATATGGGAATCTAAGATTTGACAATAGAAACAGACACACGCGCACTCCCTCACCTAGCATTCAGTCGCGCACGAACTCACATACCCTCACATGCAACCTCACCCACAACCTCACCCACAACCTCACACACAACCTCACACGCAACATCACCCACAACCTCACACGACAAATGCATACACACCCTCATTTATAGACCCTCGGCCACAGGTCCCCAGAACAAAAATTTGACCCCACCCCCTATGATACTTAATCCTGAAATTTTACAGTCGGTTTGCGTCAGACCTGTGCTCATAACCAGAGTTTTTCTTAACCAATTTTTACAGGGGATGCATCAAATTGAAGAGTAATAACATATCTTTCTAACTATATATGAGGCATTTATGTTACAAAAATTATTTTGGTGTATTTTAACCTGACTGTGGACATTGTAAAAATAATAAAAAATTAGGCCGGGCCAAGTTGGATAGTGGATACCTTTCTATAGGATTAAGTATCATAGGGGGTGGGGTCAAATTTAGTTCTGGGGACCTGTGCCCTCGGCCATGCACACGACATCACACAGCATCACACAAAGAGTAAACATCAGTGTATATATATGCAACATTATGTCAAATGAACTCATCAAGGTGACGTCATACACAACTCCGATCAACTCACATGGAAACCGTTAGACATTGAGCCACCATTATAGACAACAACCCCACAGTCTTTCGCGAATAATGTTTCCTTGAATTAGAATATATAGTCAGCCAAAAAATCCGGACTATTGGGGTTAGTTTTCCATATGTAACTCAATGACTAAGAGTTTCATACCAGACCGTTGATAGTTGATACCGTCAAAGGAACCAAAGTGTCAATGGGATAAAAAGCTGTACAATAGCGTTTATTAGACAACAAATTGAATCGATATGAAAATAATTTGCCCACGGAGTCCAAAGATGGTAATTACCGCGTGTTATATACGGAGAAGTCGAATATTGAAAAATCGACGACCATGGAAATAACCAAAAATGCCTGATCACGAACACGTTGCTGCAAAATTATCATTTTAGATGCAATAACGAGGGGGCGCCGTTGATTGTAGGTTACAAGCAACTAATTATATAGAGTTGCGCTTCTTGAATTTGTGTAGGGAAACTAGAGTCAGCATAAACAAAAATCTGGCTGCTGATTGGTTGATTATCATTGAGGGAAATATCCCTAAGCGGGAACATAACATCATAGCCTACGTAAATATGGCGATCATGCATGTTTGGATGTCCAGGAAGAGCCTGGTGGGGTCCCGATGTTATGGGAAGGGGTCTGGGTATTTTTATGCTGCTGATTTTTGTGCAGTAAATGGGGTAGTTGTGGAAATGCAAGATTATCGTTTGAAAACAATACCGAAAAGGGCGCATTTGACGTCACATACTGGTGCAACGGATGACGTTCTAAGGGAAAATTAACCACTTGAAGTTCAAATAGACTTAAACCATGGCCGGTGGGACTTCTAGTTAACACTGTCGCCTATGGGAAATAATTAGGTGTTTGTAACCTGTATGGACAGGCGATACATTGTATACGAATACTATATAAATGCACAATAATGGTGTGAATAAATCAAGTGATACACGATTTGCATAACAAATAATCATTAAATCGTTCATTCAGATAACGGCCCAATGTCGACAAGGCGTTTGAGAGCATGATTCATATAGCCTCCAAAGTTTTGCTGTATGCAACACAAATGTGCGTGTAAATTCAGAAATATCTGCTACTTCATCAGGCAAATCAATTGGCAGGGAACTCAGGAAGACAGCAAGTAATTCGTCCGAGTTTAGAGCCTCAAGCTTTAAATAACATGGAATGGCAAAATGTGTTAAGGATACTGTTGAAGGCAGGGCAATACAAGATGAGATGCCACACATGATTGAGATACTCGGATTTACAAAGTAAAATCCACCCCATATATATCAGTGGAGTGCACACTGCCAAAAATAATTTCTTAATAAGAAAACAATTACTTGAAACAATAAATATTAAGAAAATAAATCATGTTTTTAGAAAATATTCCACTCAAGTCTGCTACGTTAAGAACATTTAAGAAAATACCATCAGACAGGAGATAGTTTTCTCAAATATGATAGATTTAATCTTGAAACCAGAAAGAATTAAGAAATAAATCTCTCATTTGAGAAATCATTTTCTTAATAAGAATTTTTTTTTTTCTTTCAAATAAAAGATTTTTTTTTTAATTTGTTCAGTTTGTTTCAAGAAAGTTTTTCTAAGTTCAGAAATTTGTTATTTAAAAATAAGAAATGATTCGACATAAGACAATGTGTAGAAAAAAATATAACATCAATATTGAGAGAAAAAATAATGTACAAAATTTATATTGGATCGGCTAAGCTGTTGGGTCATTTTATATTTAAATAACCCGTAATATTTAGCCCTTAACTTTGACCAATATACATCTATATATGATTCTTTGTGTTTGTCACATTCTGGTGATCAAAGTAGGTCAATACATACGAGAGAAACTTGTTCTACGAACACTATATTATATAGTTCTCAAGACTTACCAAAGTGACAGAAATGTATTAAATATTTCAGTTCCTGTCCGCATGTGAACGCTCTTTATTTAACATTATCATGCAGAAATATCATCGAACGCTCTTTATAAGTGCTGAAAATGGACCATTTTTCTCATCCACCAACAAGTCTTTCCTAATCATACAGATCCCATGTATAATATAAAAATGCCATGTATTTATCATTTTGTTGGTCCCTGCATGGAACGCAGTCCAGATACATAGGCAATCACCAAGTCAAATTCGAAGACTTTAAGTCTTTTTATGAGTCTATGAAAAAGAATTTGGAACATGATACTGTATTGTATCTCTCTCCCAAATTATAGATTGAGGTGTACCATTATGTTATCAAATACCTTCTATATAAGATAGAGGAGTATTTATTTAGTAATTATTACTGAGCTGCATATACTAGCTTCCAATAGGTCCTCTCTATCTACGTCTTTATCAGTTTTGACGACATGATGGGGATCATGCACAACACGGTTAACCAAATATATGTGACGAAGGACATATACTTCACACTTCTATCACTTAACCGGGAACGAGATCCAAAAAATAAATTGAAAAAAAAAAAGGCTCAAAATGTGTCGCCAGCAAAGTTGCATATATGCTATACTTTTATTAGAATCCCGATTACCATTCATAAGAGGGGTAGAAATCCTGTATAACGGCTAACAGCGGGGTATGAATCCAGTGTGCTGCCTAAATATGATCTGAATCCCGCGTATACCAAAGAGAGGGGGTGGGTGACACAATCGGGGGACTCCGTTTGGTGTCCAGGTTAGAATTTACAAATGCAGTGCACCCATTGACACAAGCACGAAATCCAGAAATTCCATTTGCACCCCGTACTTGGTAAGAAATTTTAAATTTTCCATCTACATGGTATATCCAAATTTTCAACATTTGCTAAATTTCTGTCTGGTACGGCACTACTACATGTATATGCCTCGGTTGTCCTAATTGGTGGCCATGTGTATATCAGACCTCAAATTTTACCGACGGTAGCTTAAAGTAGGACAATATTTAACTTTTGTTCTTAAGATTTAAATAGAAAATTAAATTATATCAGAACTATTCTACCTATCCCACAACTGCTGAAATTTTAAACTGTTGTAAAGTTGGTGCCAACTTGGTGGTGAGATATCCCAAAACTTCACCTGTCACCAGGCATCTGGTCACTCGTTATAGTATAATATATAAATGCACAATACTTATACACGCGATTCGATCATTTCCATTTCCGATATTTGCTCAACATCAGTTCTTTCCAGGACTCGGCAAGAATCAGTTGGCACAACAGCATCGGTATCCCGGCATCTCGTTAATACGTCTAACTCCCGTCGTTTATTTAACACGTCTGCTATTCCCACCAAAAGCGTCTGCCAAAACATTTCATCTTTTGCCGCGTCGCCAGTGTACAGTAATCTCGTCTTTTTGTCGTAATAGTAACCCAACACGCCTGGAAGATCTCTCTGCTTCATCTTATCCAAGAAAACTGGTAAAATCGGCTTCTTTTCTGCCCAAGTGAAAGAAGTTTCTAAATTGGCCCATGTGCTTTTAACAAAGTTTTCACTTATAATCGGTATGGTGCACCGACAAGATCGAATTCCTTTTACAATCTCCTCGTCAATGTAGCCCGGAACTTTTAAATGTTTATCGTTTATATAGAGTACGTCCCCCTCCGTCTGAATCAACTGTTGAAGGCCAGGGTTGAGCTTATTAAACAGTTTTAACGCGAAGTCTTTGTCTTTTGCACAATAAGCAACGAAGACCCTATCTGTTGCGTCCACTCGCTTGTTCCTGTATCGCCAAAATCGGAACTTCACTTTCAATTTCAAATATAGCAGCCCTTTCTTGTAACAAACGACACCAACTATGATACCGACAAGTACCGCACCAGCACACGATAGAGATATTTTAAGCAAAAGAGCATAACACAGAAACTGGATATCATCTTGGTGTACCTCAAGGAGCTTCCGATGTTCCGAATTCATGTCACATTCATAAGTTTCTGGATCAACGAGTGCACCTTTGATGTTCTTAAGTTGGCCAATGAATTCTAAGTGTTCACACGAACAAACAAACGAATTTCGAAGTAAATTCACGAAACTACGATTCCTCTCAAGAAACAAGAGTGCATTTATATCTTTCAAAGAATTGTCGGCGATAAACTTTATATGATTGTTTTTCAAGTCCAGTAACTCTAGATTTATCATGTAACTAATCTTCAGAGTGAACTCGCCCAGTTCATTGCTGGAAAGATCAATCACGCGCAATTGGGCGTTATTCATGAACATGTCGCTGGGTACACTTTTTAGATGGTTGCGTGAGATGTCAATAAATTCAAGGTTTTCCGTATATGAAAAAATTTCGACCAAGGGAAAGTTTGGGCTTGTTCCGATCTGATTTCCTCCAAGCTTAACGACCCTCAGATGTTCCAGATTTTTAAATACAGTTGGTGTGAAATATGTTATGTTATTATTTCTGACATCTAATTCTCGCAATTTGATAAACATTCGAAATAGTTCCAGTTCAAACCGTTCTATTCCTGTGTTCTTCAGAGAAATCATTTCTATGGAATTATACGGACTCCATGCTGGACACGGATAATGTAAAAAGCACGGTGGTATTAAAGTATTATCTTCAATTATGATTTCAGTTAAATTTTCAGGAAATGATATGATATTACCGTCGCACGACTTCCAACGGCTTTCTTCTTGACAACTTTTATCCGATTCTAGCATATATCTGGACATTCTAATCTGCCTGGATACTAACTTCTTCAGAGAAGGATAATCTCCGAACACCTCAATACTTTTCCAACTAGAATCCCCTCCGTATGTTGTTATGTATACATCCGATAAGTACAGAACTTCCAAGCTGTGAAATATAGAACGATTGCCATAATCCTGAGCTACATGTACATAAGCCTTGTTTATCAAGAGTGTTCCAGTGCGGGATATATCCAATACTTTCAAACTAAATTCCATTAAAGTCTGTAAGAATTTCAAACTGACGACAGTGGCTGCTAGTGATCCTCTCCACCTGTTTGTCATACTCAGGTTCAAGTGAACCAGAGGGGTGTGGTATATATGTTGAAGAAGATCCGCAGCGTCATCGAATCGCAGATCATCACTATTGCTAACGTTAAGTTCTTCGAGCTTATTAAAATGTTGCAATGCGTTCCGTTCCCATAATAGTGGATTAACATGAGCAATTGTTGCTCGCCGTACGTTGGTGAGGCGTTGGAATGTCTTACCATTAATACGTAGGGTTGCTTGCCACGTAGGATACAGTCCAAAATCTTCAACTGACTCCCAGGAAGTATCATTGAACAAATTATCAACATTACTACCAGCCTCGTATCTCGGGCCGAGAAATACATATACAGCGTGTATCCCGGCAGGCACTTCAATGGATGTAATCGATCCAGTTACATGTTTTTCGCAATTTACCAAAAGCTTGCCAGAAATCTGGTTACAGACACACTGTTCGGAACAGGATAGCGATGACCATGTCTCATGTGGGAAAAGAACAGCAAAGAACATGACGACAAACGAAGAAATAAAAGGACTTCCATCATTACAAAATTTAAAACGAAAGTTTGTATCCATCGTCGATTCAGGGTTGTTTACAGTTCCTTACATGTATATTACGGAATATTATAACACCATGTATAGTCCTGGTATATCTTCAACATATATCCCGCAAGTTTTAACAGTGCAACATACCTCGACACAGGAGAATCACTTTGGTTAAAACACAAACCAAAAGTAAAGAAGGAAATTCCTAACGAAATAGAGATTATGTTCCTAGCGTTGTTTTAAGCTGGAGTACGATCCCACGCTGTATATCTTTGGTTACTTGAAGATCAATCGTTATATACTACTCTATAAGAACCAACTATCTCTAACGCAACACCTAGTTCTTGATTATTTAAATCGTTTGTAAATATACCCGACCCAACGTCCTTACCGAGATAATCACTTCATAATAAAGCTATATATACGCAGAAACTCTGAGATATATCGTCAATACAACACAAAGAACACGACAATAAGACATAAAGCACAATATGTCTTGGCTTTATCAAAATTATATGACAAACCAAAAGGGTATTCCCCTTTGTGCGCGGTCACCCCGACCAGATTATTTACAATTCTGTCAAACTATTATACTCGACGAGGATGAATACATTTTGACAACGGATATAAAAAGACTAGAATGGCAGTCCCGATCTGATTGGCCCATCTCCTTTGAGAACAGGACGCCATTGCGGTTATTTGCTGATCATATCAGGGCAAAGGTCGTAAACAAGTCCAAGTGTTTCTCATTTGCTTTGTTTATATAAGGGTACTGCAAGTTACTTTACAAATCTACTTCTTTCGACAATTTATAACACACAAATCAGCCCTCTACCAATGGAAGTTATCTAATGAGCTCCGGTGACCGACCTTTATTTACTGTAAAGATCTTTAAAGTAGTGTGAAACACTCAGGTAGGGTAATCAGATATAAATGGAGAATAATCTTGCTAAAAGTAGTTTTTTAGAAATATTATATCCAAATTGACAACACATACCACATTCTTATATATTAATTCAATACAGTGACTCTCGATGACGAAATCGTTTTCGCTAGTTTATCGCCGATAGTTGCGTCCCGAATCGAGATGTACATGTAACTATTTACAATTCTGCGCATTTCTGACGATGTTTTCTATGGAGTGGTACCATCGATTGCTTGATATTTTCGACTGTTTAGTAGAATGTTACACTCCTCCTATTGGCATTGTGCCTGAATACTAACTCATCAGTTTCTCATACCAGAACAAGTCCATAATATGTCTTTAAGTCGTCGTCTGTTCTCCAAAAACTGTCTCGTGATTACAATAGGCATATGCAATGTATTCGCGGAGCACACCTTGATTGATCAATTATGCACTCCCGATCATTCAAATAATAATGTGTTCGCCGCCGTGAGCATTACTAATATGGGCTGTGATTCCATGTTTACTCACAACAAGCAAACACGTGCAGGGGTGTAGCGACAAGGAAGACAGGGGCGACACATTATATGTCAAAGATATAAACGTTAAAAATTAAATCAGAACAGTTTGTAATACCGAGTACGCCATACTACAACTTCAGATTGAGGGTATTCTGACGAGTTGCATGGACATTTGCTTTGTCGTCGAAATACTGCAGTTACTTCCCTGAACAGTGGCACATTTAGTGCCCCACCACTCTCACCAACACAATGAACAAATGCAATATACGATAGACCGTTTTACAGCACAGGCAACAACTAACATATATTTAATGTAAATAAAGGTCGGTAACCGGACGCTATATTGGATAACTTACATTATTAAATGATCATTAATTGAGTTATGCATAAGCAATTTTGATTGGCTAGTTGCAAAGCTATGCGTAACGTGATTGGACAGCCACATCTTACACGTGACGTAACACATTATACAATTATATCATTGTTTCGAGGTTGACACGACGAATTGTCAGCCCTTTGAAGTCAATATTCACCAAGGCCTACGGCCTTGGTGAATATTGACATCCTCGGGTTGACAATTCCTCATGTCAACCTCGAAACAATGCGATAATTGTATATTATTATATGATCATAAACGTTCTTCTAAAAGTCATATACTAAATCTTATGGAAAAGAAGTTGATAAATCACGATATCTACTGGATTGTGCTATAAATAGGCAAGAAGGGTTAATAACAATTTCAGTCATGCGACGTCATTATTGCGTTATTAATAGGAATTGTAAATCCCTGGGTTTTTCCAATGATAAATTATCTACATTGTCGTGCATTTGATGGATTCATTTACATACATGTATATACAGGCCTATTGCCTATTGGGGCTTGATAACATTGGTAGATAAACGAGAGGCCGATCACGATCGGCAGATGTTTAATCCATACCTTGGCGATAGTGATCAGCTATTTTCAGCTTGGAATCTAAAATCCATAACATTCATTATTAATCTTCAAAGATTAGAACAATTTTTTTTTAAATAGGCCCATAACTCTTGTTTAAAAAATCGGATCAAACACATATTCGAATACTATCTGTATTTTGGACGCAGAAATTGACATACCAAATTTGATTTCAGATATATACTTTTTTAGTTGTTGCAGCATGCGTGTATTCTAAGTTGAAGAAGGGCCATAACTCAATAAAACACAACTTGGATCAAACTCATATTTTAACTCGATCTGTATTTTGGGCTGAGAAACAAATATACAAAATTTGGTTCCAATCGAATAAAACATATGTTTGAGTTATCGTACCACGCGTAAAGTGTCTACCGACAGACGGACGGACGACAAGTGGTCCACCCGGACGTCGACAATATGTGTACCATTCTTCTATGGTATAGGTACACATAAAAATCAAAATAAATTAATCAATACCCTCAGGTGTCACATAATAGTGTCAGCACGATTATTAATTTTGGAGAAAATTCCCAACGATCACTATTATTTGGAATTGAGACATAGAGTGAAATTGCAATCACTATTATTAATTTCAGCCTAAATTAGCACACATCACTATTATTAGGCCTTCACGATTATTAGGCACCTGAGAGTAGGGGCAAAGAGTGTGTCAAAATAAACCAATATAAAATGATACATGGTATGGGATGAAAGTATCAGGAATGTTGAGATGTGTTAATCTTTAACTACAGAAATCCATGCAAGTGAATGAGGAGAAACCTGGAGATATAACAGAAGAATGATTAATTGAAAATTAAAATGAGAACATCCCTACAAATGAATAATAGACTATTCCAATTAAAACTTTTAGAACTGAATGGGACAGTCCATTGAATCATGAATGGGTTACAGCTTCACTGCTATGTGGTATAAACAGTGGCTAAAAATAACTAATTCAATAAGACAACACTACAGCTAGTCTCTCAGAACACTCTCTATAGCAGTTAAGCTTGTATTACTGGTAGTTAATAGTAATCTACCTGGGTTATCACAAACTCAAATCTGTTCAATTCTTAGTTGAAAAAAGGCCATAACTCTGGTAAAACAAATCAGATCTAACCCATATACAAACTCGATCTGTATTTTGAGTTGAGAAACTCACATACCAAATTTGGTTCCTATCAGTTGAAAAATGGTTGATTTATCGAAGCATGCTTGAATTCTATGTCAAAGGGCCATAACTCCATTAAAAAATATCGGATCAAACCCATATTCGAACTCGATTTTCAAAAATTGCTTGAGTTATGGCAGCATGCATGAATTCTAAGTCGAAAAAGGGGCATAACTCAGTAAAAAAAAAACTCGGATCAAACCCATATTCGAACTCGATCTGTATTTTGGACTGAGAAACTAATATACAAAATTTGGTTCCGATCAGATAGAATTTTTTTATCGCACCATGCGTAAAGTATCTACAGACAGACAGACGGACGGACGGACTAACGACGAGTGGTCAATCCGGACAACGACACTATGTTTACCATACTATGGTATGGGTAAACAAAAAAATAAAACACTTATTGCATTGTTTCGATGTTGACATGAGGATTAGTCAACCCCTGGCAGTTAATATTCACATCGGCCTGCGGCCTCGATAAATATTAACTTCCTCGGGGTTGGGGTAATAATACTGGCCCCAGCCTATGACCCCGTAGGATTTTCTCGCTCTAGAGCAGACTTTATATAAGTTATGTACCTTGGGTCAAGGGCTTCCAAAAAAATTTGGGTAGACTTCGTCAAATGGTTCTCCCGTCTCCATGGCAACCGTTTACAAAATGGCTGCCAAATGTATTATTTTCACATCAGAAAGTTGATAAATGGTGATTCCAGTCACATGATTTTGTCTCATTTAATTAAATATACATGTTTATGCACTGTATTACATATGAACTGACTGGTCATCATCATAACTGGCATTTTGTGGTAAATTTGGTGAATATAACTGTTGCCATGGTGACTGGTGTATGCCTAAATATATAATATACCCCTTTCTATATGATTCTCTGCATCATTTTCAGCATTATAAGTTGTGAAATGTTACCCAGCGTGAGACATCTCAACTATCTACATATTTTGGTTGAGAGTTGGCAATGTGACGTCGTGATGACATCATGACGTCGCGACACTGCTAACAACTGAATTTCAACTTGTTCAACCAGTATTCCAATACTACTGAAAAAAAATTCTTACACTGCATGATTGGTTGCGTACAAAAGATAAAAGTTTCACATATATGAAGAAACCGTGTGCTGAAATAAATTGTGAGTATATTATCTACCACATTGGGATATCTGTGTAGTCAGATTCATATTCATACGGTTTATCAATATGATCATATGGCCATTACTCGGCATTAGCTTATTGGCCTCAATTTCCTGTCGCATAACGGTAACCGCATGTCAACCACGAAGATAATGCAAAACGTAACCTCAAATAATTAAACAAATATTATTTGTTCACTTTTTAACTAGAATTCATGGCATTTAATGGTGTGGTTTGTGATATATTTATGTTTATAAGATAGAGCTGAAGTTTGAGTAAATTTGTAAGTTAAATTATGTAATATGTTGTCACATTTAGCATGCATGGTTGTATAATTATGTTGGGCTGTGGCTGGGGCAAGTGAACTGGCCAGCGCCTAGGGAGGGGAAGTGCTGCCCAAATTTGAGATTGGTTGATGTGATACATTGTTAATGTTTGCATGTAAATAGTTATGTTTGGGTTGGGTGGGGTAATTGAACTGGCCAGCGCCTTGGGAGGGGAAGTGCTGCTCAAATTTTGAATTTGGTTGATGTGATACATTTTTTTATTTTGCATGTAAATATTTGTTTGGCTATTGGTGAGGCAATTGAACAGACCAGAGCCTGGGGAGGAGTAGGCTCTTGCCCAAATTTTGAATTCGGATAATTATTGTGGTATGTTTATTAATTTTACATGGCAGTCTGTTAACATAACACATCTGTTTCAGATCTGGATTGATGCTGCAGATTGCATGTCGCATAGGGTGCACCTGATTTTATCTATTGGTTAGAGATTGCCGGGGACTGTGCTGTACCCCATCTACGTAAAATGGAGGTATGTTTATACAGAGCATGGCTTGCAAAATGGCAAAAGAAACACCACCACCCCTCACCCGAGGGGGTCGAAATGGGGTATGGACCATTTTCGAGAACGGTTAGGCAGTATGACAGTATGTGTGCCAGTATGACAGTATGTGTGGGTGGTCCGCCCTCAAATACCACATAGAAACACCCCCATTCCCACCCTCAACCAGGGTGGTAATGATGGACCCCGGGGTGAGGGATGGGGTGTTTCTATGGGGATTTGGGGCGCTCCCCATCGTCCATACCTCATTTTCACCCCCGAGAGATGGTACCCCCGGGGTGAGGGGGTTTCTAGTGGTATTTGGGCGCGACACCCATCCGTGCAGTAAAATTGACCAAAAGAAACATTATTGCAAATAAGGAATAAAATGATCCATACCCCATTTTCACCCCATCGGGGTGGTACCCCCAGGTTTGAGGGTGGGGTGTTTCTATCGGGTATTTGGAGCGGGCCACCAACTCATTTAGCCAAAATCCTTACCGGTCTCGAAAATGGGGCGGGCCACACACACATACCACCAATCGACCGAAATCCTTGCCGTTTTCGAAAATGGTCCATATCCCATGTTCGCCCCTCGGGATGGTAACCCCCTACCCGCCCGGATGTCAGGGATGGGGTGTTTCTATGGGTTATTTGGGCCGGGCCACCCACCCATACACCAATTGTCCGCTGATCTTTGTATCGCCAATTCACCACAAATAATTAGTGTTATTATCATAACTTTGTCACGCCAATAAAACCTAGTTTTAATTGAGATCGAATTCCAAAAACTAAAACTACTGAGTTTATCACAAAGCTGGGTTTAACTACACTAAAACCTAGTTTAAATTAGAGTAAAACCAGGTCTAGAATAAAACCTAGTCTAAATTAGGGATGCCTATTCGGACCAAGGTGTTTACATCCAATGGAATTATCAAAAGAAATTCGGGGGACTATAGAAATAAGCGATGTACACCTCTCTGTCTGCCTGTCAGTCAGTGCATCCATTCGTCCCAAATGATTTCCAGATGATAACTTTAGTTTTAGTTATCCGATTATTTTCAAATTTCGTATGTGGATTACCTATATGAAAGTTCTAATTTGGGTTCTGTTCACCAATGTTTGCAAGAGATATAGTCCTTGTTGACTTATAATCTGTTATTTTTCCGTGTCATAACTTTAGTTTTAGTTATCTTAATAAGTATATGATTGGTGTGTGTTTGGACATTTTCTTATTAAACTTACCTTTATTTTTTGGATGTATTGGGCTAGCATGACTAAAATAAAAAAAAATCAGGTGAATATGCATAATTTGAGTAACCCAATGGCGAAATTGGTTTATTAGGACGAATATTCAGATATCCATATATATAACCAAAATGCAACATGATTTATTGTTTCTTATGTTTGTTCTACTTTCAGGACCTTGAAATTCATAAAATGATGAACCTGGCTGCAACTCCCATGCTAAAAAGAATTGGACCCAGTGGGGATTGTGATAACACGTGTAGACTATGCGTTATATGTCAGAAGAAGGGGAAAACTCCATTGGTTTCGACAGATAACGGGCGAAAGCGACTGCACGATGCAGCTGAGATAAGGGATGATGACGTGTACAAGAGGTTGCGATGTTTGGACGGGTCAGACTTCTCATACCATCTTACCAACGAGTGCTACAAAACGTACACACTTCGCAAAACGCTAGATAACATCACACTGAAGAAGTCCAGTGACGATAGTGAGGACTGTAGCAAAAATAACAAGGCACCGACCGACTTAAGTATGAAGTTAAGATCTGATGTTTTAGCACGGGCACCACCTTCTAGTGAGGAACACGTTACCAAACTGCCGTGTTTAATATGTGGAAATATTCAGCACAACAATGTTAAGGACAAATATCGTGTATGTGAAAGTCCAAGAGCACAGAAATTACTCGAAGCGGCTATATATTTTTCAGATGAGGTGTACACCAGGGTGGCTGACCTGGAAGAAGAGACGCATGTATTTGGCGCTGACTTGTTGTATCACAGCAATTGCATGTCAGCATATTTAATACGATTCAGTCGACGGAGTCAAGAGCCTTCCAACAAATCTCCCAAGAGTAAGATTTTTGAACAGAAATTGGATTCACTAAAGACAATAATCAACAGAGGTTATGGCATAGCTTTATCTGATATACGGGACATGATGAATGCAGAGAACGAAAACTGTTTCTTTTCAAATCGAGAGATAAAGTTATTTATCATGAACTCAATGGGAGATGACGTTCAGTTCTGCCCATCAGAAAGGAAAAATGAGTCAATGATGGTTTTTCCAGGAGATCTGACAGCGACTGATATATTACAAAAGTTGCGGTCGGCTGAAATCATGAAGAATGCTGCAAAGACAATTCGTGAAGAACTTTGTCAGTTTGATTTCTCTCTCGATGACAAGTTTTGTGATGCGACAGAATTGAAAGAATCATGGATGGATACAACAATGCCTGATGTGTTGGTAACATTCTTTGCCACACTATTTAATATGGACAAGGGATGCCTCCTCTCTCATCTCTATGACCATTCTGATACATGAGAGGCATATGCAGATACCGACGATACAGATTATTCTACATCACAGTTCGAAGGATCTGGGAATATTAAACACGAACGATCTGTATCTGCGTCAAGGCATGCACTCTGCATTCAAGCAGTATTCCAGATGCTCTTCTATGGAATTCATCGAGGAAGAAAGAAAGCACCACTCCCTCTTCTGATGGCACATACAGTGTATGACAGATGTAAAAGTAGGGAGCTTATAACATCTATGAACAGGGTTGGAATGTGCGTCAGTTACAACGAGATAATGCGATGTCGCAAGAAACTCGCCCAATATGCAATTGCTTCATGCGAAAACAATGACACTCCACTGCCAAGTCACTTTACAACAAGTGACTTCACCATCAGTGCGCTTGATAATTTTGATCATGAGGATAGATCAAGTTTATCTGGGAAGTCAAGCAATCACGATACTGTGCTTACCATGTTTCAACCGAAACCGGTGAAATTAAATTCAAAAGGCACGATTTCAGAAATGAACCTGCAACCAATAAGCACTCATGTAAATAATCAGTTGCCTTGTCAGATGATTTCAGAGTATCAGCACCCAAAGACTAAACCAGACCTTCCAGATAACTTCAAAGTCGACAGGTGTCTACTAAATATGAAGGACACAACGATAGCTGAGAAAGAGATAGAATTCATTGTCAGTTTGATTAGAAATGGACCAGGTGATGGACGCTTTCATGGACCATCTTGGGCCGGTTGTCGTGCGCTGGTTTCCAACGCCAGGATCCCACTGATGCATGTTGGATTTCTGCCATATATCCCACATCCTGTAACATCGGCTGCAACCGTTTACACAGCATTGAATAACTTGCAGATAATGGGAAAGCAATTTCCACAGAGTGCCATGCCGGTATTCTGTGATGAAGACGTTTTCCGGACTGTTGTGGAGATAACAATGAACAGCCCAGATCGCTTTAAGGGAATAGTGCCTATGTTAGGTAGTTTTCATATGGCCAAGGTTGTTCAGCGATGCATCGGGAAATATCTTTCAGGAAGTGGCGCGGAAGAGGCCCTGGTGGAATGCGGGATATTCGGTGAAAAAACAGTAGCATCGGTGATGAGTGGTGGCCATTACGTCCGTTCCATGCGCGGCCTTATGATGATAGCAGATGCTATTGAAGCCATGAAGTGGGATGCATTCGGCGAAGGGAAAGCTCAAAATAATGTTGAGATGGCTCATGACATTCCACTACTTGAACAGTCATTTCAAGATAAAGATAACAGGACAGCAAAAGTTCTCATGTCAAAGCTGGTTAAGACATCAGAACAGTATCGTAAGGAATTTGATGACTTTTCGATAGAATGCGCCGCGACATCGCAAATGTGTGAATATTGGGAGAACTTCCTCAGAATGGTGTCTAATCTTAAACGGTTGGTCGCTGCCGACAGAGAAGGTGATTGGTTGAGACATTTGCAATCTGTTCAAGATTTGCTCCCTTTGTTCAAGGCAATGGACAGTATTAACTACCTACGATATGCTTCATGGTATCTGGAGCGAATGAGGATATTACCAACGTCAAATCCCGACATATACAAAAAATTTTGTGAGGGACATTTTGTTGTTAAAGAAAATTCAGGGTTGTTTAATGGTGTTGCGCCCGACATGAAGCTTGAACAGACCATACAGCGTTCCCAGAAAAGCACGAACGGGATTATAGGACAAACAAGACAAGTCCAATACATTGCGGAATGGGAGCTTATTTACCACGAGGTATTGGCAATCAGCAATACATTTCGAAAGCTGACAAAGGCAGAGCTGGGATCCAGAGAGACTGTTTTGCACCATGAACTCGCTGGTGGAGTGTCTAACTTGTTGAATAAATCAGTTAAGAAGCTGTATGATGCTATGTGCCAAAAAGAGAATCCATACAGCCTAGTATCGAATGCTAATCTACATAATTTTATTACAGCCCAACTAGTTCCTGCTGATGACGCAGCTCAACTCCTATCTGTGTACACGATAGGAGAAACTGAATACTCCAAATACAGAACAGAAAGGTTCGTGCAACGGAAAAAGAAGCTAACAGACACAATTCATCGCACAAACCTGCCGACAATAGAATACGCACTTCAACCGAGGGTTAAATCGCCACAAACCCACATCAAAATATCACCTAAAGAACTCAGTGTTGCACATAGAATAATCGAAATGGCAATGAAGCGTGGTCTCCAATACCAAGATATATTTAAATATGATTTAATTAGTTCATCCACATTATTTGATGGCGACTTTACAAAGAAACCAAACAAAAGTACTTTGGTGACGGAATTGGAGAAAGAGCTAAATGCAACAGACTACATATTCTCAAAAGAGTCTACTTTGCCAACTGGAATAGTTGTGGACTTTATGTCAACAATTAGACGATTACCAGCAAAACTTATGTCAACATTTGGAGACTTGTTCACCTCAATCTTGAAAACTACACAAGAAACTTGCAGGTCGGATCAAATTGACTTTGTCTTCGACAGCTACCTAGATTCATCGGTGAAGAATGGTGAACGAGAACGCCGATCCACACACGAGCCACTTGAATTCACTGGTATTGAATCTGACACACCAGTTCCTAGACAACAGCTTGAGAGGTTTTGGGCATCTAACAACAACAAGAAAGCGCTTCAAAAGGCAGCAAAGCGTCATCTTATCACGAACGTCTTATCGAACAAAACAGCTGTGATTTTTAGTGGTCATATTGAGGAATCGAAGCTTGTGGAGGCAGTGGAAGTAATGGCAGACACTGTGCAGACTGTTCCTGTTCTGACTAGTGGAGCAGAAGAAGCCGATGCCCGAGTGGTTCCACATATCATGCATGCAGTGAAAAAAGGACTGAAGCGCATCGTAGTCCTGGCAAATGATACTGATGTTGTTGCAATTTTATTGTACTATATAAATGTTTTCTTCAATTCTGGTTTGGAGGAACTCTGGATTCGTTATGGTGGCAGTGCTGAAAAGGACAGGTTCATTCCACTTCACACCTTGGGGATGAAACTAGGAATTGAGACATGCTCAGTAATAATTAAAGTCCATATACTTACTGGAAGCGACATCACAAGTAAAATAGGAACCAAACCATCTGCTCTCAAAAATGATCCTGCAATGTTCCTTACCAGTTTCGCAGACGAATGCAGACCAAGTGAGCATTCCACTCAACAGGCAGAGCATTTTCTTACTAAAGTGCTGAAGGGTGTAAATGGTATTCGGACATTTGATGGATTGAGGTGTCACCTGTATACTAAGAATGCAAAACCATTAGAGGCGTTACCACCCACTTCTTATTCTCTACATGGACATATTTTGAGGTCGTTCTATGCTATTAGGCAACTAACTACTCTGCTGGACCCTGTAGGTGATACTGACCCACAACCTGAAGACTTTGGGTGGCAATCCGTTGATGGACTCCTTCTTCCACAAAAATTTGAACACAAACTACCAACAGATCTGACTGTGAAATGTGCATGCAAGGTTGTCTGTACACGTCGATGCTCATGCCGCAGACACAACGTCAACTGTACGAACTTCTGTGGTTGTTCTGCAACAGTTGCTTGTTCGAATATATGAGTAATATGTGGTAATATGATAATGTGGAGTCGATGTTATGTCGCAATTGCTAGCATATCCGTAGAAACTTACTGCCATATTTAGCTCAACTTGACGAAGTAAGCTATTGCCATAGGTTGGTATCCGTCGCCCGTGCATGCATGTGTATGACCGTCAACAATGTTATTAGAACGCGTTACAGATCGTACCATTGGTCGGATCATTATGATATTTGACATGGCTATTGACATGTAGATGGGAACGAGTCATTAATTGGGGTCATTCGAAAAAATCAACCGCCATCTTGTTCATTTGGTCATCATGAAATTTTCCATGTACGTTGAAGTTGACATGTATATATAGGAACGATATGTTTTGTGGTGAATCAATAAAAAAAACATGGCCACCGTCGACCATCTTGGTTTTCAGTATTAAACAATGAAATCCGTTAGCATCTGAACATTGCGCTTTTCTCAGTCGCTATCATTTAAAAAATACCATATCATATTACAAAATTTCGGTAAAAAACAAAACGATGGCTCCACCGTATGGGTCACCCCGTATGAAGTTTGGCGACGATCAGATCTTTGAGAGATGTGACCTGTATTTTGTGCTAACGGATATTTTTGACGGATCTCGGACGACTGATGCCAACCCATAGCAATAGCTCTAACTTGACTGTCAAGTTGTGCTAAAATGGTTCAATTGGCATAGCAGGTTAATTTAAATTCCAAATTATTCCGTTTTTCAACAAAATTCTATGGTTTGTCCCCAAAATCATGACCTATGTTCAAAGGCATTCACTGAAAAATGGTTTTAAAGATAACAAAATTTTACGAACATTTTGGAATATGGCCCTGCTTGTTGAACATTTGCATTCAAAAATTATGACCAGTCAGTTCATATATAATACAGTGCATACATATGTCTATTTAATTAAATGAGACAAAATCTTGTGACTGGAATCACCATTTACCGACTTTCTGATGTGAACATAATACATTTGGCAGCCATTTTGAAAACGGTTGCCATGGAGACGGAGAACCATTTGACGATGTCTACCCAAATTTTTTTGGAAGCCCTTGACCCAAGGTACCTAACTTATGTGTTAATGGGTTTGTCGATACGGAACTTGTGCTACCACAGAAGGATAGAGAGGCTATATATTTAGGCATACACCAGTCACCATGGCAACAGTTATATTCACCAAATATACCACAAAATGCGAGTTATGATGACGACCAGTCAGTTCATATATAACACAGTGCATAAACATGTCTATTTAATTAAATGAGACAAAATCTTGTGACTGGAATCACCATTTATCGACTTTCTGATGTGAAAATAACATTTGGCAGCCATTTTGAAAACGGTTGCTATGGAGACGGGAGAACCATTTGACGAAGTCTACCCAAATTTTTTTGGAAGCCCTTGACCCAAGGTACATAACTTATATAAAGTCTGCTCTAGAGCGAGAAAATCCTACGGGGTCATATGCTGGGGCCAGTATTATAACTCCATTCAGTAAATTTCAGAGTATTTGCATGAGTTGAATATAGAATATGTAGCTAGTGTCGTCGCTTAAACTGTTTATGTCCGTGAGGGGGGTTTGAGCATCTATTGGGCGAGGCTGTGCCGAGTCCAATAGATGCCAAATCCCCCGAGCGGACATAAACAGTTTAAGCGACGACACTCGCTTCATATTTTATTTATCCATCGCACAAAACTTGCCTTTTGTGAGGTAAATCTGTCATTTTCCTCAGTTTTACATTCGTTACTTCGATGACGCCATTACATTTATTAGGTCAAGCAAACCAATTAGCATTCATGACGTGGGAAAACCGAAGTGCAGCTTAGAGCGAAATAGTTCGTTGGCATTTTTACATTTATTATAAGCAGACCTTGTTCTGAGGATTTATAGATGTTTTTGAGCTAAAACATATATCATTTTACGAATTATTTTAGTGAATTATACACGATAACAAGACAGTCAAAGACTGTGGGGTCGCTCACCAGACTGCAAAGACTGATAAGACTGGGACTCTTGAGACCATAACAGTCAGAACTTTTCATAATCACTTTAAAAGAAGCGGATCTACACAGGATATGTGGCTAGAGAGGCTTCATGTCGATCAGCGAATATCTACCCTTAAATTACCAATGGAACACTACATATCCCCCTCCAGCTAAACATATCCCCTCCTGACCGGGCTCCAGATTCCCAAGTCTTAGGTTAGAATTTCACAACTGACGTCTCAAACTTTCTCAATTGTTCGAAATTTCCAATCTCACAAGCACCGTTTTATAAACTATTTAGACATGTTTGAAGCCCAATTATCCATGAACCCGAAAACAACATATATATGTCAAGATTAATCAGTCAGGTAGTTCCAAGGTAGATGTTTTAAGTGAAGTCCCCATAGCCCCGTCATTTCTTGACAGGTTGACCTCATGTTAACAAATCTGAATCTCAGTCACTAAAGGATCCTCCATACTATATGTAAGCTAAATAGTCCAACCTCTCTTGAGAAGACATTTTTAAGTATTACTATAGAGACATACAGTTATGTCCCTGGTCCCAGTCTATTTAATCTGGTGACCCCATCTGAATAAATTTGAATCCCAGATACCAAAGAACCCTTCATACTAAATATCAATAAAATAGACCTGATGGTCTGTGTGAAGGAAGCATATTAAGAGGAAAACTTTCCTTTGCTTGACCCCTAGTTGACAAGTTGACCCCATTTAAAACCAATGACCCCATTTGAAGAAAAAAATCTGAACTCCAGGTCATCCAAGGACTGTTCATACCAAATATGAACCCGTTCAACCTGAAGGTACAGCAGAAGAGGTAGTTTTTAAGAATTACTATGGAGAGCAAGAGTTATGGCCCTGCCTTCATAACCATTTGATAGAGTGACCTCATTTAAACAAATATGAATGTAAGTCACCTAGGGAACATCTACACCAAATATGAACCCATTCAGTCTAGAGAAGATGTGAGCTCAAAAATTACATTTCATTGAACAAATCTGTAAATCACCCCCCCCCCCCCCCCCCCAACACAGTGGCGACATCCCTGCAAGAATATGACATACATCATTTATTTGGATGCCTATTGCCTTAACAAAATTACCATGACCTGGAAAGCCAGTGCATTTTCTTTTATATGGGAGGCTTCCCATGGGAGCATATATAAGAGAATGCACAAGCACAGGGTCTCACCAGCACAACTCTGGTCATGAAATGGTTAATATTAATAGTAAAAATAAACTTTATCTTTCAAACAGGCAATTTGTATCTGAGATAAACATGGGATAAAATTCCATTCATAAAGCCACTATCAGCAACAAGAATGTCTGGGAGACCTGTTGACATGAAGATAATTAATGATGGCACAAACATTTGCCCAGTGATACCAATGTATTGTGTTACTCCTACAGCTGTGTTCAAAACAAGGATTTACATCCACACCTAAATATTTAAACCCATTTGGTCTTTAATATGTATCTGGAGAAGAAAACAATTGATGGACGTATAGAGACATGACAGATGGATGGATGGGAAAACAGTCTGACATAGATACTGACAAATTCAATCCAATATACCCCCCCCCCCCCCAAGTTTTCTTTTCAGGGTATAATGAGTTCAATTGGATACTGGTGGTTAAGAACATAATATTCGAACAGCCAAGCCTGAACATAGTGTCTGACATTTGCACAATGAGGTCCCATAAGGGTGAATTTAATGACACAATCCTGCAATGCGGGCTAGCATCACCAAATTCACCATCTGAGGACCTCATTCTGTGTAGGCCTCAACTGCTATGGGAGACATAGCATTAGATTGAAGTTATCCAGTTAAAGTTGGTGATGTGCACCCACTGGGCACCTCAATTATGCATTTTATATTCACAAATTGGGGGATATAGAAACTAAATAGAAGGGAAAAAGTAAGTAAAAATGTCAATTTAAGTGCCTATATACTTCCCAGAAGATGAGGCTTAAGCAGAATGAGGACCCTGGCTAGTGTATTTGGTGATGCTAGACTGCTGTGCAGGGTAGCATAACTAAATTCACCCTCTGGGAACCTCATTCTGCAAATGCCAGACACACTAAATTCAGGTTAGAGAACAATAATTTGTTTTTATTTTAATAACACACATTGGCATGAGTGCTGTCTGGTGCATTAAGTTCACACCTGTCAGCCTGATAAACATCTCAATTGATGCCTGTGTGTGTATTTATATTAACTCTCTCTCTGTCTGTAGCTAATACAATTGACTTAATATGCTGGTGGGGGAGATCCTGTGAGTTAGGAAATGAGATAGGGTGGAATGCTGTTGGTTGGGGGCAGGGTGGGGTTCTGGGTCATGTGGGGGGAGGGTGATAAATTTTTTTGTATGTTAAATTGATCAAGGAGTTCCTGAATTTTTTATTATTTTTTGGGGAATTATGGCCCTGCCTGCACCCGAATTTGACCCAGTGACCCCATATGAACAAATCTGAACCCCAGTCATTCAATGACCCCACATACCAAATATAAACTAAATCGGCACAATGGTTATAGACAAGAAGTCGTTATAAGAATTACCAAGGAGGAATATAGTTATGGCCCTGGTTTCGCAACTGTTTGACACAGTGACCTCATTTGAACAAATCTGAATGACAGTCACCTAGGGAACATCCACACCAAATATGATCAAAATACAAAAATGTAATTTTTTGGTTTTTAGAGTTATGTCCCTGGCTCTGCCCCTAATGACCCAGTGATCCAATTTGAACAAATCTGATTCCCAGTCACCCAAGGTCCCTCAGTACCAAATATAAGCTAAATCGGCCGAATATTTTTGTAGATGAAGTCATTGTAAGAATTACTATGAGTTATGGCCCTGATTTCTCAACTAATTGACCGGGTGACCTCATTTGAACAAATCTGAACACCAATCACCCAAGGACCCTCCATACCAAATATTAGCTAAATCGGCACAATGGTTATGGACAAGAAGTTGTTGTAAGAATTACTGTGGAGGAATAGAGTTATGACCCTGGTTTGGCAACTATTTGAGCCAGTGACCTCATTTGAACAAATCTGAATGAGAGTCACCTAGGGAACATCAACACCAAATATGAACCAATTTGGTATGATGGTTTCAGAGGAGAAGATGTTTTTAAAAAAGTTGACGGACGGACAGACGGACAGACAGACAGACAGACGGACGGACGGACGACGGACGAGGAGTGATGACTATAGCTCCACCGGAGACTTCGTCTCAGGTGAGCTAAAAACGTTCTGAAATCACAATGACGTCATTAAGGCCGGTTGACGTCCTTAGTTACCTGCGCAATTTGCATATCAAATTACGTCATAAAGTAGTACTAACCTAATAAAGCTACGTTGACCTAATAAAGCTACATTGACGTAATAAATGTAACGTTTATTAGGCAGGCTTTATGTAGTCAATGAACGTAGTGAGCGGTGGATAAAAGGGTATATTGTTGATTTTCAGGGTATGCTGACAGTACCAAAGCAGACAACGCAGAATTGCTATTCGGTGACCCATAGAAATTTTTCAGATAGTATAAGCTCAACAAACAACGTCGAGTCATTTGTTGAACTTATTATCCGAACATTTCCAAATGAGATTAATTGTCAACGCCCCTTAATTGGTGACTTCGGTCCCCTATATCTCCGATTTGATCATTATAGTATACCAATGTCCATATTCGTATGGCAAATTGTGATTAGGGTACACGAGGAATCTAAATATATAGACTCGTCTCATCCATATAAACCAAACGCAAAATAACATATGTATAATATCTACTATAACGCATTCAGAGATCTGGATACTCCACCATTAAGTTTCAGAGATCATGGGTACCAGAATCATCAAACAGTTTTGACAAGTTCAGCCGTCAGTCCAGTGGTGGTCTATTATTTCCATTTTCCTACTGTTGAGTATTTGCGACCCTCCCTCAGAAAAGCTGCTACCATGCAGTGCGAACAATACCAATTATGTACGTTAAGTGACATGCAGGTCATGGCAGGAATAGTTCGGAAATGATTGCCAGATTTCCTTGAAAATTTAGTATGAATATTGACTTAAAACTAGTCGCTATACTGTGGCCATCATTTCCCAACTCATTTTACTTCCTCTGAGGAATTCAGGCATTTCTGCGGATCGGGATGACTTCTATACTTCGGGTCGTATAGGAAAACATATTTCCTAACACTACGGATAAGATCCTCGGTGAAGTTGAGATCATTCTCTTTCTATTTTTGGCATTTTAATAATAACTTTCAAAAGACAAACACACGTGCACTGTGGGGATATACCACGCAAAATGACGCCACGCAGAATTTCCCTAACAGTTAATTTTTCGAGAAACGGACCATTTTTAGTCCGAGCTAATAAATGTAATTGCCGGATGCGTTGTCCTGACATGTGTGAAACGTCCAACGATATATATATATGCTTAAAACGATCCGGCAAAGGCATCCGGAAAATGGAAAAGTGTGAAAGGGCTTTACATACATTACGAAACGTTGGACACTGAACCGGTAATTACACCAATACATATAGGCCTATATATATTTACATTCGGTCAACCAATATAAAAATTTGTCATTAATAATCGTGTAGTGTAAGTTAAAGTGATGTGAAACAATCCGGTTGGGTGATCAAATAGAAATTTAGAATAATCTTCCTAAAATTAGTTATTTGTTACTAATATCAATCCAAATTAACGATACACATTGTCATTCTTATATATTAATTAAATGCAATGGCTCTCGATGGCGAAATCATTTGTGTTAGATTATCGCCGATAGTTGCGTCCCGGATCGAGATGTAAATATGTACAATTGGGCGCAGTTCCGACGATGTTTTCTATGGAGTGGTATGGTTGATATCTTTGAAATTTTGGTGATGTTAGTAGATTGCTACATTCCCCATATTGGCATACCGCCTGAGTACTAACTTATAAATTCCACGCACCCGAACAAGTCCATACTATGTCTTTAAAATAAGTTAGTCTTGATATGACTTTAAAATAGGTTAGTCTTGATATGACTTTCAGAATATTATTCAATGTTTTGACCTTTTTCAATGTCAACCATTAAATACACGGATGGCCTTCGAGGTGGGTATGTCGTTAAAATAATCACACCCGTTAAAACTGAGATAAACAGAAAGAATATTAAAATATAGACTTATTTTTTTCTTATACCAATCATAAACATCGCGTAAATAGTAGATTATTGTCAAGTTCGTACGCTGTGTTGTGTAAACATAAGCCAGTTCTGTAAAACATTTTGGCTTTTGTTTACAACACAAAGCGTACTTGTACACTTGACTATAACGTACTATTTACACGATATTTGTGATCGGTATAAGAACAAAATTTGTCTATATTATAATAATCTGTATGTTTATGGTGGTTTTAACGGATGCGACTAATTAACATCAATGCCCACCGCGAAGGCCATCCGCGCCTTTAAGTATTTATCAAACATTAGTATCTTATTGGACTAACTGGACTTCACATGAACCCACTTCACATGAACCCACTTCGCATTCATTGAGTCCCTTTAAATTAGAAAAATAGCATGCACCATCTCAGGTATGTCAAATATTATGCACCAACTTTTATGTGGGTCAAATCGCAGCAACTCGGGTGGGTATGCACCAACTCTCAAGTGCCACCCCTACAACTGTCCCTGACCATGCATGAATACAGTGTGCATGTACCGGTTAACATATAGAGGTGAATCCTGCGTACCAGTGAAAACATAGGGGTGAATCTTGCGTACCAGTTCAAATAGAGATGTCAATCTTGCGTACCAGTTATAATGGAGTGGTGAATCATGCTTACTAGTTAAAATATTGGGGTGAATCATGTGTACCAGTTAAAATAGAGGGGTGAATCCTGCGTACCAGTCAAAATATGGGGGTGAATCCTGCATACAATTCAAAATACGGGGGTGAATCCTGCGTACCAGTTAAAATAGAGGGGTGAATCATGAGTATCAGTTATAATAGAAGGGTGAATCCTGCGTACTAGTTGAGAAAATATCGAACAAATACTCAGTGATTTTACCTTAATATCATATTTATCACACATAATGCTGATATATTATCCATAACTTCAACATATCAGAGGCATTAGACGGATTTACAACAGAATATTTCATTTGGGCTGGAAAATAATCAAAATGTGTGTAATTTTGTGTTATAAAAGCTGAGCACAAGACGTGTTGTTGAATCCCGAATACCACAGTTAACATAGCGTAATGAGTCCTGTATACCAGTTAACAGAGGGGTATAAATCCTGCGTACCCGTTAACAGAGGGTGTGAATCCTGCGTACCGTTAACAGAGAGGTATGAATCATACGTACCAGTTAACAAAGGGGTGTGAATCCTTTGTACCCGTTAACAGAGGGGTATGAATCATGTGAACCCGTCAACAGAGGGGTATGAATCCTGCGTACCCGTTAACAGAGGGGTGTGAATCCTGCGTACCCGTTAACAGAGGGGTATGAATCCTGCGTACCCGTTAACAGATGGGTGTGAAACCCGTGTACCCGTTAACAGAGGGGTATGAATCATGCGTACCCGTTAACAGAGGGGTATAAATCCTGCGTACCCGTTAACAGAGGGGTGTGAATAATGCGTACCCGTTAACAGAGGGTGTGAATCCTGCGCACCCGTTAACAGTGGGGTATGAATCATGCGTACCCGTTAACAGAGGGGTATAAATCCTGCGTACTCGTTAACAGAGGGTGTGAATCCTGCGTACCGTTAACAGAGGGGTATGAATCATACGTACAAGTTAACAAAGGGGTGTGAATCCTACGTACCCGTTAACAGAGGGGTATGAATCCTGTGTACCAGTCAACAGAGGGGTATGAATCCTGCGTACCAGTTAACAGAGGGGTTTGAATCCTGCGTACCCGTTAACAGAGCGGTGTGAATCCTGCGTATACCGTTAACAGAGCGGTGTGAAACCTGCGTACCCGTTAACATGGGGGTGTGAATCCTTCGAATCCGTTAACAGAGTATAGCCTGAAAATAGCCTGAATCCCGCGTGCCAAAAGAAGTAGGTGACAACCTCGTGAATTGGTTACCTAAAGCGTGGGGGGGGGTAAGAACATAGGTGTGAGTATAGCAAGACGTTTTAATAAAATATACTGCTACATGTCCGTTTTCATATACATAGTGAAACACCAATTTTTTTCATAATCATTTTAATAATCCACCCCATATATATCAGTGGAGTGCACACTGCCAAAAATAATTTCTTAATAACAAAAAAATTACTTGAAACAAGAAATATTAAGAAAATAAATCCTGTTTTGAGAAAATATTCCACTCAAGTCTGTTACGTTAAAAACATTTAAGAAAATACCATCAGACAGGAGTTATTTTTCTCAAATATGATAGATTTAATCTTGAAACCAGAAAGAATTAAGAATTAATCTCTCATTTGAGAAATCATTTTCTTAATAAGAAAATGGGTTTTTTTTTTCTTCAAATAAAAGATTTATTTTTTAATTTTCTTAAAAATTAAGTAATAAATCTTTCATTTGAGAAACCATTTTCTTAATAAGAAAATGCTTTCTCAAATGAAAGATTTATTTCTTAATTTGTTCAATTTGTTTCAAGAAATTTTTTCTAAGTTAAGAAATTTGTTATTTAAAAATAAGAAATGATTCGACATAAGACAATGTGTAGAAAAAAATATAACATCAATATTGAGAGAGAAAATAATGTACAAAATTTCTATTGGATCGGCTAAGCTGTTGGGTCATTTTATATTTAAATAACCCGTAATATTTAGCCCTTAACTTTGACCAATACACATCTATATATGATTCTTTGTGTTTGTCACATTCTGGTGATCAAAGTAGGTCAATACATACGAGAGAAACTTGTTCTACGAACACTATATTATATAGTTCTCAAGACTTACCAAAGTGACAGAAATGTATTAAATATTTCAGTTCCTGTCCGCATGTGAACGCTCTTTATTTAACATTATCATGCAGAAATCTCATCGAACGCTCTTTATAAGTGCTGAAAATGGACCATTTTTCTCATCCACCAACAAGTCTTTCCTGATCATACAGAGCCCATGTATAATAAAAAAGTGCCATGTATTTATCATTTTGTTGGTCCCTGCATGGAACGCAGTCCAGATACATAGGCAATCACCAAGTCAAATTCGAAGACTTTAAGTCTTTTATGAGTCTATGAAAAAGAATTTGGAACATGATACTGTATTGTATCTCTCTCCCAAATTATAGATTGAGGTGTACCATTATGTTATCAAATACCTTCTATATAAGATAGGAGTAATTATTTAGTAGTTATTACTGAGCTGTATATACTATCTTCCAATAGGTCCTCTCTATCTACGTCTTTATCAGTTTTGACGACATGATGGGGATCATGCACAACACGGTTAACCAAATATATGTGACGAAGGACATATACTTCACACTTCTATCATTTAACCGGGAACGAGACCCAAAAAATAAATTGAAAAAAAAAGGCTCAAAATGTGTCGCCAGCAAAGTTGCCATACTTTTATTAGAATCCCGATTACCATTCATAAGAGGGGTAGAAATCCTGTATAACGGCTAACAGCGGGGTATGAATCCAGTGTGCTGCCTAAATATGATCTGAATCCCGCGTATACCAAAGAGAGGGGGTGGGTGACACAATCGGGGGACTCCGTTTGGTGTCCAGGTTAGAATTTACATATGCAGTGCACCCATTGACACAAGCACGAAATCCAGAAATTCCATTTGCACCCCGTACTTGGTAAGAAATTTTTAATTTTCCATCTACATGGTATATCCAAATTTTCAACATTTGCTAAATTTCTGTCTGGTACGGCACTACTATATGCCTCGGTTGTCCTAATTGGTGGCCATGTGTATATCAGACCTCAAATTTTACCGACGGTAGCTTAAAGTAGGACAATATTTAACTTTTGTTCTTAAGATTTAAATAGAAAATTAAATTATATCAGAACTATTCTACCTATCCCACAACTGCTGAAATTTTAAACTGTTGTAAAGTTGGTGCCAACTTGGTGGTGAGATATCCCAAAACTTCACCTGTCACCAGGCATCTGGTCACTCGTTACAGTATAATATATAAATGCACAATACTTATACACGCGATTCGATCATTTCCATTTCCGATATTTGCTCAACATCAGTTCTTTCCAGGACTCGGCAAGAATCAGTTGGCACAACAGCATCGGTATCCCGGCATCTCGTTAATACGTCTAACTCCCGTCGTTTATTTAACACGTCTGCTATTCCCACCAAAAGCGTCTGCCAAAACATTTCATCTTTTGCCGCGTCGCCAGTGTACAGTAATCTCGTCTTTTTGTCGTAATAGTAACCCAACACGCCTGGAAGATCTCTCTGCTTCATCTTATCCAAGAAAACTGGTAAAATCGGCTTCTTTTCTGCCCAAGTGAAAGAAGTTTCTAAATTGGCCCATGTGCTTTTAACAAAGTTTTCACTTATAATCGGTATGGTGCACCGACAAGATCGAATTCCTTTTACAATCTCCTCGTCAATGTAGCCCGGAACTTTTAAATGTTTATCGTTTATATAGAGTACGTCCCCCTCCGTCTGAATCAACTGTTGAAGGCCAGGGTTGAGCTTATTAAACAGTTTTAACGCGAAGTCTTTGTCTTTTGCACAATAAGCAACGAAGACCCTATCTGTTGCGTCCACTCGCTTGTTCCTGTATCGCCAAAATCGGAACTTCACTTTCAATTTCAAAAATAGCAGCCCTTTCTTGTAACAAACGACACCAACTATGATACCGACAAGTACCGCACCAGCACACGATAGAGATATTTTAAGCAAAAGAGCATAACACAGAAACTGGATATCATCTTGGTGTACCTCAAGGAGCTTCCGATGTTCCGAATTCATGTCACATTCATAAGTTTCTGGATCAACGAGTGCACCTTTGATGTTCTTAAGTTGGCCGATGAATTCTAAGTGTTCACACGAACAAACAAACGAATTTCGAAGTAAATTCACGAAACTACGATTCCTCTCAAGAAACAAGAGTGCATTTATATCTTTCAAAGAATTGTCGGCGATATACTTTATATGATTGTTTTTCAAGTCCAGTAACTCTAGATTTATCATGTGACTAATCTTCAGAGTGAACTCGCCCAGTTCGTTGCTGGAAAGATCAATCACGCGCAATTGGGCGTTATTCATGAAAATGTCGCTGGGCACACTATTTAGATGGTTGCGTGAGATGTCAATAAATTCAAGGTTTTCCGCATATGAAAATATTTCGACCAAGGGAAAGTTTGGGCTTGTTCCGATCTGATTTCCTCCAAGCTTAACGACCCTCAGAAGTTCCAGATTTATAAATACAGTTGGTGTGAAATATGTAATGTTATTATTTCTGACATCTAATTCTCGCAATTTGATAAACATTCGAAATAGTTCCAGTTCAAACCGTTCTATTCCTGTGTTCTTCAGAGAAATCATTTGTATGGAATTATACGGACTCCATGCTGGACACGGATAATGTAAAAAGCACGGTGGTATTAAAGTATTATCTTCAATTATGATTTCAGTTAAATTTTCAGGAAATGATATGATATTACCGTCGCACGACTTCCAACGGCTTTCTTCTTGACAACCTTTATCCGATTCTAGCATATATCTGGACATTCTAATCTGCCTGGATACTAACTTCTTCAGAGAAGGATAATCACCGAACACCTCAATACTTTTCCAACTAGAATCCCCTCCGTATGTTGTTATGTATACATCCGATAAGTACAGAACTTCCAAGCTGTGAAATATAGAACGATTGCCATAATCCTGAGCTACATGTACATAAGCCTTGTTTATCAAGAGTGTTCCAGTGCGGGATATATCCAATACTTTCAAACTAAATTCCATTAAAGTCTGTAAGAATTTCAAACTGACGACAGTGGCTGCTAGTGATCCTCTCCACCTGTTTGTCATACTCAGGTTCAAGTGAACCAGAGGGGTGTGGTATATATGTTGAAGAAGATCCGCAGCGTCATCGAATCGCAGATCATCACTATTGCTAACGTTAAGTTCTTCGAGCTTATTAAAATGTTGCAATGCGTTCCGTTCCCATAATGGTGGATTAACATGAGCAATTGTTGCTCGCCGTACGTTGGTGAGGCGTTGGAATGTCTTACCATTAATACGTAGGGTTGCTTGCCACGTAGGATACAGTCCAAAATCTTCAACTGACTCCCAGGAAGTATCATTGAACAAATTATCAACATTACTACCAGCCTCGTATCTCGGGCCGAGAAATACATCTACAGCGTGTATCCCGGCAGGCACTTCAATGGATGTAATCGATCCAGTTACATGTTTTTCGCAATTTACCAAAAGCTTGCCAGAAATCTGGTTACAGACACACTGTTCGGAACAGGATAGCGATGACCATGTCTCATGTGGGAAAAGAACAGCAAAGAACATGACGACAAACGAAGAAATAAAAGGACTTCCATCATTACAAAATTTAAAACGAAAGTTTGTATCCATCGTCGATTCAGGGTTGTTTACAGTTCCTTACATGTATATTACGGAATATTATAACACCATGTATAGTCCTGGTATATCTTCAACAAATATCCCGCAAGTTTTAACAGTGCAACATACCTCGACACAGGAGAATCACTTTGGTTAAAACACAAACCAAAAGTAAAGAAGGAAATTTCTAACGAAATAGAGATTATGTTCCTAGCGTTGTTTTAAGCTGGAGTACGATCCCACGCTGTATATCTTTGGTTACTTGAAGATCAATCGTTATATACTACTCTATAAGAACCAACTATCTCTAACGCAACACCTAGTTCTTGATTATTTAAATCGTTTGTATATATACCCGACCCAACGTCCTTACCAAGATAATCACTTCATAATAAAGCTATATATACGCAGAAACTCTGAGATATATCGTCAATACAACACAAAGAACACGACAATAAGACATAAAGCACAATATGTCTTGGCTTTATCAAAATTATATGACAAACCAAAAGGGTATTCCCCTTTGTGCGCGGTCACCCCGACCAGATTATTTACAATTCTGTCAAACTATTATACTCGACGAGGAAGAATACATTTTGACAACGGATATAAAAAGACTAGAATGGCAGTCCCGATCTGATTGGCCCATCTCCTTTGAGAACAGGACGCCATTGCGGTTATTTGCTGATCATATCAGGGCAAAGGTCGTAAACAAGTCCAAGTGTTTCTCATTTGCTTTGTTTATATAAGGGTACTTCAAGTTACTTTACAAATCTACTTCTTTCGACAATTTATAACACAAAAATCAGCCCTCTACCAATGGAAGTTATCTAATGAGCTCCGGTGACCGACCTTTATTTACTGTAAAGATCTTTAAAGTTGTGTGAAACACTCAGGTAGGGTAATCAGATATAAATGGAGAATAATCTTGCTAAAAGTAGTTTTTTAGAAATATTATATCCAAATTGACAACACATACCACATTCTTATATATTAATTAAATACAGTGACTCTCGATGACGAAATCGTTTTCGCTAGTTTATCGCCGATAGTTGCGTCCCGAATCGAGATGTACATGTAACTATTTACAATTCTGCGCATTTCTAACGATGTTTTCTATGGAGTGGTACCATCGATTGCTTGATATTTTCGACTGTTTAGTAGAATGTTACACTCCTCCTATTGGCATTGTGCCTGAATACTAACTCATCAGTTTCTCATACCAGAACAAGTCCATAATATGTCTTTAAGTCGTCGTCTGTTCTTCAAAAACTGTCTCGTGATTACAATAGGCATATGCAATGTATTCGCGGAGCACACCTTGATTGATCAATTATGCACTCCCGATCATTCAAATAATAATGTGTTCGCCGCCGTGAGCATTACTAATATGGGCTGTGATTCCATGTTTACTCACAACAAGCAAACACGTGCAGGGGTGTAGCGACAAGGAAGACAGGGGCGACACATTATATGTCAAAGATATAAACGTTAAAAATTAAATCAGAACAGTTTGTAATACCGAGTACGCCATACTACAACTTCAGATTGAGGGTATTCTGACGAGTTGCATGGCCATTTGCTTTGTCATCGAAATACTGAAGTAACTTTCCTGAACAGTGGCACATTTAGTGGCCAACCCCTCTCACCAACACAATGAACAAATGCAATATACGATAGACCGTTTTACAGCACAGGCAACAAATAACATATATTTAATGTAAATAAAGGTCGGTAACCGGACCCTATATTGGATAACTTACATTATTAAATTATCATTAATTGAGTTATGCATAAGCAATTTTGATTGGCTAGTTGCAAAGCTATGCGTAACGTGATTGGACAGCCACATCTTACACGTGACGTAACACATTATACAATGTGAATATTGGTGAATATTGACTTCCTCGGGTTGACAATTCCTCATGTCAACCTCGAACAATGCGATAATTGTATATTATTATATGATCATAAACGTTCTTCTAAAAGTCATATACTAAATCTTATGGAAAAGAAGTTGATAAATCACGATATCTACTGGATTGTGCTATAAATAGGCAAGAAGGGTTACTAACAATTTCAGTCATGCGACGTCATTATTGCGTTATTAATAGGAATTGTAAATCCCTGGGTTTTTCCAATGATAAATTATCTACAGTGTTGTGCATTTGATGGATTCCTTTACATATACAGGCCTATTGGGGTTTGATAACATTGGTAGATAAACGAGAGGCCGATCACGATCGGCAGATGTTTAATCCATACATTGGCGATAGTGATTAGCTATTTTCAGCTTGGAATCTAAAATCCATAACATTCATTATTAATCTTCAAAGATTAGAACAATTTTTTTTTAAATAGGCCCATAACTCTTGTTTAAAAAATCGGATCAAACACATATTCGAATACTATCTGTATTTTGGACGCAGAAATTGACATACCAAATTTGATTTCAGATATATACTTTTTTAGTTATTGCAGCATGCGTGAATTATAAGTTGAAGAAGGGCCATAACTCAATAAAACAAAACTTGGATCAAACTCATATTTTAACTCGACCTGTATTTTGGGCTGAGAAACAAATATACAAAATTTGGTTCCAATCGAATAAAACAAATGTTTGAGTTATCGTACAACGCGTAAAGTGTCTACCGACAGACGGACGACAAGTGGTCAATCCGGACGTCGACAATATGTGTACCAGCAAAAATCTAAATAAATTAATCAATCAATACCCTCAAGTGTCACATAATAGTGTCAGCACGATTATTAATTTTGGAGAAAATTCCCAACGATCACTATTATTTGGAATTGAGACATAGAGTGAAATTGCAATCACTATTATTAATTTCAGCCTAAATTAGCACACATCACTATTATTAGGCCATCACGATTATTAGGCACCTGAGAGTAGGGGCAAAGAGTGTGTCAAAATAAACCAATATAAAATGATACATGGTATGGGATGAAAGTATCAGGAATGTTGAGATGTGTTAATCTTTAACTACAGAAATCCATGCAAGTGAATGAGGAGAAACCTGGAGATATAACAGAATGACTAATTGAAAATTAAAATGAGAACATACCTACAAATGAATAATAGACTATTCCAATTAAAACTTTTAGAACTGAATGGGACAGTCCATTGAAACATGCATGGGTTACAGCTTCACTGCTATGTGGTATAAACAGTGGCTAAAAATAACTAATTCAATAAGACAACACTACAGCTAGTCTCTCAGAACATTCTCTATAGCAGTTAAGCTTGTATTACTGGTAGTTAATTGTAATCCACCTGGGTTAACACAAACTCAAATCTGTTCAATTCTTAGTTGAAAAAGGGCCATAACTCTGGTAAAACAAATCAGATCTAACCCATATTCAAACTCGAACTGTATTTTGAGTTGAGAAACTCATATACCAAATTTGGTTCCTATCAGTTGAAAAATGGTTGATTTATCGAAGCATGCTTGAATTCTATGTCAAAGGGCCATAACTCCATTAAAACATATCGGATCAAACCCATATTCGAACTCGATCTGTATTTTGGACTGAGAAACTAATATACAAAATTTGGTTCCGATCAGATAGAAAATTGTTGAGTTATCGCACCATGCGTAAAGTGTCTACAGACAGACAGTCGGACGGACGGACTAACGACGAGTGGTCAATCCGGACAACGACACTATGTTTACCATACTATGGTATGGGTAAACATAAAAATAAAACACTTATTGCATTGTTTCGAAGTTGACATGAGGATTTGTCAACCCCTGGCAGTTAATATTCACATCGGCCTGCGGCCTCGATAAATATTAACTTCCTCGGGGATGGGGTCTCTCCATTCAGTAAATTTCAGAGTATTTTCATGAATTGAAAGGGTATATTGTTGATTTTCAGGGTATGCTGACAGTACCAAAGCAGACAACGCAGAATTGCTATTCGGTGACCCATAGAAATTGTTCAGATAGTATAAGTTCAACAAACAACGTCGAGTCATTTGTTGAACTTATTATCCGAACATTTCCAAATGAGATTAATTGTCAACGCCCCTTAATTGGTGACTTCGGTCCCCTATATCTCCGATTTGATCATTAGAGTATACCAATGTCCATCTTCGTATGGGAAATTGTGATTAGGGTACACGAGGAATCTAAATATATAGTCTCGTCTCATCCAAATAAACCAAACGCAAAATAACATATGTATAATATCTACTATAACGCATTCAGAGATCTGGATACTCCACCATTAAGTTTCAGAGATCATGGGTACCAGAATCATCAAACAGTTTTGACAAGTTCAGCCGTCAGTCCAGTGGTGGTCTATTATTTCCATTGTCCTACTGTTGAGTATTTGAGACCCTCCCTCGGAAAAGCTGGTACTAGTGCGAACCATACCAATTATGTACGTTATGTGACATGCAGGTCGTGGCAGGGATAGTTCGGAAATGTTCGAAAATGATTGCCAGATTTCCTTGAAAATTTAGTATAAATATTGACTTAAAACTACTCGCTATACTGTGACCATCATTTCCCAACTCGTTTTACTTCCTCCGAGGAATTCAAGCATTGCTGTGGATCGGGATGACTTCTATACTTCGGGTCGTATAGGAAAACATATTTCCTAAAACAATGGATAAGATCTTCGGTGAAGTTGAGATCAGTAGCGAGTTTGCGATACCCGTCCGATGGGAACGGGTACGGGTAAATATGTGAACATCGTCACGGTCACTTGGGTACTTTCAATGCAGCACATAAAGCGATAGCGAATTAAAACGGGTAGATTTTTCCCAATGACCGGTAGCCTTTCACTACGATTTTCTCACTCAAAGGTCCATTAATTCCATGAAATTCCAGTCAGCTATGCGTTAACCTATTTATTGAAAGATTTCATGGGCAAATATTATTGATAAAGTTGTCATTTTAACCCAGGATTTGTGTTCAAATTCTCGAGGCGGCTTCTAGCACTTAGATAAATACGGAAGGCCGATTTTTTTTTCACTAACAACTTTGATCACTGCATTAATGACAGGTTGTGATTAATAGAGTGAGTAGATGGTGTGTGAAACGTCCAACGATATTATATATGCTTAAAACGATCCGGCAAAGGCATCCGGAAAATGGAAAAGTGTGAAAGGGCTTTACATACATTACGAAACGTTGGACACTGAACCGGTAATTACACAAATACATATAGGCCTATATATATTTACATTCGGTCAACCAATATAAAAAATTCTAAACATTTACTCAATGCCAAGCTACGTACAAATCATGGTAACGTCGACCACGTTGAAATGTTTGTAAGAAATACTTATATTCTTGATTACACATAAATATTCTTGATTACATGTGGATGAATGCACGTCAGCCTGTTCACCACCCTATAGTGACACAGTGGCTATAACAACCCACAGCAATGTGTTGATTTTTCCGAAGTCAGTTGCCTTCGCATGTCGAAACTATTGTAAACCATATGTAAACAAACTGTTACATTAATTTGTCATTAATAATCGTGTAGTGTAAGTTAAAGTGATGTTAAACAATCCGGTTGGGTGATCAAATAGAAATTTAGAATAATCTTCCTCAAAGTAGTTATTTGTTACTAATATCAATCCAAATTGACGATACACATTGTCATTCTTATATATTAATTAAATGCAATGGCTCTCGATGGCGAAATCATTTGTATTAGATTATCGCCGATAGTTGCGTCCCGGATCGAGATGTAAATATGTACAAATGTACAATTGGGCGCAGTTCCGACGATGTTTTCTATGGAGTGGTATGGTTGATATCTTTGACATTTTGGTGATGTTAGTAGATTGCTACATTCCCCATATTGGCATACCGCCTGAGTACTAACTTATAAATTCCACGCACCCGAACAAGTCCATACAATGTCTTTAAAATAAGTTAGTCTTGATATGACTTTAAAATAGGTTAGTCTTGATATGACTTTAAAATAGGTTAGTCTTGATATGACTTTCAGAATATTATTCAATGTTTTGACCTTTTTCAATGTCAACCATTAAATACACGGATGACCTTCGAGGTGGGTATGTCGTTAAAATAATCACACCCGTTAAAACTGAGATAAACAGAAAGAATATTAAAATATAGACTTATTTTTGTTCTTTTACCAATCATAAACATCGCGTAAATAGTATATTATTGTCAAGTTCGTACGATGTGTTGTGTAAACATAAGCCAGTTCTGTAAAACATTTTGGCTTTTGTTTACAAAACAAAGCGTACTTGTAAACTTGACTATAACGTACTATTTACACGATATTTGTGATCGGTATAACAACAAAATTTGTCTATATTATAATAATCTGTATGTTTATGGTGGTTTTAACGGATGCGACTAATTAACATCAATGCCCACCGCGAAGGCCATCCGCGCCTTTAAGTATTTATCAAACACTAGTATCTTATTGGACTAACTGGACTTCACATGAACCCACTTCACGTGAACCCACTTCAAATGAACCCACTTCGCATTCATTGAGTCCCTTTAAATTAGAAAAATAGCATGCACCATCTCAGGTATGTCAAATATTATGCACCAACTATAATGTGGGTAAAATCGCAGCAACTCGGGTGGGTATGCACCAACTCTCAAGTGCCACCCCCACAACTGCCCCTGCCCATGCATGAATACAGTGTGCATGTACCGGTTAACATATAGAGGTGAATCCTGCGTACCAGTGAAAACATAGGGGTGAATCTTGCGTACCAGTTAAAACAGAGATGTCAATCTTGCGTACCAGTTATAATAGAGGGGTGAATCATGCGTACTAGTTAAAATATTGGGGTGAATCATGTGTACCAGTTAAAATAGAGGGGCGAATCCTGCGTACCAGTCAAAATATGGGGGTGAATCCTGCATACCATTCAAAATATGGGGGTGAATCCTGCGTAGCAGTTAAAATAGGGGGTGAATCCTGCGTACCAGTTAAAATAGAGGGGTGAATCCTGCGTACCAGTTCAAATAGAGGGGTGAATCCTGCGTACCAGTTAAAATAGAGGGGTGAATCATGTGTACCAGTTATAATAGAAGGGTGAATCCTGCGTACCAGTTGAGAAAATATCGAATAAATACTCAGTGATTTTACCTTAATATCATATTTATCACACATAATGCTGATATATTATCCATAACTTCAACATATCAGAGGCATTAGACGGATTTACAACAGAATATTTCATTTCGGCTGGAAAATAATCAAAATGTGTGTAATTTTGTGTTATAAAAGCTGAGCACAAGACGTGTTGTTGAATCCCGAATACCACAGTTAACATAGCGTAATGAGTCCTGTATACCAGTTAACATAGGGTAATGAGTCCTGTATACCAGTTAACATAGGGTAATGAGTCCTGTATTAAGGGTGCCACGATTAATCGTATAATCGATGAACCGTTGATAAAGCCGATAATCGATTACCATTTCCTTTGTCGATTAATCTCTGTTATTTATTTCTGAGGTCAGAAAGTGCTGGGTATTATTGAATACCGTGTTTGTTTTACAGTTTAATCTACAACCGAAGGTTTAACAACTTTGATCGTGCATCAGAGAGAGTCTGACAACATGAGTATACCGGTACTTAGATGTTACTAGTACAGTCTATCACTTATCATGTGGTGACTGCTAAATGAACTCACTATTACTATCAGAATTACTTAACTTGTTCTGAGTCCTGAAATTTCTGGGTGGGGGGGGGGGGGGGCACCTTTGTGATTGTAATCCACTCTGGAAGTTTGCTGAAACTTATATAGTTTCTGTGACATTAGATTCCTTTTTAGGAACCGCTGGCGGTCCGTCATGCTTTCCTATTCTTATATTGTTTGTACGTTTGGCTATTCATAACACTGAAATTAATGGTTATGTTTGTTCTAATGAACTCACAATTATTATAACCTTGAAATCGCCGAGAAATGTCCTGGTAATGAATACATTGTGCTCATTAGTCATTAGTACTATTACCGGTGGTTTATGGTGCACATTATTGGCGTAAAAATTACATCAGCCGAGTTGTTTTAACCAACACCCACCCAGTAGGCCATATTACGTAATTACGGTACTTCCACTGTTGATATTAGGTACGATTAATCGATTATTGACGGCCGATTATAAATAATCGTGGCACCTCTATCCTGTATACCAGTTAACAGAGGGGTGTGAATCATGCGTACCCGTTAACAGAGGGTGTGAATGCTGCGTACCCGTTAACAGAGGGGTATGAATCATGCGTACCCGTTAACAGAGGGGTATAAATCATGCGTATCCGTTAACATAGGGTGTGAATCCTGCGTACCGTTAACAGAGGGGTATGAATCATACGTACCAGTTAACAAAGGGGTGTGAATCCTACGTACCCGTTAACAGAGGGGTATGAATCATGTGTACCCGTCAACAGAGGGGTGTGAATCCTGCATACCCGTTAACAGAGGGTGTGAATCCTGCGTACCCGTTAACAGAGGGGTATGAATCCTGCGTACCCGTTAACAGAGGGGTGTGAAACCTGTGTACCCGTTAACAGAGGGGTATGAATCATGCGTACCCGTTAACAGAGGGGTGTGAATCCTGCGTACCCGTTAACAGATGGGTATGAATCGTGCGTACCCGTTAACAGAGGGGTATGAAACATGCGTACCCGTTAACATAGGGGTATGAATCCTGCGTACCAGTTAACATAGGGGTGTGAATCCCGCTAACAGAGAGGTATGAATCCTGCGTATCCGTTAACAGAGGGGTGTGAATCCTGCGTACCCGTTAACATGGGTGTGAATCCTTCGAATCCGTTAACAGAGTATCGCCTGAAAATACCCTGAATCCCGCGTGCCAAAAGAAGTGGGTGACAACCTCGTGAATTGGTTACCTAAAGCGTGGGGGGGGTAAGAACATAGGTGTGAGTATAGCAAGACGTTTTAATAAAATCTACTGCTACATGTCAGTTTTTATATACACAGTGAAACACCAATTTTTTCATAATCATTTTAATAATCCACCCCATATATATCAGTGGAGTGCCAAAAATAATTTCTTAATAAGAAAACAATTACTTGAAACAAGAAATATTAAGAAAATAAATCCTGTTTTGAGAAAATATTCCGCTCAAGTCTGTTACGTTAAAAACATTTAAGAAAATACCATTAGACGGGAGTTATTTTTCTCAAATATGATAGATTTAATCTTGAAACCAGAAAGAATTAAGAAATAAATCTCTCATTTGAGAAATCATTTTCTTAATAAGAAAATGGGGGTTTTTTTTCAAATAAAAGATTTTTTTTTTAATTTTCTTAAAAATTAAGTAATAAATCTTTCATTTGAGAAATAATTTTCTTAATAAGAAAATGCTTTCTCAAATGAAAGATTTATTTCTTAATTTGTTCAATTTGTTTCAAGATATTTTTTCTAAGCTAAGAAATTAGTTATTTAAAAATAAGAAATGATTCGACATTAGACAATGTGTAGAAAAAAATATAACATCAATATTGAGAGAAAAAATAACGTACAAAATTTGTTGGGTCATTTTATATTTTAAATAACCCGTAACATTTAAATCTTAAATTTGACAAATATACCTCTATATATATGATTCTTTGTGTTTGTCACATTCTGGTGATCAAAGTGGGTCAACACATACGAGAGAAACTTGTTCTACGAACACTATATTATATAGTTCTCAAGACTTACCAAAGTGACAGAAATGTATTAAATCTTTCAGTTCCTGTACGCACGTGAACGCTCTTTATTTAACATTATCAAGCAGAAATATCATCGAACGCTCTTTATTTATAAGAGCTGAAAATGAATCATTTTTTCTCATCCACCAATAAGTCTTTCCTAATCATACAGAGCCCATGTATACTATAAGAATGCCATGTAGTTATCATTATGTTGGTCCCTGCATGGAACGCAGGCCAGATACATAGGCAATCACCAAGTCAAATTCGAAGACTTTAAGTCTTTTTATGAGTCTATGAAAAAGAATTTGGAAAATTATACTGTATTGTATCTCTCTTCCAAATTATAGATTGAGGTGTACCATTATGTTATCAAATACCTTCTATATAAGATAGGAGTAATTATTTAGTAGTTATTACTGAGCTGTATATACTAGCTTCCAATAGGTCCTCTCTATCTACGTCTTTATCAGTTTTGACGACATGATGGGGATCATGCACAACACGGTTAACCAAATATATGTGACGAAGGACATATACTTCACACTTCTATCATTTAACCGGGAACGAGACCCCAAAACAAAAATAGAAAACAAAAGGCTCAAAATGTGTCGCCAGCAAAGTTGCATGCCATACTTTTATTAGAATCCCGATTACCATTCATAAGAGGGGTAGGAATCCTGTATAACGGCTAACAGCGGGGTATGAATCCAGTGTGACTGTGTGCTGCCTAAATATGATCTGAATCCCGCGTATACCAAAGGGAGGCGGTGGGTGACACAATCGAGGGACTCCGTTTGGTGTCCAGGTTAGAATTTCCAAATGCAGTGCACCCATTGACACAAGCACGAAATCCAGAAATGCCATTTGCACCCCGTAATTTTCCATCTACATGGTATATCCAAATTTTCAACATTTGCTAATTTCTGTCTGGTACAGCACTATTATATGCCTCGGTTGTCCTAATTGGTGGCCATGTGTATATCAGACCTCAAATTTTACCGACGGTAGCTTAAAGTAGGACAATATTTTACATTTGTTCTTAAGATTTAAATAGAAAATTAAATTATATCAGAACTATTCTACCTATCCCACAACTGCTGAAATTTTAAACTGTTGTAAAGTTGGTGCCACCTTGGTGGCGATTCGATCATTTCCATTTCCGATATTTGCTCAACATCAGTTCTTTCCAGAATCAGTTGGCACAACAGCATCGGTATCCCGGCATCTCGTTAATACGTCTAACTCCCGTCGTTTATTTAACACGTCTGCTATTCCCACCAAAAGCGTCTGCCAAAACATTTCATCTTTTGCCGCGTCGCCAGTGTACAGTAATCTCGTCTTTTTGTCGTAATAGTAACCCAACACGCCTGGAAGATCTCTCTGCTTCATCTTATCCAAGAAAACTGGTAAAATCGGCTTCTTTTCTGCCCAAGTGAAAGAAGTTTCTAAATTGGCCCATGTGCTTTTAACAAAGTTTTCACTTATAATCGGTATGGTGCACCGACAAGATCGAATTCCTCTTACAATCTCCTCGTCAATGTAGCCCGGAACTTTGAAATGCTTATCGTTTATATAAAGTACGTCCCCCTCCGTCTGAATCAACCGTTGAAGGTCAGGGTTGAGCTTATTAAACAGTTTTAACGCGAAGTCTTTGTCTTTTGCACAATAAGCAACGAAGACCCTATCTGTTGCGTCCACTCGCTTGTTCCTGTATCGCCAAAATCGGAACTTCACTTTCAATTTCAAAAATAGCAGTCGTTTCTTGTAACAAACGACACCAACTATGATACCGACAAGTACCACACCAGCACACGATAGAGATATTTTAAGCAAAAGAGCATAACACAGAAACTGGATATCATCTTGGTGTACCTCAAGGAGCTTCCGATGTTCCGAATTCATGTCACATTCATAAGTTTCTGGATCAACGAGTGCACCTTTGATGTTCTTAAGTTGACCGATGAATTCTAAGTGTTCACACGAACAAATAAACGAATTTCGAAGTAAATTCACGAAACTACGATTCCTCTCAAGAAACAAGAGTGCATGTATATCTTTCAAAGAATTGTCGGCGATAAACTTGATATGATTGTTTTTCAAGTCCAGTAACTCTAGATTTATCATGTGACTAATCTTCAGAGTGAACTCGCCCAGTTCATTGCTGGAAAGATCAATCACGCGCAATTGGGCGTTTTTCGTGAACATGTCGCTGGGTACACTTTTTAGATGGTTTCGTGAGATGTCAATAAATTCAAGGTTTTCCGTATATGAAAATATTTCGACCAAGGGAAAGTTTGGGCTTGTTCCGATCTGATTTCCTCCAAGCTTAACGACCCTCAGATGTTCCAGATTTTTAAATACAGTTGGTGTGAAATATGTTATGTTATTATTTCTGACATCTAATTCTCGCAATTTGATAAACATTCGAAATAGTTCCAGTTCAAACCGTTCTATTCCTGTGTTCTTCAGAGAAATCATTTGTATGGAATTATACGGACTCCATGCTGGACACGGATAATGTAAAAAGCATGGTGGTATAAAAGTATTATCTTCGATTATGATTTCAGTTAAATTTTCAGGAATTGATAATATATTACCGTCGCACGAAATCCAACGGCTTTCTTCTTGGCAACTTTTATTCGATTCTAGCATATATCTGGACATTCTAATCTGCCTGGATACTAACTTCTTCAGAGAAGGAACATCTCCGAACACCTCAATACTTTTCCAACTAGAATCCCCTCCGTATGTTGTTATGTATACATCCGATAAGTACAGAACTTCCAAGCTGTGAAATATAGAACGATTGCCATAATCCCGAGCTACATGTACATAAGCCTTGTTTATCAAGAGTATTCCAGTGCGGGATATATCCAATACTTTCAAACTGAATTCCATTAAAGTCTGTAAGAATTTCAAACTGACGAAAGCGCCTGCCATTGATCCTCTCCAATTGTTTGTCATACTCAGGTTCAAGTGAACCAGAGGGGTGTGGTATATATGTTGAAGAAGATCCGCAGCGTCATCGAATCGCAGATCATTACTATTGCTAACGTTAAGTTCTTCGAGCTTATTAAAATGTTGTAATGCGTTCTGTTCCCAAATTGGTGGATTAACATGAGCAATTGTTGCTCGCCGTACGTTGGTGAGGTGTTGGAATGTCTTACCATTAACAAGTAGGGTTGCTTGCCACGTAGGATACAGTCCAAAATCTTCAACTGACTCCCAGGAAGTATCTTTGAACAAATTATCAACATTACTACCAGCCTCGTATCTCGGGCCGAGAAATACATCTACAGCGTGTATCCCGGCAGGCACTTCAATGGCTGTAATCGATCCATTTACATGTTTTTCGCAATTTACCAAAAGCTTGCCAGAAATCTGGTTACAGACACACTGTTCGGAACAGGATAGCGATAACCATGTCTCATGTGGGAAAAGAACAACAAAGAACATGACGACAAACGAAGAAATAAATGGACTTCCATCATTACAAAATTTAAAACGAAAGTTTGTATCCATCGTCGATTCAGGGTACTTTACAGTTCCTTGCATGTATATTAAGGAATATTATAACACCATGTATAGATCTGGTATATCTTCAACAAATATACCGCAAGTTTTAACAGTGCAACATACATCGACACAGGAGAATCACTTTGGTTAAAACACATACCAAAAGTAAAGAAGGAAATTCCTAACGAAATAGAGATTATGTTCCTAGCGTTGTTTTAAGCTGGAGTACGATCCCACGCTGTATATCTTTGGTTCCTTGAAGCTCAATCGTTATATACTACTCTATAAGAACCAGATATCTATAGCGCAACACGCAGTTCTTGGTTATTTCAATCGTTTGTAAATAAACCCGGCCCAACGTCCTACCGATAGAATAACTTAATAATAAAGCTATATGCAGAAACTCGGAGATATATCCTACATACAACCTCCATACAACACAAAGAACATGACAGTATTGACAAACCAAAAGGGTATTCCCCTTTGTTAGCAGTGCACATGTGCTCTATAATGAATTCAAGATTAAACTAAAGTCAATTGAAACGTCATGATTCGGCACAAATACTATACAAAGTTATTAGACAATGCTGTGTATACAGTGCGTGTTTTTCTTGTACGAGTCCAGGTTGTGATGAAAAGTCATATTGTACGAGACACGCAGTGTCGAGTCCAATATGACTTTTCAACACAACCTGGACGAGTACAAGCAGAGACGTGGCGACAGGGGGGTTTGTTCAAAATTTTCAACAATTGGAAATTTCATACCTGCCAAAACATTAGTTGGAAATTTCACACCAACAATAGGTTGAAAATGTTCTTGTAGTTTGATTTTCAAACAATTAATTGGGGGGAATTAATTGTTTTTGGACCAATATTTGCATATTTTCCTATTTTTTTTGTCAAAATTTTGGACTGAAATGATCATTAGTTGGAAAATTCCAACCTTATGAGGATGACAGGTTGTAAATTTCCAACACTTGGAAAGCTTGTGTCCTGTTCCCACCCCCTTGGTTCAACTTGTGGACTGAAATGGTCATCGGTTGGAGAAGTTTCCTATCTGAGAGGAAGCATGAGGTTTGAAATGTCCAACACTAGGAAAGCTTCAGTTGAGGCAAGTCTAGATGCTAGGATTTGTGATTTTCTTGTATAGTTTTCAAAATGTTCTCGCACCGAGTCGAATAACCATGGTCAGCCGGTTTGTCCTGATCTTTTGTCCGTAGCCGTGTGCATTTGTCTGGAGTTAGACCACTAGATGTTAGGATTTATGCAATTTTTCAGGTTAAAATATTTTAATGTTCTCATACCGGGAATATATAGGATATTAGGCCTGAGCACTGATGTGCAAGAGGGGGGGGGGGGTGTGCAAATGGAATTATGCAAAACTTGTGATTGGTCTAATTCAAGAGGGGGTGCAGTTGGAATTTCCCCAAGGTGGACCCCCCCCCCCAACGAAGACCATCTAGCCACGTACCTGAGTACAAGAAAAACTCATACTGTACACAACATTGTATAACTAGAATGCACTCACTGGAGCTGCCTATACTTGCGCCCATCACACATTTGGCATGTTGTGTGGTGTCTTGCCAACAGTTTGAACCACGGGTGCTGGCCCCTCGTTTGAGAGATCGATAACAAAAATCTAGATATCAAATCTCTGTTCATCCATCGCTGAAATAGTTGTGTGTACGGACATAATATCCCTGTTATGATGATATGGACCCCAGTTGGCTGCATATTAGGAACGATAACTCTATCCGATCTAATTACAGGTGAGACATATTGGTAGTGTTTTTTACCTGTTAACCAACTATCAGATTTAGGCCACTCCGATGCATGGTGTATTATCTACATGTATATTACGTGAGGACCTTGATGGGGATAGCTTCAGTCTTGAATGTTAAAGTGACACACTGCGCTCGCTGAACGAAGTCTCTCCATGTGAACGATGTATTATCTACATGTATATCACGTGATGACCTCGATGAACGATGGGCAGCTTCCGCCCTGAATATTAAAGGGACAAAATGCACTCAGTATTTGAATATTAAAGGGACATGAATAAACACTAGTGTTTATATTAAAACATGTCATAGCGTTTTATAATAAACACACAAAGTGTTGATTTTCCAGACACACTTTATAAACACTATTTATTATTATGAAAAATAATCACGGGGGATGATTGTTAAAGTGACACAAGGCACTCACTATGGATGAATGTTAAAGTGACACTAGGCACTCACTGTGGGATAATGTTAAAGTGACATTCGCATTGAAAACTTCAAAAACTTCAAACGCGTTGACGTGCGCGTTACTAGGACAGACCCGCAGTTTATAAGGGTATACGTCTTGGATGGTAATTTGGCGCCTATAAAAATTACTAAGTTTTTTGAAATTTGTGAAATTTGTGAAGTTTTTGAAGTTTTTGAAATTTTTGTTTTCAATATTGTTCATTTATGAACGATTTATTACCAAAATAAAACCAGATAACAATGCAAATTAAGTATATATGTGGATATATTTACACACTAAGTGTTGTCATCACTAAATCCAGCATTCTGATTGGTCGGCGCCCACGTGGCTAGTTGCAGTTATTTCTCGGTGAATGCGCAACGCCTCATAACACCAAGCTAATAACACCATCGATACGTCATTAGGTTTGGAAAGACGAACGCGTAATGTTTTGGGCGCATTTGGACTCGCGCAGGATTGACTTAATACATCATCGGGTTTCAATATGAAGAGAAATTGTTCCTATTAACTTTTGGCAAGGGTGCTATTGGGTATTTTGGGCTGATCTTGTCACGATACACTTTTCGATTTAAATATATTTACAAAAGTGGCTTACTCGCTAAATGTATATAAATATAAGGATTAACTGCCATGTGGACTATTTTTATGGAGATGTAACGGTGAGGTAAGTGGTCATAACTTGTATGTAAAACCCTTCGGGTTTTACACAAGTTATGTCCACTTACCTCACCGTTACATCTCCATAAAAACAGTCCACATGACAGTTAATCCTTATTTAAAGGTACTCAATCCGATAAAACTCCTCTCAATTACTATTTCAATGGCTTCGGGGGTCAAACATATTTGATTCGAGTCGAGGAAGTCACCCATCAAAGCTCAGATTTGTTAGATATCGATTTTAGAAATCTATTATTTTTCATTATCGGGAATACTATCTGGCCCAGAACTCAGTCAAAATTGCGTTAAAATTACCACTTGATTTTAGAGTTATCCATCCTTGTCTGTTTTAATAGATTTGGAGTACACATCCAGAGCAGATTACGGCAGTTATTAGTACTCATCTCGAGTTAATAAGAAATTTCAAAAATCAATATCTAATAACTCTGAGCTTTGTTTGATGGGTTCCTCGACTCGAATCAAATATTTTTTACCCCCAAAGCCAAAGAAATAGTAATATAGGACCCTCTGATCGGATTGTTGTTGTTGGAATCTGTTGAGATGGGGACCCTCTTTACGGGTTGAGTACCTTTAAATTACAATTGATGCAACCATTTCATATTAGCGCGTGTTCATTTTTTTACAGTATGTACTTCCGGTATGACGTAACATGTTCGCGGAAGGACAGACAAAGATCCGAACCGAAAACATTACTTGCGTCCAGCATGGACTGGCGCAAGTAATGACATTTTTATTATCCATCTGTATGTTTATCCAAATTTTGGGAATAAAACTTTTGTGGTTATTTTTGGTATTTGTCGGCAGTTAATTCTCTATAAAAGCCTGTATTTTGGTCAACAGAAAGCATGATTTGGAACAGTAAAATCGGAAGTGAAAAAAAAACTCACCGCGGAAGTGAAACGTCTGCTAAATTCACCAGTGTTGCGCGCGCATCACAATTTCACCGATTCATTTCGCAATAGAGTTAATTCGTGACGTCACAGAGTCCCGATAATAAAAGTCATATTGCACACTTGGGAGTCCAATATGACATTTGGGATTTCCCGGATTATAACGTGGCGGCTTTTGCCCAATCGGAAAGAGTGTTAGTTAAGGGATGGATAATAAATTTAACAAGAGATGGACTGTCGTCCGGTGCATACCCCCTTGTGGCATACCGCCTAGTGTGGGCATATCTATAACTTATGACTGCTATACTCAGACAGATGGACCCAAAAACCAGCATTTTAATATAAACAAAGATGAATAACTTTAGATCAAAAAACCAAAACAAAAGTTGAACGTGCCATTAAATGTCCTCATAGTGGTGAACATCCATACAAAATATCATTGAGATCCGAGCATATACTGTTCAAGTTATGACCTGAACAGACATCGGATGGACCAAACAGCCAACATTTCCAAATAAACAAAGATGAATAACTCTAGAATGGAAAAGCGGAACAAAACAATAGAACCCTCTATTGAATATCCTCATAGTAGTGAACATCCATACCAAATTGCATTGAGATCCCAGCACAACTGTTGAAGTTACGACATGAACAGGAACAAGACGGACCAAAAATCCAACATTTCCGGATAAACAAAGATGTATAACTCTAGAATGGAAAATCCGAACAAAACGATGGAACCCAATTTTTAATTTCATCACAGTAGTGAACATCCATACCAAATTTCATTGAGATCCCAGTACAACTGTTGAAGTTACGACATGAACAGGCACAAGACGAACCAAAAATCCAACATTTCCAGATAAACAAAGATGTATGACTCTAGAATGGAAAATCAGAACAAAACGATGGAACCCAATTTTTAATGTCATCACAGTAGTGAACATCCATACCAAATTTCATTGAGATCCCAGTACAACTGTTGAAGTTACGGCATGAACAGGCACAAGACGGACCAAAAAGCCAACATTTCCAGATAAACAAAGATGTATAACTCTAGAATGGAAAATCCGAACAAATCGATGGAACCCACTTTTTAATGTCCTCATAGTAGTGAACATCCATACCAAATTTCACTGAGATCCCAGTACAACTGGCACCAGACGGGCCAAAAATCCAACATTTCCAGATAAACAAAGATGTATATTAACTCTAGAATGGAAAATCCGAACAAAACGATGGAACCCAATTTTTAATGTCCTCAGAGTAGTGAACATCCATACCAAATTTCATTGAGATCCCAGTACAACTGTTGAAGTTATGACATGAACAGACACCAGATGGACCAAAAAGCCAATATTTCCAGATAAACAAAGATGAATAACTCAAGAATGGAAAATCCGATCAAACCGATGGAACCCTCCATCTAGTAGTGAACATCCGTACCTAATTTCATTGCGATCCGAGCACTACTGTTCAAGTTATGACTGTTTTTTTAAAAGGGGGTATAAATATAGTCCATGGGGCGTCGTATGAATATATAATCAGCAGATAGCTCGATTTAGTTGCGTTCGGACTCTATGGCTTTATTAACCCTTTATCCAACAAACCGCCAAAAACGCCCAAATAAAGCTTCAACAGCCTAAAATATCTTCGGTCTGTCTCAATAACACCATACAAATATGGATATCATTGGAACCGGTTCATTGACCACATTGTGATGGTTACAGTTATGCCCTGTGCCAATGCATTCTCTTATATATGCGAGTCGACCATAGGTCGCCTCGCATATATCAGAGAATGCATTGGCATAAAAAAAAAATCTTTTTTTAACACTTTTTACCATTTTTCTTACATTCTTTACAATTTTTATAATATTTTTCTAAATTCTTTGACAATTTTATCATTTTTAATATGTGTTAAGCCAATGCATTCTCTTATATATGCGAGGCGACCTATGGTCGACTCGCATATATAAGAGAATGCGTTGGCACAGGGCCGTTCTGTTGGGTAAAGGGTTAAGCATTTAATACCAGGGAGACATCTCCATCTTCGAAGTATATATGACTTATTATATGATCATAAACTTTCTTCTAAAAGTCCCATACCAAATGATGGGCAAAAGAAGTTGATAAATCACGATATCTACCTGGTTGTTCTATAAATAGGCCAGATGGGTTAACAACAAGATCACGCGACGTCATGAGTTATTATAGCAAGTTTGTTCATGACAATGTAGTGACGTTTAGGAGATAAACATACCCTGTTTCGTTGTACATTCTGGGATTCGAGCATGAAAACAGTTTGTGAACGAGCCGGCTTGCCGGCGAGTTCACAAACTGTTTTCATGCTCGAATCCCAGAATGTACAACGAAACAGGGTACGTTTATCTCCATTGTAATTCAATCTAGCAAGGAATTTGCAAAAAAAATGTATAAAAAGTATCATTTAGTCATTTTCATGACACGAATCGAGACTTTCATTTCGCCGTTGTCACCGTGCACAAATCATTGGGTGTGTCCATTGCGTTACTCGGAACACTGCTCCGTAACCATTTCCTGTGGGGCGGGTTGGCTCGTTTCGCTACTCCGTTCTGCGCCGATCAAATTGTACCGTACCACATTCAGATTTGATGCACGCTGAAGCGCCGATGAACGGTATCTATAGACAACAACGCGCGGGTGTGCTCGTTTCGCTACTCATTCTGCGCCGATTACATTTGACCGTGCTACATTCAGATTTGATGCACGCTGAAGCGGCCGATGTCGGTGAATCGAAAACGAAAGTTAGCCGCTCTCGGCCAATCAGAATGCTTGATTTTAGTGACAAATACTCAATTGAATTACAATTGCTAATATTTTTCATCATACATGTATTGTTTATTAAATTTTGACTTGTCGAGAAACATTGTTGTGGATTTTATGGATGTATATATACGTGGGTCAGTGAGGTCGTTCAGGCCTAATGGGCTTGATACCACTGGTAGATCATATATATAATAAAACACTTATTGCATGGTTTCGAGGTTGACATGAGGATTTATCAACCCTTGGAACTTAATATTCGGGTTGATAAATCCTCATGTCAACCTCGAAACCATGTAATAAATGTATAATATGTTTATATGATCATTAATATTCTCCCGCGAACCCTACAGTAAGTCGGGTTGATAAATCACGATATTAACCCGGCGCGTGGTTAATAACAAAATATGTGTTACGTCACGCCTAAGAGTTGGCTGTCCAATCTCGTTATGCATAGCTTTGCAACCAGCCAATCAAAATTGATTATACATAACTCATTTGTCGTTGATTTTTGGAAGAGAGTTTCAGTAAATCTGCTATATATAGCACAATCCAGTAGATATCGTGATTTATCAACTTCTTGTCCATATGATTTAGTAGGCCTATATGACTTTTAGAAGAACGTTTATGGTCATATAATAATCTGGTTTACGAACCCCTCCTTCAACTTTTTCTTCAATATTGTTAAAAAAAAAAAAACTTGTTATATGGTTTGTTTATATGTGGTCACATTGTTGTGTGTTTGATGGGTCCATGATGTACATATATACACGAGTCAGTAAGGTTTTTCAGGCCAAATGGGCTTGAAAACATTTGTAGATCATATAATAAAACATTGATTGCATTGTTTTGAGGTTGAGATGAGAATTTATTAACTCTTAGCGGAGGGGGGGGGGGGGGGGGTGGGTCGGAAAAATTATCAGGCACTTATGCTGATTTTTTCCTTTCGACCCTTGTTGTGACCCACCCACCCCCCGTCAATTTTGTTCCGTTTTCGGCTGTTTTCCCCCCCGACCGTTTTTTGACACCCCCCCCCCCCCCCCCCCCAATTTTAATACTAAAACAGAGATTTGCGGGAGAAAATTCACTGTAAACAGCTCTATATAAATTTCTGTGCATACTATTTGTCATGGATGTTAACATTGGCATGTAAATAGGAACGAGTCATTTTGGGGTCATTCGGCCAAAAAAAAAACATGGCTGCCAGCGGCCATCTTGGATTTAAAAATTCAATCCATTAGCAAGGGCTATACTGTTTGTCTGATCATCATGAAATTTTTCATTTATGTTAATATTGACATTCTAAGGTATTTTAAGCTAAACTCATTGCAAAAACAGTCAAAACGACTTGCAGGGAAAAAATTTGAGTTGCGGAAAAAAAATGTGTTGGTCACATCGACAACACACCCACCCCGGCATGCGTGTCCGGACACCCCCCCCCCCCCCCCCCCCCCCCCGCTATTAGAAGATAATATTCACCTCGGCCTGCAAATCAGTTCAGTTGGACCATTTCTGACATTATGCAAAGGTATGGTTAAATACCATGCACCAAAATTACTTAACGCAAGGTACAACCACACTCTCGCATAATGTCAGAAAAGCGCGGGAAATCAGAGCCCATTTGTCACCCGATCCTTACTATGATATAAGCTACCGCGGGGAAAGTAAGGGGCTGGCAGCCCTAATAACATCTGATATCTCTAGCTTGAGATCCGCTATCCGTCTGCTGTTAAACCGTTAAAATTGTTAACGACATATTATTCACACCTCTCTTTAATATCACTTCTTCGAAAAACAAAACGCTCTTTAAAACTTGATCTTTAAAATCACTTCTTCGAAGAAAAACGCCCCTTAATAATGTTAACGGTGCTAACAGATGGAGATCGGATCTCAAGTTATATATACAGATCAAATCGTGTTAACACTATAGGGCCTAACAGTTTAAACAGGTTTAAGCTGGTAGCCATAACATTGTTAGTAATAAGACAATCACACACATGTTCATTAAAACTATTTGTACAATATTAAAGGGAGACTGTACTCGCACTTTCAATAAATTGACGATAACAACAACGATCAGATATCGATAATAAATAGAAAAATATTACTTTGAGTCGATAATGTTTTCTCTAAACGTTCAGGTTGACAGGTTACGATACAATTTAAAAAATTGAACATAAACTTAGTTTATGACTTTTTTTTTTTTTACTTAAGACCTGTTGTGCCTGTAACAGTTTAAAACATATTATAACTGTAAAATACACCATATTAATGTTACTGTGAGCGCATATGGGCCTTAGTGGTGGGTCCCCGAAAATGACAGATTCAAAAAAAAAATGGCATACCTTCCTGTAAATGTTTTACTACCCCCCCCCCCCCCCCCCCCACCCCCCCCCCCCCCCCACAATCCGTAAACTATTTTTTATTCCCGTCGAGTCGTACTCACGTTTCTCAGTAGATAGTGAAAGTTGGCAGATTCTGAATAACATGTTTTATGCCAGAGTGATGTCCATTCCCATTGCTATTACGCCAGACTAAACAAATCCGTCAAATACTGTTAATAGAGGAAATTTGAGTCCCCCTTTAAGAAAAAGTCGAAAATAAATAGGCCTGTATTTATATTGACTACAATACCAACTCAATTTATACCGGATAAGAAACAATCTAACGTTGGATTATTAAAATAAATAGGCCTGTATTTATATTGACTACAATACCAACTCAATTTATACCGGATAAGAAACAATCTAACGTTGGATTATTAAAATAAATAGGCCTGTATTTATATTGACTACAATACCAACTCAATTTATACCGGATAAGAAACAATCTAACGTTGGATTATTAAAATAAATAGGCCTGTATTTATATTGACTACAATACCAACTCAATTTATACCGGATAAGAAACAATCTAACGTTGGATAATTAAAATAAATAGGCCTGTATTTATATTGACTACAATACCAACTCAATTTATACCGGATAAGAAACAATCTAAAGTTGGATTATTTCAAAACCAGTCACAAAGATGCAGTTCATTACTGTCCATATACAATACTAGTGGAGTCGCTTAACGAAAAATCGTTCACTTTTGGATAGGAGATGAAACTTTCAGGGTTGGTTGGGTATGTGGTCCTCATCAACCAGTTAGCTGGTTCTAGGTTTCTGGTGAACCCTTGACCTTCAAATTGACCTTGACATTTCGAAAATTTGAGATTTAGGGGTATCTATTTTGTATCGGATATAATGGTTATATTAAATAATATATAGACGTTGGAGATTGTCGAAGCGATACCATGGATGTCCGCCTTTGTATCCACATTCAAGTTGTCTATGATAATCCATAATGGATGCCAAAATAAAAAAAGATTACGTTTTTTCACTAATATCTTTCAAGCCAGTTTCTGCTTTTTGGAACTGTTTGAGAATTGCAACTTTATTTTGTATTGGTCATATTAACTGAACATTGGAGCAATGAAATATGCCATTAGTGGGCTCCCTGCCAACTCCGATCCCTTAAAAATTTGATTTTACAGAAAGTGGTATCAAAATTTACAAAAAATCACCATTGGGATTCTAGTCATATTTCGTCAAGAAATGGGAAGAACTGAGCAATCTAAATGACAAATTCCATTTCTTATGAATATTCCAACTCAATTGTACCCAAATTGTCAATTTGGCTCAATATGGCTGCCAAAATGGCAGCCAGAATATGGAAAAATGTGAATATTGCCCCAGCGAGTCATGCAACCGCATTCCAGTTGTGGTTGATGAAAAAATGACTATTCTGTCTTATAGATATTGAATACTACCATTTCTGATGCACCTTGGTTAATTGTTACTATTTTAAACACTGAAATTACCAGAATTATTGGATTTTGCTATCACAAACTTGACATCAAAATCGGCAACCTTTCAGGTTAAGACAATTTTTTCAAGTAAAATGGTATCGAAGTTGTTTATTGTCTTGATCTGTCTTAAATGGGTCACACTTATCTGTTTTTGGACAAAATTACTCAAGATGGTTTGCAAAATTGCAACCGAATTGCTTTATTCTCTGATCCAATTAAATAACATGAATGGATATAGAGAAAACGAAATTATATACAAAAGATGGACAGAATAACGAAAAGCAATGGTAAATCAAATTATTTTTTCATATATATCCTGAATATTATTCTCTGATGTTCCGAAAAGGTAGCAAATTGTGACTCACTTTGTATTAACCATGTTACTTATGAGGCATGACAAATTAATTATAAACGATGTAGTACGGAATTTTGACAAAAATTTCTTTTGGGATTCTGACCATGTTTTTTGTACGGAAATGGAGAGCACTTTGAAACTAACTGAACTGACAGGGGTATTATTACGACAATACAATTGTGGCTCATTGGCATCGAAATGACTAATGTCAGGAAAACCGTTTCCCCCATTGTGCATATAAACCACCATCAGGATGTAGAACTCTCTGACATTACCTCTATATCGATTAACATGTCCCTGGGTTATTGTGTAAAGCGATACCCACCCAAATTTACACATGTACAACCCACCCAAGACGATACACTCGATCCATATATACATAAATCATAAACACCACATAAATGACCATTTAGGCACTCGTATTTTACACACTTCATCCATGACCGTAAAGCCATATTTAGGTATAACCGTACACCACGCACTTGACTATATGGTCACAAGTCACCATGCAGGTATACTTCTACGCCTCACCCACGACCATATAATCACTCGATAGATAGCTCTACACCCCATTCATGATCATACATTCACTTCATGTATACATATTCGCCTCACCAGTGTCCATACAATTACTCCATGTATATACATGTATTTTGCCACACCCATGGCCATGTAGTCACTCAAGCTATACATATACACCACACCCATAACAATAGAGTCACTCCAAGTACACATATACGCATCACCAATGGCCATACCCACTCGCTGTATACTCATCATCACATTCGTGGTCATATAGTCAATCATTGTTTACCAATTCACATTACCAACCATTGGCCATATGGTTATTCCATATACACATATTGGCCGCACCAATGGTCATATAGCCACTAAAGATATACATATGCACCACCCATGTCTATAAAGTCACTCCAGGTATACATATACACCTCACCAGTTGCCATGCAGCTTTCAAGACATACCAATACCCAGCACATCACCTTACCATTGGCCATACGGTCACCCCTGTATACACATGACCATATAGCCAATCAAGATATGCACATATACGCCCCACTCACGACCATAGACTCACTCCAGTTGTGCGTATACACCTCACTAATTGTCATACAATCCTTCAAGACATACCCGTACGATTTACACCACCTCACCATCGGCCATATGATATCTCCCTCATACCTATTTGCCACATACATGGCATATAGCCACTCAAGATATACATATACACCCCACACATGGCCATATAGTTATTAAATGTATACATATACATATCAGCATTGAATTGATACACCAATAACACGTGGTCATTTGTATACTCCAGACTTGCATATATACCTCATACATGACAATTCAGCCATTCGCTGTATACTCATACATCCGATCCATGATCATACAGCGACTCCCTGTATACATATATATCCCCTACTGACAACACACAAACAGCAAAGATGCACATACATACCATATACACCTAAGATCACAATTCCATTTCATATATACCAACACGCTCGCCAATGACCATCCATCTATGCATGTATGCATATACATTTCAACAATCATGACCATACAACCGTTCCATGTACACCTATAATTATTATACCCATAAGCATACAACAACTCCTTATCTATCCATACACCCCACCCATTTTTATACAACCAACACATGTATACATATACACCCATCCACGACAATGAAGCCACCAAATGTACACCTGTACATTCCACACATGATCATAAAGTAACTCCATATATACATAAACAACACACTGATGGAATGTAACTACTCTTGTTTTACCCATACAGTGCATACACCACTTCAGTGACTATACAGCCACTCCATGTATACATATTCACCTCACGCATTACCATTCCTTGTTTACCTGCATCTCACCATAAATACCACACACATGACCAGATAGACACTCCTTGTATAACTAGTCACACCATTCGTGATTATATTTCATGTATACCTATTTACATCATCTGTGACCACAAAGTCACTCCCTGGCAACCATTTTTACAAACATCATGTATTAAGTTGATCAATGTTGATAACTTTTGCGTTAAGTTGTTACAGTAGCAACATCAATTGGTCCCGCTCAGCTCAGTTTCGAAGTTCTGCATGGCGTGCATGCCTATTTCCCTTCAGAAACATGGTCAGAATCTCAAAAGAAGTTTTTTTAGGCAAAATTTCATACTGCATCCTTTAAAATTAATTTGTCATGCATCATAAGATACTGGGACAACCATAATAGAACCTATAGTTTTCAATTGATTAAGTAACATTTTAATAACCCAGTAGGTCACAATTTGCTACCTTTTCGGAACAGCAGAGAATAATGTTTGGGATATATATGAAAGATTATCTTGTTGGGTGCATAAGAAATGTTAGTATTGAATCTATATAACACATAATATTCAAACTATGTCATCAACCACAACTTGTATGTGGTTGCATGGCACGCAGCATGGGCAATATTTACCATTTTCACATTTTGGTCGCCATTTTTGCAGCCATTTCGTGCCAAAGTGACAATTTTGGAACCAATTAATGATTTGGAATATGCATAATAAATGGATTGTTTTCACTAAAATTGCACAGTTCTGCCCATTTCTTGATGAAATATGACTAGAAATCACAATGGTGGTTTTGGGAAAATATTATACCGCTTTCTGGAAAATCGAATATATGAAGATCAGAAGGGTTTTTGACTTCATGAATGTCAATTTCATTGCTCCAATGGTCAGTTAACATGAATAGTACAACATAAAGTGAGAATTCTCAACCAGTACCAAACAGCATAAACTGATCTTAAAGATATTAGAGAAAACAAATCAAATTTACCACTTCCAGCTGCCATTTTGGCCGCCATTTTTGCAGCCATTTTGAACCAAAGTGATAATTTTGGTACTAATGGGTTGAAATATGCATAAGAAATGAAATATTTCACTAATATTTAACAGTTCTGCCCATTTCTTGATGAAATATGACTAGAAATCCCAATGGTGATTTTTGGTAACATTTTATACCGCTTTCTGTAAAATCGAATTTTTGAGGGATCAGAAGGGTTTCTGACACCATGAATGGCATATGTCATTGCTCCAATTGTCAGTTAACATGAACAATCCAACATAAAGTCACAGTTATCAACAAGTACCAAACAGCATAAACTGATCTTAAAGATATTAGAGAAAAAAATAAAATTTTCCAATTCCAGCTGCCATTTTGATGGCCATCTTCGACGGTGAGTTCCAATTTTACCCTATAATGGTGGCATTTTATTTTATCTTCACAAAAATGTGTACATTTGTATACATATGACAAGACTGTCTCACTTTAATTTGCATCAAACTGATTTAGTGACCCGTCTGAAAAAAACGGCGGCCATGTTGGGCACCATCTTGAATTTAACGGGTTCCACTTAAGCGAAAGCTGGAACCAGCTGTATTATGGTCAGGGATATAATGGACAATATATGTGCGATGTTTGGTGCTTCTATCCGGAAGTGAACGATTCTTCCATTATTGTGGGTTAAGCGACTCCACTATAATGCTCTAAGTAATCGACCTCTTAACCAAAGCAGAATTATGGGTAACTTTTCAGGATTTAGTCGGAAATATGGCTTGTTGCCATTCATCGGAAAGCTCTCGCTGAGAGCTTTCCGATGAATGGCAACAAACCATATTTCCGACTAAATCCTGCAAAGTTACCCATAATTCTGCTTTGGGTAAGAGGTCGATTACTTAGGGCATTACTGTACTTGGATAAGAGCCCCGAGAAATCTTCTAAATCACACCAACGAACAGCCGAACACATTCACTGTGAATTGACACATCTGTGTTTAACTCGTATATGGCAAGCAAGATGACATTTGGCAATGTACGACTTATCACAATAAGGACAGACAAATTCTCGGATGTCGGAGTGACGTCGCAAATGGTAGTCAAGGTCGGCCTTTGCGCCAAATTTCCTTGGACACAGCATGCATGGAAATCTCGGCTCATTATGGTAACGCTTCTCGTGAAGATTAAACGCTGTCTTACTCAAGTAGGTTCGCCCACATGCGGTGCACTCGATTCTCTGTATCTGGAATAGACGGAAAAGAGGGGAGTGAAACGGAGTAAACTCTTAATTGCATGTGTGTACATTGGCAAGGCTGCAAATAGTGTGTCTGTCATTTGCAGAATGAGGTCCCCAGAGGGTGAATTTAGTGACGCTATCCCGCAAAGCGGGCTAGCATCACTAAATTCACCCTCTGGGGACCTCATTCTGCTTAGGCCATCAACTGCTATGGGAGACCTAGGATCAGAATGAAGTTCCCAGTTTTGAAGTTGGTGATATTCACCCATTGGGCACCTCAATTTAGAATTTTATCTTCTGCAAATTAGGGGATATAGAAACTTCCCAGAAGGGAAAAAGTAACTAAAACCAATGTTAATTTGATACAATAGATACTTCCCAGAAGATGGGGCCTGAGCAGAATGAGGTCCCCAGAGGGTGAATTTAGTGACGCTATCCCGCAAAGCGGGCTAGCATCACTAAATTCACCCTCTGGGGACCTCATTCTGCTTAGGCCATCAACTGCTATGGGAGACCTAGGATCAGAATGAAGTTCCCAGTTTTGAAGTTGGTGATATTCACCCATTGGGCACCTCAATTTAGAATTTTATCTTCTGCAAATTAGGGGATATAGAAACTTCCCAGAAGGGAAAAAGTAACTAAAACCAATGTTAATTTGATACAATAGATACTTCCCAGAAGATGGGGCCTAAGCAGAATGAGGTCTCCAGAGGGTGAATTTGGTGATGCTAGCCCGCTATGCGGGATAGCATCACTAAATTCACCCTCTGGGGACCTCATTCTGCAAATGACAGGCACGCTATTTGCAGGCTTGTACATTGGGACAGGGAGGGTCAGGTTACTACATTTTCAACTTTTCTGTGAACAAAGACAAGCACGGTGGAGAATCATGTAGTTTCGAGTTGATGAGTGTCACGCATTCAAAATGGCAGAGGCGATCGAAAACGCGACCAGAAACGAGGAAAAATGTTATAAACTAAGATATGACATATTAAAAAGTATTTTGTCAGCTGCGGGCAGATGCCATACTATTTTTTCAAACAAGCTGATACACCATTTGTGTCCAAATTCACATTTGTTTGCTCTAACATTCTGACCAAAGTTGTCAGTAGAAGGATTCATCAAGGTGTGTGGACTGGTGATGTATTCCACGCACCTCCGACTGGCAACTTTGTTCAGAATGTTATAGAAAATCACGGAGTATTTCCGAACAAATAAGGTATCAACTTGTTTCCAAAATAAAACTAGCATATGCTCGTAACAGTTAACATGCTATGTTTTCTGTAAGTTCCTCACATATTATGTTATTTGTGCGTTTGCGCCAGCCTCGGCCATTTTGTATGTGTGGTACTCACCAACCTCGAAAGCACGTGATTCCCATGCACCGTGACAAGGGCCAGTCTATCGCGCGAAATTCGACAACAACTATTTAGCAGCCAATTAGAACTGTTGTGTTTGTTTTTTACTGATGTTTGCCATGTGTGTTGTTGTGCGTTTAGATATTTGTGTTGTTAAATAATCGGAGCATCAAACCACACTATTGCGCGAAATAGTCCTTTGGGCCTGGTGAGACGTTCTAAACTTAATGCTTGATGAAGTGCAACATGTGGCTCTGGTCGCTTAGTATATATATCACATGGGCTTGTAACGCTGCCACCCAAAAAAAATAGTACTGCGCGAATTTAAGTACGAGTAAGGTATCCTTTAGGAGGTAAAGGTAGTGGTGTTCTATACAAATTACCATACCATACAAATTACAAGTAAGGGCATTGGAGAAAAACAGGTATTGGAGAACATACTTACTTCAAATAAAAACAGAGTGTTCAGCTGACAAGTGTCCGGAAGAATTCGATATCGTGTAATGTTGGTGAGTGGATAAATCATAATTAATGTACATTCAGCACACAGAAAAAATAAAATTGACAGAAGAACAAAACAAAGAACCACTATTTTGGTTCTCGTGGCTATATTCACATTAATACAACTAAAACAAGGGGCAATGCTTGATGATTAATACATTAATAAAACAACAACTATAACCAACGGCAATGATTGATGCTTAATACATTAATAAAACTACAACCAACGGCAATGATTGATGCTTAATACAACTACAACTAAAACCAATGACAATGCTTGATACTTAATACGACTACAACTAAGACCAATGACAATGCTCGATACTTAATATATATTCAAATTAGTACAACGAAAATAGTGTTCGGTATTCGACGGATTTCGGTATTCGAATATTCGGTTCGAATAACGAGCGAATATTCGAATAGTATTCGAATATTTAGATAAATTATAAAATTATATAGATAACATGTTTTGGAACCAATTTATTATTTAATGAAATAGCATATTTATCCAAGCACATGCTATACGAAAAAAAGAGAGATAAAAAAAAGTCATTTGGCTTAATAGCAAGAGTTTATCTGTTTATGAAGTTCAAGTAGTCAATGTTCCATGCATGGCTTAAAGGTTCTTGTTCAAGAAGTGTAACATTCGGACAGTCTGCGACTTCAACCGGTTGCGTTTTTCAGTAGAGATCAGCCCTACGACAGAGAACGGCGATACACTGGTGGCCGGTATAGTATACCGAGATAGAACTTAGCTAATTTGGCGACTTCGGGGTAAAGTGACAACGCGCAAACAAAACAAAAAGATGCCTTATAGGTCCGCTTCCTATGACCACATGCAAGCACGGTCTGCTTTACAACTAGCCAATACAATTATTTCGACGTCATGACGCCAATCAAATCAGAACGTTACAGTTACGTCATATTAATTCGTTTATGGTCAATGGAATATAGACTATACTTTTAACAGACCCTCAGACTAATAACAAACCAGGAAACAATTACCCGGAGATTATTCTCGAATATTCGAATAGTCAAATAATTATTCGAATATTCGAATATTTATTTTTACGAGCGAATATTCGAATATTCGAATATTCGGACCGAACACTAAACGAAAACCAACGGCAGTGCTATATATTCAAATAAGTACAACTATACAACAATGGTAATGCTTGATGCTTAACATATATTCAAATTAGTACACCAACAAGCATATATAAGAGAATGCATTGGCTTACCACATATTAAAAATGATAAAATTGTCAAAGAATGTAGAAAAATATTATAAAAATTGTTAAAAAATGTAAGAAAAAATTTTAAAATTGTTAAAGAATGTAAGAAAAAAAGGTAAAAAGTGTTAAAAAAAAAAAATTTGTTAGGCCAATGCATTCTCTTATATATGCGAGGCGACCTATGGTCGACTCGCATATATAAGAGAATGCATTGGCACAGGGCATAACTGTAACCATAACAATGTGGTCAATGAACCGGTTCCAATGATATCCATATTTGTATGGTGTTATTGAGACAGACCGAAGATATTTTAGGCTGTTGAAGCTTTATTTGGGCGTTTTGGGCCGTTTTGTTGAGTAAAGGGTTAATAGATTTGAAATTGGTACACCAACAACCAATGGCAACGCTTTGTGTTAAAAACGTATTCAATTTAGTACAACTACTTTCTATATGCAAACAACCGTTTTCGGGGTCAAAATCGTATTTTTATGTTAAAAAGTGTCGAAAAGCGGTGGTCTGTTGTTTAAACACTCCATCACCAGGTACATGTACATAACTGACGACGATTCCAGTGATATTTAATATTTTACTACAGACTTACACCTACACTTACATTATACAACTGCTTACTCACATACAAAAATTATAAATTTCAAAATTAACCCTTTCGAAAACTCGCGGCCTATGCTTACGTTTCTAATTTCTAAATTTGTAACACCTAACTATGTACCACGCTCCCATCTTTTACTGAAACTAACGGTATGGGACAATCATGAAACTAAAAAAAATTTAATACTCTACCTATAACTATTTCATTTATGATAGTGCGTGATTCTACGATACTGGTACGCATACTCTGTCATATGTATACCTATATTTTCCAAATTTCAAAACACCAGGCATACTTCTATTATGCTCCTGTTTTTTCATTTAACTGACTATATATGGAATTGTCCAAGTGGCGCTTCGGAATGTGTACCTAGATAATGAACACCCTTGTCCATGTTACCGAAGATAGGTTTACCCTTGTATTCTGTGGTGTTCCCAGCCCCCCTGGATCTCTATATTTTTACAACAAAATCGTATGTTTATGGCTAAATTTGCGTGAGAATTTACCGTCCCCAGTTTATAGCGAAATTTACAAAAACAAGTCCAGTCAATTGGGTCTGAACTGAGCCTCTTGCGAGTTTCGTAAATTTCGCTATAAACTGCTTAAGTGGACGAGAAACTATAACCGACTTGTTTAAGGTAAGCCGGAAGTTTGTCCCCAGTCTCAAAGTCAAGAAATAGTGCCAGATAAATTACATGCTTTGGGGTATTAAATGCTTATATCTATGAAATATTTGTTTAAACTAAATAAACAAACATCGATATAGCGTGCTGCGTACAGAATGTAAACAGACAACAGGATGGAATTCACATGTCACATTTTCGTACAACAATACATTTCAGTACAGCTAGCGATATTCATGTTATACAACGATCGTCAATTACCGGCATTATATAATGGGTCGGATCCACAGGTCCCCAGAACAAAAATTGACCCCACCCCCAATAATACTTAATCCTATAGGATTAAGTATTATTGGGGGTGGGGTAAATTTTTGTTATTAAGTATTATTGGGGGTGGGGTCAATTTTTGTTCTGGGGACCTGTGGTCGGATCATGCAATGAAATACGGTATAATATAGTTCTCAAACATTAGAATATATATGTATAGTAAATTTTGAATACTGTGACAAACCTTAGTATGTGTTGTGTGAACTTGGGATACTGTGACAAATCCTTGTGTACAGTAATGCCCTAATTAATCGACTCCATAAGGGCATTATTGTACATCTCCACACAGCCCATGCATTTTGCACCAACAGTAGGTTATAGGGAATTTCATACGGCAAATGTTTTAAGCCGTTTTGCAGCATCAGTATATTATAAGGTATTTCATGTGGCAAATGTTTTAAGCTGTACGTTTTGGTTTTCACTAATTTCTTCTGGTGAATTACTCTGACTTTGTTTCCGTCATTCTAGAGTGCTAGCTGTGATGTTCGCTTTTAGGATAGGATAAGATATTTTATTTGCAATACACATATCTATTACATAATAATGGTGAAAATTATGGATAATTCGGTCGTATATTGTTGGGGGTGGCATAGTCTGGCAAGACTGTCTTCCTGCCATCCCCAGTATGGTGAATATAGAAATTAATAACAATAATAAGATGGCCTCGGGTGAGCCGTGCACAGATTGTGTATATGTAATTTATGAGTTTAGGGCTTAGTTAAAGAGTGTGTGAAATTGGATACTACCCGAGGGCTGTTCAATATCATGTGTATGGTTCAAATTCAGATGAGTGGTATAGTATTTTTGACGGACGAGGGTACAGGGACTACTGATTCGTATTGGTTGATGTTGACGTTGACCTTACCCTGACAGCTGTGGTATCCACTCACCTAAAATGGTTACATATAATACACAAAACAACTGACAGAAGAACCAGTTGTTGGTGGCTATATTCAATTTGAAAAGCCAAGTTCAACATGCTATGGATAATTTCACAGTGGGCTGGGTTATAGTGCAGCGGCCAAACTGAAAAAGAGCTCTAGTTTTCGAGATATCCCTACCCACGGTAGAACAAGTTGAAACCAACTTTTTTTGAAGGAGAAATGTATACTGTTGACGAAATCGATAGTGAAAAATGACGGAATTGGTGGTGGCTATTGTCAAATCGACGATGAACAATACCCACAAGTCACTTTTTCCAGAAACTTTGATGATTAACGATTTTTGTAAAACGAGCAATGTGGCTATGTCCTAACCTATTTGCCAATATTGTTGGGGTTAAAATTACTATATCATACCATACCTCTACTTGATATGAAAAAAGTATTGGTTAATTTGGATTGTCCTGCCATTTGGAGCCGAAACATTTATTTTTTGCTGAAAAATCGCTCTATTTCCCAAAAATATTATTTTTCAAACATTATCATTCAAATAGGTATTGCTATAATGCCAAAATATTTAATTCATATGGTGTAGCAGTTATCTGACAAGTTTATGGAGAAAGAAGTTAACAGAAATTTTGAACGGTTTGCGAAATAATTACTTTTAGCTACCCCTCCCCCAAACACGATTTTGGTCGAAAAATTACATATTTTTGTTAAGAACTTTACCAAATGTCCCAATTTATCATAATGGGACCCAACATAACTCGCTTGCTGAAAATTGAGCCCGGGGACATTGCTTAAGTGTTTAAAGACGTGTTTTGGCTTCCAGACCCCAAATTACAACAACAACACATTTTATTTACTATTGCCACAGTAAGTGTCGCATATATATCTCAAGTACTCAATTCTCGCTTAAGATTGAAATGCAGTAGTTGGGACATTGCTTAAGTGATTAAAGACGTGTTAGGGCTTCCAAACCCCAAATACAACAACAACACATTTTATTTACTATTACCACAGTAAGTTTCGCATATCACAAGTACTCAATTCGCACTTAAGATTGAAATGCAGTAGTTTGAACTATGACCGATTGAGTAATCACAATAAAACGTCCCCTCTCTGTCATTGTGGGAAAATATTAACATGACATCATTACTTGTTGGAATGTCCTGAATACATGCTCCTAGGACTGAACTTCTATACGCCATACCGAATGTTATTTGATCAGAAATACTGTTTTGTTTGGAGCACAGGAACTCAGTCATCGTGAAAATATTAAAATATTTGACGCGATTCAAACATTTATCTCGACAACAAAGCGATTTCCATAACGCTGTCATTTGTGGAAACTTCGTGTGAACAATGGAGAGTTGTATTACCACCACCAGATCGTCTGTCATCTCACGGCGACGGACGTATCAATGACATAAGCAACAGTATTTGTATATCATTGTATATAACCAGCTCCAACGAAATTATATGTATATCATTGTATCCAATCAGCTCCAACGTGATTACATCCTCACATTTCCCATACAGTCTCTCCCCATCTTTTTGTAAAGTGTCACATGCTGTCGGAAACCAATACAGCATTATATATCGCATAGTGTCGGATAGAATAGCCATTCGACCACCACATATGTTGATATTGAAAGCATAATCCCTTCAGTACACGATGTGTGCAAGACTTCTAATAGGGTAGGGTACACAAAACAGTGAACATTTGCTAACCGCTTGTTGTGAAGTGGCACACGGTGCAGACTTTCGGGAACCAACACATGTGTATATCCTGATAAAAATTAACATTTGTTCAAGCCCTCGGTTAATATTGAGATAATATCATTTCAGCACGTGGCGTCTTCAAGACTTCAAATAAAGTAGGGGGTCCCCAAAAGTGTGCCTTTCTTATTTTCCAGCCACTTTTCGTTGAGTGCTCATGCTTTCTGAACACATTCCATCTACTAGTATATACAGTGTGCACGTCCGTATACAACTCTCCATTGTCCACACACTCAAGTCAGTGAGGATATCGTTCCAGTTCGTGGTGTGTTCTCTAGTCTTCAAATTGGGTAGGGGGTAATACAAACAGTGAACAATCACATTATTTATTTTGCAGTCGCTTTTTGTAAAGTGTCCCTAACTGTCGGGTACCAACTCATCTACAACAATTGTGTATTTCCTGATAGAATAGCCATTTGTCGAGATCGTCGTTTGACATTGAGAGCACATCCATTCAGTGCATGATGGGTTCAATGGTTTAGGGGTCCCTTAAAATTCGCCGTTATCGTTTGCCATTTGTTTTGCCACGGTGTTTTCGCGAACGGTTGGTTCGCGAGAGCATTGCAACTTTTTGACACAACAGCCATTCGGCCACAATCTCGGGTGATATTGATAGCATATGCCTCCAGCTAGTGATGTGATTAAGACTTCAAATAGGTATTTGAGTCCCATAAGACAGTGAAAATTAGCCCACTTCGTTTGCCGGCCGCTTGTTGTAAACTGCAAGGGAACCATCTCATCCATTACAGATTCGTATTTCCGGAAAATACTACCATTTGTCCACGCCCTCAGTTAACATTGAGAGCATATTATTTGTTTAAGACTTCAAGTGGGATAGTGGGGGTACTCAAAACATAGAAACATTTGCCTTTCGTATTTGCCAGCCGCTTTTTTGTAAAGTTCACAGGATTTCGAGGGAACCAAACTACCCATATCAATTGATAATTCCGTGATAGCACTTTCACACACTCAGCTAAGTATGAGAGCATATAACTTCAGCCCATTCTGTGTTCAAGATATTAAATGGGTTAAGGGGTTCCCCAAAACAGTGAGTATTCGCCTGTCTCATTTGCCAACCGCTTTTTGTAAAGTGACCCAGACATTCAATAACCAATCCGTCCATAAAAGATGTGAATTTCTTGATATAGCGTCCATTTCTCTACACACTCAGTTAATATGGGTAGCATATCCTGTCAGTTCATGGTGTGTTCAAGACTTCAAATGGGGTAGTGTGGCCACAAAACAAAGCAAATTCACATTTCGTATTTGCCAGCCGCCTTTTGTAAAGTGACCAAGGATTTCGGGAACCAAACCACCCATACGAATTGTATATAATCCATGACTACCTTTCGTTCACACACTCAGTTAATATTGAGAGCATATATACCGCTTCGGTTCAGTGTATGCTCAAGAGTTCAAATGGGTTATGGGTACGCAAAACAATGAGAATTCGCATTTCTCGTTTGCTAGCCACTTTTTGTAAAGTGTCCCAGACATTCGGAAACCATCCCACCCATTAAAGATGTGTATTTCCCGAATTACCTACCATTTATCCACGCCCTCAGTTAATATTGAGTGCATATTCGTTCAATTAGGGGTGTGTCTAAGACTTTAAATGGGTAGGTGTTCAAAGAAAATTCAACTTTCGTATTTGCCAGCCTTTTGTGAAGTACCCTAGGATTTTGGGAACCAAACTACCCATATAAATTGTATATTCCCTGAGAGCACTACCTTTCGTTCACTGTCAGTTAATAAAAGAATATATATTCGGAGCATGGTGTGTTCAAGAGTTTAAATGGGCTTATAAGGGGGTCCCACAAAACAAAATATATTCGCCATTAGCGTTTGCCATCCGATTTTTGCAAAGTTCAAATGCGTTCGGGAACCATCCCACACATAAGCATTATGTATGTCCTGATATTTATATCCTTTGCTCACTTCCTCAGTCAATATTTAGAGCAAACTTTTCAGTTCGTGGTTTGTTCAACTTTAACACTTCAAGTCTTCAATTGTGCAGGGGGAGTCCTCAAAACATACGTCGGTCTTATTTATCAACCGCTTTGTGTAAAGCGACACAGGCACAAGCCACCCATACAAAGTATGTATTCTCTGATAGCACTACATTCCGGTCACACTCTCTGTTAAAATAGAGAGCATATAGCTTCAGTTCGTATTGTGTTCAAGACTTTAACTTGGGTAGAGTAATCTAGAAAAATAGAAAATTCGCCTTTCATATTCGCCACGCAGCCGCGTTTTATAAAGTGCTACACTATTTCGGGAACCAACACATCCATAAACATTGTGTATTTCCTTATATAACTATCCTTTGTAATCAGTTAATAATGAGATCATATTCTTTCAGTTAGTGTGTTCCAAGACTTCTAATAGTGTAGGGGGACCTCGAAGCATAGAACATATTTGAACTAACGCTTGCCACCTTGGTCGGACTAGTTTGAGATATAAAATACAACATCCATTGTTTCTACATTTGGGTCGATTTAGAGGGACTCTAACAATCACTATGGCAGCAACAATGTTTTTTATTATGTACTATTATGTTAGTCTATATTATGTGTCGTTTAGAACATATACTTTAGTTCTACAAAGTCGCTATATATTAATATAAAATTACATGCATGTTATAAATAACATGTGTTGTTGTATATAACTGGGGGTTTGGAAGCATGAGGACACCTTTAACCACGCTCGCGTTGTCTACGGATCAGGTTTTCATTACATGAATCATGATTTGATGCCCATTAGAATCGTTTAGAAAAATTTGTCTTATCGTTATCATAAATATGCATTTTTGTACCATGAAAGTGTCAATGACACTGTAGCTCAACTTGGAAAGGGAATAATTTAATGTGTTACTGTCGATGGAGTGATTAGGAATGTGGAAAGTTGAATGTCTATTACTAGTTTATCAACATGAAAAGATATATATATACAATGTATATAAAAGTAAAATCTAAGATGGTTGCTGGCGGCTATGTTTTCCAACAATTCAAAAACATTTGATAGCTTTAGTCATGCAAAGAGTAGAATCCAAAATGGCCGCTGGCAGCCATGTTTTAATGCCGAATAACACCAGAATGACTCGTTCCCATCTACATGTCAATTTCAACAGCCATGACAAGTTTTATGATGATCCGACTAAAGGTACGACCTGTAGCCCGTGCTAAAGGATTTAGTCATACAAAGAGTAAAATCTAAGATGGCTGCCAGCGGCCATGTTTTTTGGCCGAATGACCCCAAAATTACTTGTTCCCATCTACAAGTCAATATTAACACCCACGACAAATGTCATGATGATCAGATGAACAGTACGACCTGTAGCCCGTGCTAATGGATTGAATTTTGAAATGTTTTTTTTCCGAATGACCCCCAAAATGACTCGTTCCCATCTACATTCCAATTTCAACAGCCATGACAAATTTCATGATGATCAGACTAAAGGTACGACCTGTAGCCCGTGCTAAAGAATTTAGTCATACAAAGAGTAAAATCCAAGATGGCTGCTGGCGGCCATGTTTTTTGGCCGAATGACCCCAAAATGACTCGTTCTCATCTACATGTCATTATTAACATTCATGACAAATTTTATGATGAGCAGACTAAAGGTACCACCTGTAGCCCGTGCTAAAGAATTTAATCATGCAAAGAGTAAAATCCAAGATGGCTGCTGGCGGCCATGTTTTTTGGCCGAATGACCCCAAAATTACTCGTTCCCATCTACATGTCAATATTAACATCCATGACAAATTTCATGATGATCAGGCGAAGAGTACGACCTGTGGTCCGTGCTAATGGATTAAATTTTGAAATCAAAGATGGCCACTGGCGGCCATGTTTTTTGTCCTAATGACCCCAAAATGACTCGTTCCCATCTACATTCCAATGTCAACAGCCATGATAAATTTCATGATGATCAGACTAAATGTACGACATGTAGCCCGTGCTAAAGGATTTAGTCATACAAAGAGTAAAATCCAAGATGGCAGCTGGCGGTCATGTTTTTTGGGCGAATGACCCACAAATGACTCGTTCCCATCTACATGTCATTGTTAACATCCATGACAAATTTTATGATGATGCGACCAAAGGTACGACCTGTAGCCCGTGTCAAAGGATTTAGTCATGCAAAGAGTAAAATCTAAGATGGCTGCCGGTGGCCATGCTTTTTGGCCGAATGACCCCACAATTACTCGTTCCTATCTACATGTCAATATTAACATCCATGACAAATTTCATGACAATAAGACGAACAGTACGGCCTGTATAATGGATTGAATTTTGAAATCCAAGATGGCCGCTGGTGGCCATGTTTTTCTTCCGAATGACCCCATCGTTCCCATCTACATGTCAATGTCAACATCCATGGCAAATAAGACTAAGTCTAGGAATTATCCGGAAACCAAAGTAATTGGGAAATTCTAAGTCAACAAGGGTCATAACTCTGGTAAAAATGAGTGGACAGAACCAAAATTCGAACTTGATCTGACTTTTCATGCGATAAATCCATATTTGAAAACAATCAGATAACTACTAAAACTAAAGTTTTAGAATGATAAAGAATAAGGAAAGTCAAAAAGGTTAAGTGAAAATTTCTTTGCAATAAATGTGGGCTGCAGGGTGTGATGATGGATTCAAATGTAAAATCACAGATGACTCTGCTGCCGGCCATGATTATATATTGGGTCCCATTAAGATCAATTAGAAAATGTTTGTAAAGTCGTTATAAAAAATATGTATTTTTTCGACCAGAAACGTGCTTGGGGAGGGGTAGCTAAAATCCAGTATCTCACAAACCGTTCAAAATATCTGTTAACTTCTTTCTTCATATGGTTGTCAGATAACTACTACACCATATGGATTAAATATTTCGGCATTATTGCAATATCTGTTTGAATGATAATGTTTGAAAAATAATATTTTTGTGAAAAAGAGCGATTTTTTAGCAAAAAATAAATGTATCGGCTCCATATGGCAGGAAAATCTAAATTAACCAACACTTTTTGCATATCAGCTAAAGATATGGTATGATATAGTAATTTTAACACCAACAATGTGGGTAAATAATTTAGGACATAGCCGCAAGGCTCGCTTTACCAAAATCGTTAATTTCTGGAAAAAGAGACAGGTGGGTATTGTTCATCGTCGATTTGACAATAGCCACCACCAATTCCGTTATTTTTCACTATCATTTTCGTCAACAGTATATATTTCTCCTTCAAACAAATTTGGTTTCAACTTGTTCTACCGTGGGTAGGGGTACCCGACCACTTTTGACTTTTGGCCGCTGCACTATTAAAGCAGCCGCTATGTGACACAATCTTGTTCCTTAATATGCATGCGATTGAATAGCGAAAGATAATCGAGGTTCACGATTAGATTGTGGTTGGTATTAAATCCTGTTAATCGGAAGGTAGATAACCCAAAATAGATTTGTGTCATGCAAAATGAAAGAGATTGTTATGGCATAATCTTCGATCAATTTCCGATATTTCAATGCGCAAATAACAAGTTCAATCTGACTTGAGGATTTGACATAAAAATTGGTTTGAAAACAACATATTTATCACTGAGAGTAAGGCCCGTTCCAAACGACGGATTTTTGTCGACTCGAATCTAATACCAGACCCACGATTGTATTGCGTCAAAAATGTGACGTTTGAAACAATTAGATCCATGTCAGACTTAATATCTGATCATTTCACACAAGCTTGTGGAAATACAGTAATGCTCTTGTTGCTTGTTGCCATTCATCGGAAAGCTCTCGGGGAGAGCTTTGCGATGAATGGCAACAAGCCATATTTCTGACTAAATCCTGAAAAGTTACCCATAATTCTGCAGTGGTTAAGAAGTCGATTACTAAGAGCATTACTGTACTTCTGCACTTGTATCTTATGTCTGTCGTCTGCTTAATTATATTTCCTGAACACTCTCAGATGAATAATAGACCATTCCAGTATACATGGTTATAACTGAATGGGAGAATCCATTTAATAAGGGAAGGAAGGAACACGTAAGTTCTGCTCAACTTTATTTAAATTCTAGAGACGGTAAATATACAATATTAAATATTCACAAATGCATGTATGAACATGAAATACATGACATGACAAAACATAACATATTTATTCAGGTTCTAAGGTTTTTTTCACAAATACATTTTTATGTTTTTTTTTATTTCTTGGCTATAGTCTATACAATGAAATGCCATAGCCTAGAAGTATCACCTTCTGAAACATAAACACCTCAAAATATGTAAGTCCCCTGACAAATTACACTCAAGAAGTCTGAGGCCAATTATGGGAATATTTTACATGTATATACAGTATATTAGGAAAGATGAAGTGAGGCAATGTCGAACAAGTGGCAGGTTCTAGCCTAGAAGGCAACTTGGGAGACATCTATGTCCCAGAGAGAAGTGACTTTTCTCTCATATAACAGTATACATACAGTAATGCTCTAAATAATCAACTCCTTAACCACATCTGAATTATGGGTAATTTTTCAGGATTTAGTCGGAAATATGGCAACAAGCCATATTTCCGACTAAATCCTGAAAAATTACACATAATTCTGCTGTGGTTTAAAAAGAGTCGATTATTTAGAGCATTACTGTATGTCCAAACAGAATATTTAATGTATATTTAATGATTATGATGGTGTTCTTACTCACTAAGTTTTCTTTAACCCTTTAGCCAACAGAACGGCCCTGTGCCAATGCATTCTCTTATATATGCGAGTCGCCCATAGGTCGCCTCGCATATATAAGAGAATGCATTGGCTTAACACATTAAAAATTATAAAATTGTTAAAGAATGTAAGAAAAAATGGTAAAAAGTGTTAAAAAAAGAGATTTTTTTTAGGCCAATGCATTCTCTTATATATGCGAGGCGACCTATGGTCGAATCGCATATATAAGAGAATGCATTGGCACAGGGCATAACTGTAACTATCACAATGTGGTCAAGGAGCCGGTTCCAATGATATCCATATTTGTATGGTTCTATTGAGACAGACCGAAGATATTTTAGGCTGTTGAAGCTTTATTTGGCCGGTTTTGGCCGGTTTGTTGGGTAAAGGGTTAAATCAAATGTCACAAAACCATTATGAGGGTAGAAAACTCATGAATCGTATGAAGAAAGTCACAGCAAGACTTTGGCACCATGACTTCATTGTAAAGAGTAAGCAGTGGATTTAATACTGCCATGATGCTGCCAATTCTGCCCAATTTCTCTTTGCAGTAGATGAGGAATGTTATATTGAATATTTACCAAGCCTTGAAATAGTGTGTCTGTCATTTGCAAAATGAGGTCCCCAGAGGGTGAATTTAGTAATGCTACCCCGCATAGCTGGCTAGCATCACTAAATTCACCCCCTGGGAACCTCATTCTGCAAATGACAGGCACGCTATTTCAAGGCTTGAATTCGGCCCAATTTCTCTTGCAGTAGATGAGGAATGTTATATTGAATATTTACATTATCCAATGTTTTGTAAATTGCGTGCTCTCTTTTGTGTCCACCTGTCATTAACCGAGAATGCTGACATTTGAAAATGACCAAATGGCCAGCATGTGTGAATGTGTGAACCCTGTGAATTTGTGATTTTTGGAAAGTTGACTCGTCCCATTCAATTTGTTTTAATTCAAGCATGTAGTCACTCACCATCTCATTAACCCTTTCATGAAGGGAGCTGACTGGTACAGCATTAACCCTTTACCCAACAGAAGGGCCCTGTGCCAATGCATTCTCTTATATATGCGAGTCGACCATAGGTCGCCTCGCATATATAAGAGAATGCATTGGCTTAACACATTAAAAATTATAAAATTGTTAAAGAATGTAAGAAAAAATGGTAAAAAAAGATTATTTTTTAGGCCAATGCATTCTCTTATATATGCGAGGCGACCTATGGTCGACTCGCATATATAAGAGAATGCATTGGCACAGGGCATAACTGTAACTATCACAATGTGGTCAAGGAGCCGGTTCCAATGATATCCATATTTGTATGGTTCTATTGAGACAGACCGAAGATATTTTAGGCTGTTGAAGCTTTATTTGGCCGGTTTTGGCCGCTTTGTTGGGTAAAGGGTTAAAGATCTCACACATGGAGCCAAGCCATGAAATAGTGTGTCTGTCATTTGCAGAATGAGGTTCCCAGAGGGTGAATTTAGTGATGCTACCCCGCATAGCGGGATAGCATCACCAAATTCACCCTCTGGGAACCTCATTCTGCTGAGGTGTAAGCAGAATGAGGTCCCCAGAGGGTGAATTTGGTGATGCCAGCCCGCTATGCGGGGTAGCATCACTAAATTCACCCTCTGGGGACCTCATTCTGCAAATGACAGGCATGCTATTTCAAGGCTTGCATGGAGCCTTACATATATACATGTAAGAGAATACATTGGCCTAACAACATTTACCTTGTCCTTGTAAGCCAGTGCATTCTCTTATATATGGAGGCAATATGGGCCGGAGACTCGCATATTTAACCCTTTACCCAACAAACCGGCCACAACCGGCCAAATAAAGCTTCAACAGCCTAAAATATCTTCGGTCTGTCTCAATAGAACCATACACATATGGATATCATTGGAACCGGCTCCGTGACCACATTGTGATAGTTACAGTTATGCCCTGTGCCAATGCATTCTCTTATATATGCGAGTCGACCATAGGTCGCCTCGCATATATAAGAGAATGCATTGGCCTAAAAAAAATCTTTTTTTAACACTTTTTACCATTTTTTCTTACATTCTTTAACAATTTTATAATTTTTAATGTGTTAAGCCAATGCATTCTCTTATATATGCGAGGCGACCTATGGTCGACTCGCATATATAAGAGAATGCATTGGCACAGGGCCCTTCTGTTGGGTAAAGGGTTAAGAGAATGCATTGGCACAGGGTTTTCGCAATATTCCAGGAAGCTCCAGTCATGGAAGTGTTAATTATAAGATATGTTAGTGACTCCCAACATTTCATCATATTATGATTACCAGATGTAAAGATAGATCCTAAAAATAAATATAGGGAACTTACTTCATTGATGTGTTTATGAATATGGTGTATTGCGAATCGTGGAATTGCCTCAAATTTAATCCTGACATCGGATTAGCGTTCGGATTTCGATATGACGGACGATACATTAATGCCCTATTAAGTAATCGACTCCTTAACCACAGCATAATTATGGTTAACTATTCAGGATTTAGTCGGAAATATGGCTTGTTGCAACAAGCCATATTTCTGACTAAATCCTGAAAAGTTACCCATAATTCTGCTGTGGTTAAGGAGTCGATCATTTAGAGCATTACTGTATTTTTTACAGACACTACTCAGATCCCTGCATGTTTATCTCGCATATGCGCAAACATATCCGGCTTGCGAAGATATGACCTGTCACAATGAGGGCAAGGGAACCGGTCGTTAGTGTGTAAACGCATGTGGTTAGCAAGTTCCCAAGCTGTAGCGTATGACTTGTAACAGACGGTACAAGTGAAATTCTTTGCCTTGTGGAAACGTTTGTCGTGCAAGCGGAATGCACCCCTGCTTAAATAGATCCGTCCACATAGTGTGCACTTCAGCCCGGGTATCTGGAAGAAATTAAAATGGAGTGTAAGTATGTGGAGAGGCCTCAAAATATTGTGCTGGACATTTGTAGGATGTGGACCCCAGTCTGAGAGGGTGAACTTAGTGACGCTACAGTAATGCCCTAAATTATCGACTCCTTAACCACAGAAGAATTATGGGTGATTTTTCAGGATTTAGTCGGAAATATGGGTTGTTGCCATTCATCGGAAAGCTCTCCCCAAAAATTACTCATAATTTTGCTGTGGTTAAGGAGTCAATTATTTAGGGCATTACTGTATCCCGCACAGTGAGCTAGAATCACTACATTCATCCTCTATGGACCTCAAGATCAATCTGCATGGCCTCATCTGTTATGGGAGACCTAGATATAGATTTAAGTTCTCGATCACATGATGAATATTGTGATGTGCACCCATTGAGCACCTCGATTATGCAATGTGTCATCTGCTAATTTTATTTAGGGATATATAGAGAAACTAAACTAAAAAAGACAATTAAAATTTCTAAACAAAAGTTCCTAAAGAAACTAAAAAAAAACTTTGTTAATTTGATAATAAAGGTATTTCCAGAGAAGATGAGGGCCGCTGAGCAGAATAAGTCCCAAGAGAGTGAATTAATGATGCTAGCCCGCTGCCATTCTGCAAATGACCAGCAACATATTTTGAGACCTGATGTGGACGGACAAATGTGTTCTTGACTGAACATATTTTGCATGACGCTTTTATACAAATATTAATGTGGATAGATGAATGAGTTTACAATTGAACATATTATTTTTTGAGAATTCGTGACCCACATGAGCTCATTGCAAAGTTCAAAAGTTAAAATAAATTCCAAATGACCAGGAATTACACCATTTACAATAAAACACAAACAACATTAATTTGAACAGATAAATACAGATTTAGAAAATGAATCAAAAACGTAAGAAATCTAGTAAAACTGAACATGAAATGAGCCATCAGATTCTCTTTTGCAAACAATGGAGAACTATAATTCTCAATATAGAGTTTCTTTCCCTACACTGAAATAATTAAATGTTCAATATATGTACCCGAGATACAATGCTTGAGTTGAGATAAAACCTTATTATAAATCAAAATTAGGGTTAAACCATAACATGTATAAGATACCCAAGTGTTGACTACGATTTTTATAATTACAATATTATAATAAATAGGTTTAAAATTTAAGACTGTCATATTGAGTATTTAAGATTGAGGATGGTCATTACCATACTTATAACGAGCATCGCTAGGGCGTGGCAAAATACGCCTGTTAGACATTTCAAATTGCATCACTGAAAAATACAGTAACAATATGAGCTTACAAAGAACATCTGATAAAGACCTAATTTCAATGCCGAAATGCAGTCAAATTCTAAGTCGAAAAAGGGCCGTAACTCATGTGAAAATATGTGAACTTCACCTGTATGTTTAGCTGGGAAACAAGTAGCATTGGTTCACTGAGATCAAATAATCCAAACAGAAATTATCAGGTGGAAACCAAAATGTTATGAAATCGGTCAAATTCTAAGTCGAAAAAGGGCCGTAGCACATGTAAAAATAAAATTGGATGGAACCCATCTTCGAACTTGGCCTGTATATGTAGGTGGAAAATACACTTACCAAATTTGGTTCACATAAAAAATCCAAACTGGAATTATCGGTCGGAAACCGAAATGTTATGAAAACGGTCAAATTCGAACTTGGCCTGTATTGTTTTAGCTGGGAAATTCACAACATTGGTTCAGATCAATTAATCCAAACTGGATTTATCGGTCGGAAATCAAAAATGTTAACGGACGGACGAACCGCTTACATAATACAACCGTTTTTTTTCTAAAGGGCATATACAAATATAATTAACCAGTACAATGTATTCATAAACCAGTATCATGAATAGTACCAATGGCAATGCTTGGTTCACTTATACTACCAGGAAGCTGTGACGAAATGTAGTATGAGAGTTTTGGCCTTCTAAAATTTAGAGTAATGAGTCAATTAATGAGTCACTTTTAATATATTTATAAAGGCCTTTACCATCTAGTAAATATATATATTCTCAGTGATTGCAAATGTGCAGGTGCACAGGTAAATACCTACAGTAATGCCCTAAATAATCGACTCCTTAACCACAGCAGAATTATGGATAATTTTTCAGGATTTCATCGGAATTATGGCTTGTTGCTTTCAGATGAATGGCAACAAGCCATATTTCCGACTAAATCCTGAAAAATTACCCATAATTCTTGAGACATAAGGAGTCGATTATTTAGGGCATTACCGTAAATATGATCAGAAAATGTAGGCATGCAAGCTCCAGAAAAGTTTTGTCCATCGACGGACGGAGCTAGATCATGCCATGAATCTGTACTCTATAGAAAGGGGTGTAGCTGCCTGAAGCTTGAGCATGGATTCATGGCATGAGAACTGAGCAGCTGGTTCCATAACTTCCATTATGCCCTCAACCATAACTTCATTACGGGGAGGGGGTGTATAATTCAATAACGACAGGAGATCAATTGTGTGACTATTACAATATGCCCTGTCACTATCTCGCGCCCATATTGGACCCACCAGGTCCGGTTCCATTTCTTTACTTAAATTTCCATGGAAGTCATGAATAATTCAAAAGCTCCATATATGGAAATGCTACTCCAAAACTTTGACCTGTTGCACTAAAACCACGAAATCAGGGCTGAATGAATCTATGACACCACGGAACCGGACCAGGTGGATCCAATAATGGCAGCGAGTTAGTGACGGGGCGTATTAGTAAATGTGAAAACCTGCTTAGTTCCCGGCATGTTTTTCCCTTATATGTGCCACCAGATTTGATTTCCTCACATATGTCTTATCACAGTGAGTACATGGGAATCTATCGTTTGTGTGTACACGTATGTGGTTGTTTAACTCCCATTCTGTGCCATATAACTTGTAACAGACGCTACAACTGTAAGTCTTGTCCTGATGGAAACGTTGGTCGTGTATACGAAATGCACCCCTGCTCAGGTATGTCCTTCCACATATTTTACACTCCAAACCGGGTATCTGGAAGAAATTAACAGAATGGAGTGTAAGTATGGGTTTTTATAGGTAACCATTTAGTTCAGTGAAGGAATTCCCTACTTTAATTAAGAGTACCCCACACATGGTGAGTTTAACATAAATATATAAACCTAGGATATTTTATTCTATATATATAAAAGAGTAGGATATGTCTGTCTGTCTGGATTTTTCTCCCAGACTGCTGGTCCGATTTCAATCAAATTTGGTGTTGTGACTTGGGGTACCCTGTCGAAGGTTATAATGGTATTAGTTTTTCAAATTTTTTATATAAACAAATTTAAATAAATAAAAAAATATATATATATATATATGCACAATGGGCCTATTTCAGAATCAGATGTATGCTCTTTATAGAAGTGTTTTCACTGTGGCCAGCGTCATCCAACAGAATAAAGGGTAAAAGTCCGCTATGGGCCTATATCAGGTCCAAATAAGTCCAATATTAACCAATGTCAAAATTTAGGTCCAGTATAAACCTATGATGAAGTAACCGATGATATATTGAAGTAGCTTAATAATATGACCAATATAAATATATATATATATATATATAAGAGTAGGATCTGTCCGCCATGTGCGCAAAACGGACACAGGAGCCATAGGCCCCTAAAAACACACAAAGGGGGCACAGGCCCCTCCGACACTGAATAAAGACTCCCGAAGGGAGCCTGTTTCAGCTAGTCTCTATATAAAATATTGTAGCATAAAAGGTTGTTTTAAATATGGTATCTATGTACGCATAAGAGAAACATCAAGTCTGCATGATATGTACAAGTTCATGTATAAAGTTTTTGGTTATGTAGCTAGGTCATACAGCTCGGTGGTGTATTTGATTATATGAGTTAATACGAGAGGCCGATCACGATCGGCAGATGTTTAACCCATCCCTTGTCGATAATGAATTGCTATGATCAGAACCATAATCTAGAGTTTTGATGTTGAATTATAGAGTATGCTGTACTAAAGTAGTATAGACAAATGTACATAATAACACATATTATTTGAATTTATGGGTCAAATGAGAAGGGTTAATATAACATCAAAACTATAGCCTGTCACCACTTCCATATTGTAAGCAGTTCTATTTCTGTTGTTGCAATTTGCAATGTGAGATATCGAAATAATATAGTTATATAATAATGGAAAAGGTTAAATGACATGGAATGGGTAAATGAGGTTAATATCTTACAAATCGATCAACTGATCAGTACCAAAAATGATAGGTTGTGAGAGGTGCTTTATCAAAAACCTGGAAATGAAAAATTAGAATGATTTATAAACAAGTTCAATCTAAAAAAATAATATTTTTTTTTCATTTTTTTCTAAAGGCCATGTACAAAATTTGGTACCGATTGGATAGAAATATGTTTGAGTTATTGCACCATGTGTAAAGTTTCTACAGACAGACAGACAGCAGACAATTTACAATCGATGAGTGGGGAAATCCGGATGTCAACACTATGTGTACCATAAAATGTATAAGTACACATCAAAATATCTGTAATTTTTCTCAACAGCATCAGTTGGCCCTACCAACATCATAGCAATTCAGCAGCCCCACAAACATAATAGCAAATTAGCAAGACAACTTGACAACAGGTCATTTATATGATGGAATCAGATACCTAGGAGCACAATATATATTGAAAATGGGGCTAATAGTGTCTGCTAGCCTTAACCTGTCATAGTTGATAAATGAGCATCATAATACATGGGAGTGTTTAACAGGTGGTATCTGATATCACTAGCCTCTTGGGAGACCTTGCTCTTATAACATGTTGATTTTAGAAATTTTACATGTCCTGGGTAGGTTGTGTTACACCCAGTGTACAAAGCATTGTTGGGATCACTCAGACCTTTATAAAGATAGCAGATGGGGGGGGGGGATAGCAGTTTGGTCTAGTTCAACGAGGGAATGCAGTTGTAAATAACAAGGTGGCTATCAGTCCCTGAATTCAGCATAAGTAAAACATGAATTCAAAATTCTTTATTTGTACAGATCATATCATCTATATACAGGAAGTTTAATAAGCGATTGTGAAATATTAATTCCAGAGAAATGAGACAATTTATATACAAGTCATGTACATCATATCACTTACATGTAATCATATTACTTACACTTACATCTATAGATACAGTAATGCCCTAAATAATCGACTCCTTAACCACAGCATAATTATGGGTAATTTTTCAGGATTTAGTCGGAAATATGGCTTGTTGCCATTCATTGGAAAGCTCCCACTGAGAGCTTTCCGATGAATGGCAACGAGCCATATTTCCGACTAAATCCTGAAAAATAACCCATAATTCTTCTGTGGTTAAGGAGTCGATTACTTATGGTATTACTCTACATCAATATATGCAAAGTTTACTGTGCGGTGGTAAATTAATTAATACCAGAGAAATGATACTATTAACAAACAGGTCATAGACATACTTGAATCAACTATTATAGTTTAATTTTACAGTGCCAAATCCACCATTTCCCTGTTTTTTTTGTGTGGAAACTTGGGGTCTTTAGGTGGCAATTCTCCTGTGTGGATTGGCCTTGTCATGTGACCTGATCACTGGGGACCATGATGGAAATATCATGTTATCCCCGATTACATCTGGTCACATGTCAGTATCAATCCAAAAGTACTAAATATATCAAAAATACCAGCGGGCACCCAATGGAACTAATAAATTTATATAATTTATCAATTATATACTATACATTATGAGCGGTAATGTGTTTGATTGTGTATGTATGTGTTCAGATGTTATCAAAATCAAATCAAATCAAATGACTGGACTTTCCTGAAATTTTATGAAAACCCTGTACCAATGCATTCTCTTTTCATGTAAGTTGCCCATAGGGAGCCTGACATATATAAGAGAATACATTGGCCTAACAATATTTACCTTGATCTTGTAAGCCAGTGCATTCTCTTATATATGCAAGGCTCCCAATGTGAGAATCGCAAATATAAGAGAATGCACTGTCACAGGACCTTTAATGCCGCACCAGCATAGCTCCCATCATGAAAGGGTTTTGTAACGACATGAGAGGTATGGTATCAAATTTCGTGACTACTATGGTACTACCATACACACTGTGAGAACTTGCTTAGGTCCTTCCGTGCTTATTCCGCAAATGTGCCAAAAGTTTTGCTTTCCGTACATACGACTTATCGCAGCATGAGCAAGGGAATCTATCATTTGAATGTAGACGCATGTGACTATTTAGTTCCCAGCTTGTGGCGTACAACTTGGAACAGACGGAGCAGTTGAAATTCTTCGCCTTATGGAAGCGTTTAACATGTAAGCGAAATGAATCTCTGCTCAAGTAATTCCGTCCACATAGTGTGCACACCAGTCCAGGTATCTGGAAGAAATTAAACAAAATGGAGTGAAAATATATGGATGGAGGGCAAGACCAACAATAGGTGCTTTATACAGTAATGCTCTAATTAATCGACTCCTTAACCACAGCAGAATTATGGGTAACTTTTCTGAAATATGGCTTGTTGCCATTCATAGGAAAGCTCTCGGCGAGAGCTTTCCAATGAATGGCAAGAAGCCATATTTCCAACTAAATCGTGAAAAGTTACCCATAATTCTGCTGTGGTTAAGGACTCAATTATTTAGTACATTTCTGAACCAACGTCCAAAGCCAGGCATAAACCCCTTCCGTTGGTGCAAATGGGTGTTTGATTGGAAAATATTTATTGTAACCCACATATCATAGCCTTAGGTATCCTTACACTATTATCAAGGATATTTAACATAACCCTAGATTTGTTCATTTATTTGAGATTCATCAGCCAGGTTTGGGCTTCAGCCATGCATAGCATAACTTCAGGTATACATGTACTAGACATATGCCTATTCTCTTATTTGTGACATTTTTATATCATAAAAATCTGTTTTGATTGTCATAAGCACTGTGGGTAGATGTTCATCGTTAATTTGTTGACATAAACATCACATGAATGTAAGGAAAGTGGTTCAAAGTAGAAGTTGAAACATAACGGATAGCATATGTCAATAATTTCAAAACCAAAATACATACAGGTGAGATGTACATGTATATCATCATAAACATGAATATAAAATATGAACGCAATTGAATAAAACAGAGCAATACAAAGTTATGTGGCTTCACAGGAGAGGGTAAATTTATACTGACCAATTGACTTAATTGCTGAAAAACATTGGCTTCGAATAACACAAATAATGCATAGCATTCACCACTAATAGCATTTAGACAACACAGAATTGGTCATGCTTACAATACTTTCAAATACATGGACAATGGTCAGGCTATGTTGCAATTGCCAGGCCTAATTAAGTACATAGGTTATTAACATGGATAATTATATCCTATGGCTACTGAGAAGCAGGTGATTTTAGGAATGTTCAAAACAGAAGTGACTTGACAAATTGCGGGATGGGATTGGATGTGGGACAAAGTGACAAACTGCGGGACAGAATTTGTGGGACGACCGACATGTTTCATTATTTGCCGAACAATTGACCTACACTAAACTTGTCAAAATCAAGCTGCGTGACAGCTGTAGAATTGTGATTTTACAGTGAAAAAGCAATGCTCATAATCACACTTGGTATTAAAATGAAGTTTAGCATCTACAGTAATGCCCTAAGTAATCGACTCCTTAAACACAGCAGAATTATGGGTAACTTTTCAGGATTTAGTCGAAAATATGGCTTGTTACCATTCATCGGAAAGCTCGGGGGAGCAACAAGCCTATTGTATATCTAGAAACTGATTAACTCACTCATGTGAAATTACCACGAAAAATGGATAACTGTCTTCGACAATTGGAAAATGGAGCACAACTTCATGAAGCGTATTTCTGTCATAATTCACAGAGGAGTGAAATGATTTTGGCAAAAATTACACTCCTTGTGTCTAGTCCTACATTTTTATACAAAATATGCCCCATTATATGGAATAAATCAGCAAAAACCAAAATTCTCATTGTAAACATCGAGTCTATTTTTAGCTCTTTTCATCGGCGTCGATATATAGAGTTTGTGTGTTATGCACATCAATAGATGTACTAACACAGCCATGTCGTAAATAGAACTTAAAGCATAGCATTATACTGCATCGTTTGATACCTAACACTAACTTTTTGTTTGATAGCATACTCGTCGAGCAATCTAAATTCTAAACATTGATGTCGAAGGTATAGTTTTACATTTTTCATGTTACAGTAATGCCCTAAATAATCGACTCCTTAACAACAGCAGAATTATGGGTAATTTTTCAGGATTTAGTCGGAAATATGGCATGTTGCCATTCATCGGAAAGCTCTTAGTGATATTTCCGACTAAATCCTGAAAAATTACCCATAATTCTGCTGTGGTTTCGATGTCTCCCAAGTCGCCCTCTAGGCTTGTCCCTATCTCCAAAGTCAACCTCTAAGCTGGTCCCTATTTCCCAAGTCGCCCTCTAGGCTGGTCCCTATCTCCCAAGTCGCCCTCTAGGCTGGTCCCTGCCTTCATGCTTCTCTCGTAAATGTGCCAACAGATTGTATTTTCGGCCATACGACCTAACACAGTACGGGCACTGGAATCGATCGTTTGTGTGTTGACGCATGTGACTATCTAGTTCCCAGCCTGTGGCGTACGGCTTGGAACAGACGGAGCAAGTGAAATCCTTGGGCTTATGAATGCGTTTATCATGTAATAGAACTGCATCCCTGCTCAAATAGTTCCGTCCACATATTTCGCACTTCCATCTCGGTCTCTGGAAGAAATTAAAGAGAATGAAGCGTAAATATGTGGACGGACGATATAAATTATTCGATGTTGTATGACCCATATTTTACAGTAACTTTCATAAAACTCAACAAACCCTACATGCTTTATATATCATGCATAAGTACATTTACATTTCTCTCGTGCCAAACTTTTGTGTTGCTGTTATGGACGGTACAAAACCAATAAAAAAATATAAAGGGTGTGGACCTTTAATTAAAGGTACTCAATCTGATCAGACGCTCATAAATTATTATTTCTTTGGCTTCGGGGGTTAAAAATATTTGATTCCAATTGAGGAACCCACCCATCAAAGCTCAGAGTGATCAGATATCGATTTTTGAAGTTTGTTATTTCTCGAGATGTGTAATAATATGTGGCCCAGGAACACATGGTCAAATGGAGGGTCTCAGACAAAATTGCGGATGAAGATGGATAACTCTAAAATAAAGTGGTAAATACGGTCAAATTTCGTGATACTTTAGTGATAATACGGCCATATTTTGTTGAACAAAATGTTATAAATAACAAGTTTTGGGAAATTTGATACTACAGTTGACAGCATTAATTTGTTGCAATAAATCGATTCTGATAACTAAAGTACATTTTGAAGAAATGTTGTTGTTGTTGTATCTTGAAGGTATGGGGACCATCTGATAAGATTGAGTACAATTAAGATACAATATACAGCAATGCTCTAATTAATCGACTCCTTAAACACAGCAGAATTATGGGTAACTTTTCAGGATTTAGTCGGAAAATGGCTTGTTGCCATTCATCGGAAAGCTCTCGGGGAGAGCTAATGTAAAACTCAATACCCAATATTCAGAAGGACGTGGGGTTTTCTTGTTCATTTTGATTCAACTTTCTGACTGATTCTGTACTGTCTTTACAGCAGGGTCACTGTATATACAATCATGTGACCAGGTGTACGGGTCAAATACTTCCGGGTTCGTCTGTCATTAAATTTTTTGACAGAATGATTGTCTAATGCTCCTATTTCGCTGTTATAATATATTGATCATTGATTCTCCAGATCATAATTGGCGTGAGTTATCTCTGACAGCCTAAATATTTCATTTCAAAGTTAGACTATGTCATTTTAAAATCAATTCAGGCCGCATAGACATCTTGGTCTCGGATAATATTAGAGAGAATGGGGAGTAAATACGTGGACGGACGAATGGGTTTTTGATTGGACATATTTATTATATGCTCAACCGTGATTTATAAAAAAAAATCGTGTTTAAATATATTTTGATATCCCCCCACCAGACGGGATATAGACATGTTAACTTTCACACTAGTTCATGCGTGCGACCGTTTCACTTGCATGTATAAACCAATTTGCTGCCGGAATATTTAAAAATCCTTGCTAATCAGTAGAGTTATCACTTATTGTTGTCCCCCGAAAAAAAAATTTCGATGGACTATTAAAATAGTCTGTGTAAGTCCGTCCGTCCGTCCGTGCGTCCGGAAATGGTTTCCGGATGATAACTTTAGTTTCAGTTATTAGATAAAAAACAAATTTCATAGGTGAGTTTATCAGACCAATATACAGGTCAAGTTCGAATATGGGTTTGCTCCGCCCATTTATGCGAGAGTTATGGCCCTTTTTTTAACTTAGAATCTTGTAATTTTCTGGTTTCCGGATGATAACTTCAGTTTGTGTGATCATATCTCAACCAAATTTGGTATGTGAGTTTATCAGCCCTATATACAGGTCAAGTTCGAATATGGGTTTTTTCCGCCCATTTTTGCGAGAGTTGTGGCCCTTTTTCGACTTGGAATCCTGTCAATTTCTGGTTCCGGATGATACATGCAACTTCAGTTTGTGTGATCATATCTGAATCAAATTTGGTATATGAGTTTATCAGCTCGAAATACAGATCAAGTTCGAATATGGTACGATCCACCCATTTTTGTCTGGTTGCTTCGGATTTAGGGTCCTTGTTATTTTTTTAAGAAAAGCTGATGCCCCCAATGAAGACACTTTTTCGGGGGACACTGTGGCCTGACGGCCTTTTATTTATTATGGTTACAATAAATTGAGGATCTCTAATGGGTCGCAACGGAGTGCACTAAATTTGATTCAAGCTGAGCTTTAGCGAAGCACGAATCAAATTTAGTGAACAAGGTTAATAAAATTTGTATAGAATTGTGACAGATTGAGATCCATTTTTATCACATAATCACATTTTAGCAAGGAAACAAGATCTCGAAACGGCTCATGTTAAAAACAGTTTATATTGATTTCCTTATCACAACCAAAGAGGAAGTAAAGACACCTTCAAGAAAAAATATATAGTTCCATCTTAAATGTGTCTTTTATACTACCACCCTTATCACACATGTTTATCAGTCAACACTAAATAACCCAATACAACTCAAATATCATAATTACATGTATATTCTAATTAACATAATAAAGTTCTGGCATTGACATCAACATCATTGCACTAAGCTCTTATAAATGTCACTGCGCTTGGCGTTAGTTAATACACAGCGTTAGTTAATACACGTGTGTCTTAATAAAAAAATGAGGCCGGGTTTAGCATCTAATTATGTGATAAAAGTATATTTTTTGTTGAAATTAGACACAATTATGTGGGAAATAAACCAGAGATAACGGGAACTACATGGTGTGCACGCACTCCAGCCTGGGGTAGCTGGACAAATTAAACAAAATGGAGTGTAAATATATGGATGGATGAATTGGTGTTTGATTGGATATATTTATTGTGACCCAACAGATACATAAAGCAGGGGCAGGAATCTACGCCATAATTTGCTTGAAAATGGCACCAAGATGTCAAACATCGAAGTTAGCATTCATCCTCTTTTTCACCTAAATAAATAACTCATGTAAAACAGATAGCGAATAATATATGTACTAATATTTTCTAGCTCACAAATAATAATCTGAAGAAATTTCATCAAATTTGTCCAATTGTCTGAGTGTATTCAAACTGAAATATGATATGCACCACACTTGAAATAGGGTGTCATTTGCAGACATCCATCATTTGCAGACATGTCATTTGCAGACACCAAATTTGCGCTCTGAGCAACTCATTCTGCTTTGGCCTCAACTGCTATGGGAGACATTGGATTAGATTTCTCCAGTTGAAGTCGGTGATGTTCACCCACTAGTAACCTCGATTATGCATTATGCATCTTCTGCAAATTAGCATATAGAAACTAAACAGAAGGGAAAAGTAACTAAAAACAATGTTAATTTAAGACTATAGACACCTCCTAGAAGATGAGGACTAAGCAAAATGAGGTCCCCAGAAGGTGAATTTAGTAGTGCTAGCCCGCTGTGTGGTATAGCATCACTAAATTCACCCTCTGGGGACCTCATTCTGCAAATGACAGACACACATTTCAAGGCATGGATACACATGGCTTTATATATATGATTCTGGCAGAGAATACATTGAGACTTTTTCAGATACATGCATAAAACTCTCATCAACTACTAATCGAATCAAAATTTTTCTCCTCTATGTTTTTCTCGTAAATGTGCTAACAGATCGGCATTGCGCACATAAGCGCTAACACAGTACGGGCACCGGAATCGATCATTTGTGTGAACACGCATGTGACTATTTAGTTCCCAGCTTGTGGCATACGGCTTGGAACAGACGGAGCAATTGAAATCCTTGGGCTTATGTATGCGTTTATTGTGTAAGAGAACTGCATCCCTGCTCAAATAGTTCCGTCCACATATCGTGCACTTCCATCTCGGTCTCTGGAAGAAATTAAACAGAATGGGATGAGAAGTGCGCGGATAATCTAAGAGGTGGGCAGAGACTTCAAAAAGAGGGTGGGGATTCCAAAGTGGCTATCTGGAAGAAATTAAACAAAATGGAGTGTTAATACAGTAATGCCCTAAATAATCGACTACTTATAAATTAATCACAGCAGAATTATGGGTAAATTTTCAGGATTTAGTCGGAAATATGGCTTGTTGCAATTCATCGGAAAACTCTCAGTTAGAGCTTTCCGATGAATGGCAATAAGCCATATTTCCGCCTAAATCCTGAAAAGTTACCCGTAATTCTGTGGTGGTTAAGGATTCGATTATTTAGGGCATTACTGTACTTCTTGTCCACGTTGGGGGCAGTTTGGAACTTTCCAACTGGTACCTCAAACTGTCCATGTGTTGGAAATTTCCAACCTGACACCCCCCCCCCCATAAGGTTGGGAAAGTTCCAACTGATGGCCATTTCAGACAAAAAAATTTGACCAAAGGTAGAACATTATACCGATGTTGGTATAAAAGAACTATGCCCCACTAATTACTGGTTGGAAATTCCAACAATCTCATCATGTATGTGGTGTAATATTTCCAAATAATGTGTCAGGAATGAAGTGATGATTGGGGGGGGGGGAATTCCTTCCATATTCAGTAATGTCCTAAATAATCAACCCCCAAACCACAGCAGAATTATGGGTAATTTTTAAGGATTTAGTCGGAAATATGGCTTGTTGCCATTCTTCGAAAAGCTCTCAGTGAGTTCGGACTAAATCCTGAAAAATTACCAATAATTCTGCTGTGGTTAAGGAGTCGATTATTTATTGTACACTTCCATCTCGCATAAATAAGAGAATGCATTGGCACAGGGTTTTCACAAAAATTTAGGAAGCTCCAGTCATGAAAGGGTTAACAAACACTGATTACCCAGTTAATCCATCTCTCCTTAGAGGAATCATTCCCAATCAAACTCAGTTTTTTGCTCCAACATTCTGACCAAAGTTGTCAGTCGAAGGATATATATTATGTTTGTGTGTGTTTTCACTCACATCAATGATTTTGAATGTGTGGTACTCACCAACCTCGGAACCACATGATTCCCCAGTGTGTTATCAGTGATCATTCATGCCTGTTTATCAGTGATTAACTCAAGACAAAGTCCGAATGAAGGACTAAATTTTCACATTTAGTGGAGTCCTTGTTTTGTGATTTAAGAAATGGCAGACCACGATGTTATTCAGCTTTTTGCCAATAATAGTTTTAAAATGTCACATTCTTCGAATCGGTGCAGGGACAAAAAAAGTAAAATATCAGTTAGTAAAATAAGGATGCAATGTGGCTTTAATTTGATATCAAATTTCCACCAGGAAATATCACTCAACTCACAGGTATAAATTGCTTGTATCTCAAATAGCGATTTGTGTTTCTTCAAATTAAGTCTCTGTGCTTCTCACGCATGTGCCTGTTGAGTGATTGTCTCAACGGATATGTATTTTCGCAATGGGGACAAGAACAGTCTCGGCGGTTCGTGTGGCTAAGCATGTGCCTCGAGAGTTCCGATTGGACAGCGTAGGACTTATTACAAATCAAGCAACTAAATGCCTTCGAGCCGTGGAACCGCCTCTTGTGCAAACAGAATGCTGAAATACTGGAGTACGCCCGGCCACACAGTGCACACTCCCATGATCTGAGAATCTGCAAAAAATTAAACAGAATGGTGTGAGAAGTGGGTGGAGATCGCAAGCTGTGGGCGGAGACCCCAAAATGAGGGGCGGTGGATTCAAAGTGGGTGGAGTCTAATTTATAACGTGGAGGTACATGAGCAGGTACATGTACTTGTTTGATGCGTGTATTTTATCAAAAGATTCTCTAGACGTTTCCATGGCATCTTTGTGCTATTTAAGAAATGAACGTAGTGGGTGCTGCGGTCGTTGGGGCACATTGTGTGAATCGCGATTCTCACTAAATGTGCCCCCAATGACCACAATGCTGTATTCCCCAATAACACACATAGCTCCTACATGCATTTCTTATATTTATATAGCTTTTTGATGATTTATTAACATAAAAAAGCTAAGTGTGCTCTTATTTATTTTCACAAAATCTGCTGGGAATTTGATACTAGCCCATACAGCACATTACATCAGCCCAATATAAGATTTCCAAGCACTTAGAAATGATAATGTGATCTATATAAATAACTGGCTTCAGATGCAATTTAGCTGAACATTTCTGAACTATTCTGCTGACCGCTTTTAGTAATTAGCTCAGATTAGATCAACATTTTGTGACATTGTGAACGTGCTATGGTCCGTGTGTTATTGAGGTAGGAAACGGGTGACCCAATTGGCAGTAGACCAATCACCGAACAGGATTAAGTATAACACAGATGGGCTATGAAAATGAAAATAGTAATATATATTGTGGACATATTTCAGTGAATAAAACTGATCTATTAGTACCAAAATACTTTCTCCACTGGAAGAATATAACAATAAATTAGATTGTCGTAAATTCTGATCACATAGAAAGCCTGAGTTTAGTGTGTCTGTCATTTGTAGAATGAGGTCTCCAGAGGGTGAATTTAGTGACGCTATCCCGCATAGCGGGCTAGCATCACCAAATTCACCCTCTGGAGACCTCATTCTACATGGTCTCATATGCTATGGGAGACATAGTCTCAGATTGAAGTTATCAAATGGTGAATATTGTGATGTACACCTATTGGGAACCTTGTTTTATGCATTTTATCTTCTCCAAATTAGGTGATATAGAAAATTCCCAGAAGGGAAACAGTAACTAAAACAATGCTTGCTAATATGAGACTATAGATACTTCCCAGAAGATGAGGCCTAAGCAGAATGAGGTCCCCAGAGGTGAATTTGGTGATGCTACCCCTGCTATGTGGGTTAGCATCACTAAATTCACCCTCTGGGGGACCTCAATCTGCAAATAACAGACACACTAAACTCAGGCTTGTCACATAGAACATGCCATTTCAAAGAACACAACGCCTGAACTACGCACAAATGTAAATATTTACTCCTTTATTTGGGATGTAATATTGGCCGATAGACATACATGTAAGACAATGATTCCGCCAACAATATTCACTGTTTTCTGCCTACTTGGATATACAATGTATAAATTATATGTGGAGCTCTGCATGGTCCAGTGGTTAACATGTCGGACTTGTATTCGCTGTAAACACAGCAATGCGAGTTCGGAGCTCATCGCTGGTCTGTTGTGAGTCTTCACACAGCAGTGGCTTGGCTGCTTTGAGCAACGTGCAATTGTCAGATTGTTCGCTGTGCAAATCCTGCGCAAAGTTGTGACCCTTGAGCAAGGTCGCTTGTATTGTGTCGGCTTCACACCACTCATGCATTAAACGTGTACCAGTCAGCTTGTCATACTGTCGAGTATCAGAGCATGTTCTGATCTAACCGGAGCAGCGCCTGCAATGGCTGCAGCCGGTCCATTGGTTGGCTTGTATAAATGACTTGGGTAATATTGTTATGTTTAAATGCATGTTACAGCAAGTAATTGGTTAATCGCTATATAAAACTGTCCTTGTTATTATTAAATTAAAACAGTTTGGGCAAGATTATTTGCTACTCAGTTATGGACACATTAATTTAACTCTTACGGATACTAAATGGGTGGGCAGGTATTCCAAATTGGGCAGAGTCTAAAGAGAAGTGGATCAAATGCAGTAAATATATTCTGCAAACAAAGTGCATGGGTACATAATTAAGCCATATTCAAACCAGAAGTTTGTCCGCCATGTTTATGACGTCTTTTCTCTCAGGACAAAATATGACAATGGCACCTCAACGCAGGCCTTGAAATAGTATGTCTGTCATTTGCAGAATGAGGTTCCCAGAGGGTGAATTTAGTGATACTATCCCAAACAGCCACATTGCAGGCTAGCATCACCAAATTCACCCTCTGGGAGACCTCAATCTGCTTAGATCTCATCTTCTGGGAAATATCTATAGTCTCAAATTAACATTGTTTTAGTTGCTTTTTCCATTCTGTTCAGTTTCTATATCCCCTAATTTGCAGAAGATAAAATGCATAATCAACTGGGGTACTTCAATCTGATCCTACATGTAGTTCTCCCATAGCAGTTGAGGTTTAAGCAGAATGAGGTTCCTAGATGATTAATTTGGTGATGCCAGCCCACCATGCGGGATAGCATCACTAAATTCACCCTCTGGGGACCTCATTCTGCAATTGACAGACACACTATTTCCAGGGGCGCCGGAAGCATCCAAGGGCAGGGGGGGGGGGGGCAGAGCCTACAAAAAGGGCACTTTTCCGCAAAAAACGGCATTTTCTCCGCAAACTCGGGAAAATAACCATAAATTCATTGTGGCAAAAATCCCTATTTTAATGGTATTTGTCGGTTTTTATGGCCGTTTTGTGATAAAATTGACAAAATATTAATATTCCTTGTGAAATTGGTGGTATTTGGACCAAAAAAGTCACATTTTGCTATAAAAACACGAGATTAAACACACAAAAAGCATTTTCTGTCTCCAGAAAAAGGGCAAGTCCTGCCCCCGCTCGCCCCCCCCCCCCCCCCTTGGTTAAGGGCAGGGGGGTCAGCTGCCCCCTCTCCCCCCCCCTCTTCCGGCGCCCCTGACTATTTCAAGGCTTGAATATTTGGTATTTTCTCAAGGGTACCTGTAGTGATCTTCACACATGACATGAGTGGAGCACCACATCACTAAATGACAACTCAACAACAAGACAGAGTCAGACAGACTTACATACAATTTTATTCCTCCATCATCGGAGAAGAGATAAAAAAAAAAAAAATACAATATCAAGTACTGGTGTTACATAAGATATATCATATTAACCACATGCTATGGATATAAGCATCAAGTGTCATCTGATCTATAAATTTGAATGTGTGTCTCTGACTCACTCTCTCTCTATGCATGTTACTCATAGCTGTCCACATTTCTGCACCGATTGCGATGAAATTTGGCAAGGATATGTATTTTGGCACTCCGGTAACATGGTCTGGGTCCCGTATCTGTACAATGCCCCGTTTTGTCATTATGTCATATCCACACAGGCAAACTGGTTTCTCGGGAACTAATGGGGGGAATCGCACTGAATTAAGGGCATGTATTTTGGCCCTCTGGGTAACGTGGGATGGGTCCGAACTCCGCCCGACATCCCCTTTTGACGTTATATCCACGCGAGAAAAACTGTTTTATGTCGACTACTAGCCCGATCGCACTGAAATTTAGTACGGGTGTGTATTTCGGCTCTCTGCGTAACATGAGCTTGGCCCAGACTCCACCCAACATGACGTCATATCTGCAAGAGCAAAACTTTCTCGGGAACTAATGGCAGGATCGCACTGAAATTTGGGTTTGACAGGAAGACTGCCTGTATTGGCCATGCCACCACTGCATATGTGAATTTGTATACACATATATGTACCAATGATGTATTGTATAAATGTGCAAAAAACATTCAAACATTTGGTATGGTTGTGAATTTCGGGCGACCGTAGATATGGGTGTGGCACCATTAACCATTTGAGCTTTCTATATTAGAGTTTGTTACGAGGCGTACATGTTTGTTTGATTGTGTCCATAATGGTATGTAAAATGTGCTTACACCTTTCCCTTGCAGGTTTCACATTTGAAAGCATTTTAGGGTAAATAATAAAATTAAATGAAGATATTCGACAATATTGTGTCACTAATGAATAGACATGTAACTTATATACTCATGATACATATAAGTTTTTTCCGATAAACATGTATGAACAATATATAAATGAAGGTTGCTGCATATAATTTATACGTAAGGCCAATAAAAAAAAAATTGCTTGATTTACATCCCCACCCAAACCTATTTTTAGTTCCCTCCTCAATTTTGTTTTATTTGGAAATCTTTTATGTAAACTTTTTCTCATGCCTTAACCATCAAATTACATTTCAATGACTCAATTTTGATCAAATTGGAAAATCCAAATCAACTTGTACTATATAAGATAGGATACTGCTTCAATATCAAGAACTGTCCATGACAATTTATGTCAGGAAGAATAAAATATAAAAAATAAAATACACCCTCCTGCCCCATTATTCTGAAAAAGTTGGATGTAAATCTAGCAATTTATCTATATGGGCCTAAGAATAAAGTTGTGTGCTGTCAATTTGGATGTACAATTCGTAGAGAGTAATCAATTGGTTTCAATGTTTACGTGACATTGTTCACGAGAGGAGTCGAGCCTGGTAAAACCTGAGTGAGCTGAGCGAACGAGGGTTTTACCAATAGTTAATTAGTTAATTAACGTTAATTATGTCACGTAATCAACAAAACCAATTGACTATTCTGTTTATTACACACTTTCAACCACTAAAAGTCGCTAATTCTAAAGAGAAGATGTGATAAAAATTAAATTAAAAATAAACACAGATCAGCTGATTCTCCCATTTTAACCCCAATGTACAGTTGCGCGAATGGACACATAATTTAAATAATTGTGACATAACGATACAGATTGATCTCATTATTTTGATTCACTTTGGTGCGATTCATTTTTTAAAGTTTCGGAAATTACAGGATATGTTCTGTCAAAATTGTGTTTATTCTGACCGAACAAGCATGGCATTTGGAACGAGATATTGTGAAGATTCTGATTATGTGCTGAACAGAAAAGAGCGTTCCGTGCTAGCGTTTGTTTTCTCACTTTTGTGCGAAAAATTTAAAACAGCTGAAAAATGACTGACCACTGGTGACCAAGGAAAATATTTTTCAGAGCATAAGACGCCAGCTTATCAACCTATATGTTATAGAGAATTAGGTAGCATGAATGAGCCATGTCCATGTAATATAAAGAAAATCTCTTGATTCTTCAAGCTTCAGTTGCTAACACAGTCCAAGTGACTGCTGCGAATGTGGTGCGTGAGACTAATTTTCGATGAGTACTTCCGGTCGCATATCGTGCAGACGAACGGTTTATCATCGAGGTGTGTGTTCTGGTGGCGAACTCTCTCGAAGTTTGTTGCGAACGACTTGTGGCAGACTTCACAGCTGAACTGATGTGGTCGATGGAATCGCTTTAAATGCGCGGCGAATGCTTCCTTCCACTGATAAGTCCTCCCGCATTCAGCACAAAAGTTCTGTGGAGAGATAGGTTACAAGGGTGTAAATATGTTTTCCATAAGCCTCGATATGATAGTTTCAATATACAGTAATGCCCTAAATAATCGACTCCTTAACCACAGCAGAATTATGGGTGACTTTTCAGGATTTAGACGGAAATATGGCTTGCTGCCATTCATTGTAAAGCTCTCACTGAGTTATGTGTTTCGTATCTGGTTTGGGCCAGCTCTATATGGTACTCCACTGGAAAAGAGCATGATTTCTCTCGCTTTAAAACAGTTGTCTGCACTTCCAAGATAAAATTTTTAAACTGATACGATAAGTTTTATCTATTGTTTAATACATGTATATCTTACATGTATCTGGGTTCTATCAGCTGATTCAGCTCATAAGGTGATTATAGACTGACAATCACTCTGCCATGGTTGGCCAAAAACGGTTAAAAATGCGGGTATTGCAGACAATCCAAGGGAGATAATTCAACTTGTGATGTGACAATCATGTCAAAGTGCAAACAAGTTAATGGTTCGTCCATTTCTGTATCTTGTAACCAAGCATTCATGTGCTGTTTATCAATGACATTGGCACAGAAGAAGGTTGTAGTACAGTACCCCCCCCCCCCCTCAAAATTGTGAAAATGGCCAGAAATTGTGGCTTGCTACCTGAACAGTCAGCAATGCAGATTTCTTATTATTGTGTAACTCTTTCTTAACTAAATAGATTCTCACATAAAAGTATACATTGGCCGGAATGGTCTAATCATCTGTTCAGGAAATACAAGCAGACGACATGCAGAAGAGCAGATAATACATATGCAGCGGGATTCCTATTTAGTGTACAAAATGTTCAGATCATAAGTGCAGATGTGCACATTTCTGGATATTCAGAGATCTAAGAACAGTTTTATAATAATAGCTTAGATAACTCTAAGAGCAACTGATCCCCCCCCCCCCAATAACCCATGAAGAGTAAACAGTGTGTACTTTGTGTGCCCTGATGTTCATGAAAGGGAGGTGTCTAGGATCAATTTGGTCATAAGCAAGGGAGATAACTCCATCATGCAGGGCCCTAATTGGGCTAATGAGCCAGGCCCTAATTAGGCTATTGAGCCATAATAGAAATAGGGGAATGATATATTGAGGAACGCTGACAGATTGCCAGAAGACATGGATGAGGCAGCAGCTCACTGGATGTAGCAGAAATCCAACGACAGGCAGAATATGCTGACCAGGCATGCAAGTCGTGACCCTAACCAGAACTATGAGAAACATTGTTTTACCCCCCCCCCCCCCACCACCCTGAATCTTTGGAATACTAGTACATGTATTTAGAGACCTGACTTTGGATGAACTCAAATACATACAGTAAATAGTCATTTCTCCAAGGCAATCCTTGGACAAGCAGGTATGGCCTAAGACTCTATTGCAAACCAAGAATTTTAATGTCCCAGCTTCCAACTAAATTCTAGAACAAAGCTGTGACTTATTTTAAATAGCATTAGGCATTTTAAAACAACTCAAATCTCAGGTTTGGCTAGGAAATCTGAGATTTAATTTTCGATAATTTTTTGTAAAATAAACTACTTTAGAAGATGGTCCCAGGTTCTCTGAGGTTAATCCCAAATCTAAAATCCTGGAATTATCCTAGGACATACAAAGACTTGTAACACTAACAGGTTATAAAAGTACCAGCTTTAACCCTTTACCCAACAAACCGGCCAAATAAAGCTTCAACAGCCTAAACTATCTTCGGTCTGTCTCAATAGAACCATACAAATATGGATATCATTGGAACCGGCTCCTTGACCACATTGTGATAGTTACAGTTATGCCCTGTGTCAATGCATTCTCTTATATATGCGAGTCGACCATAGGTCGCCTCGCATATATAAGAGAATGCATTGGCCTAAAAAAAATCTTTTTTTACCATTTTTTCTTACATTCTTTAACAATTTCATAATTTTTAATGTGTTAAGCCAATGCATTCTCTTATATATGTGAGGCGACCTATGGTCGACTCGCATATATAAGAGAATGCATTGGCACAGGGCCCTTCTGTTGGGTAAAGGGTTAAGTTCTAGAATAATCCTAGGATATCCTCAAAAAGTCGGAGCAATTTTCACAAGGGAAGGATTTAACAACGCCCAAAGGCTTTTTGCCCCAATCCTCTTTCGAACGTTTGTATTATAATTCATGTCTATATATTTTTTGTGCTTTTGTTCCATTTAGCTCAAAATAATTACACCCACTTAAGTTTTATATACATGTACATGTATATATAGTATTTTGCCATTTTGTCATGACAACATGCGATGTTGCGGCAATGTCACACTAAACTGACCTATTTTAAATGATATATCCAAAGTGTAAGTGGTATCCCAGTGGTTAGAGTGGGGACGGCAGGTAGACAACCTTCTTGGTTATGCTGTCTCCGATAGCTCATTGAATGTTATACTATTACACTGTGTATATAATTGTATATATCATATGAATGAGTTATGAATAAATAATCAGAGTCATAGTTAGAGTGTTGGATTTGTAATGGTGTCAACACAACGGCATGAGTTCGCAACCCTCCTTGTGGACTATCGTCTCCACAACAATGGCTTGGCCGGATTAACCCTTTACCCAACAGAAGGGCCCTGTGCCAATGCATTCTCTTATATATGCGAGTCGACCATAGGTCGCCTCGCATATATAAGAGAATGCATTGGCTTAACACATTAAAAATTATAAAATTGTTAAAGAATGTAAGAAAAAATGGTAAAAAGTGTTAAAAAAAGATTTTTTTTAGGCCAATGCATTCTCTTATATATGCGAGGCGACCTATGGTCGACTCGCATATATAAGAGAATGCATTGGCACAGGGCATAAATGTAACTATCACAATGTGGTCAAGGAGCCAGTTCCAATGATATCCATATTTGTATGGTTCTATTGAGACAGACCGAAGATAGTTTAGGCTGTTGAAGCTTTATTTGGCCGGTTTTGGCCGGTTTGTTGGGTAAAGGGTTAACCACAGCAGAATTATGGGTAACTTTTCAGGATTTAGTCGGAAATATGGCTTGCTGCCATATCACAGAGCTTTCCGATGAATATCAACAAGCCATATTTCCGACTAAATCCTGGTTTGTTGGGTAAAGGGTTAAGCGGTGAGTGTGCTATTATAACCACATGCTGTTTCAAATCTCCCATCAGGTTGTGACCCTTGGGCAAGGTCACTTGTACTGTTCTCGATTTGTCGTACTCAGACGAGAAATAGGGACCTGGTTGTTGGGTATGTGTAAAGCAGCTCTTGTGAAACGCCTATAAAAATGCATAGCTGCATGCAGAAGACTCGGCATTACTTAACAGCTGGGGTAATAATGTGAAGCACTTAGGGTATAGCTTGAGTATTTTTAGAGTTATCCATCTTCGTCCGCAATTATGACCGAGACCATCCATTTGATCGCATGTTTCTGGGCCACAAACAAATGAAATAACAAACTTCAAAAATTGATATCTGATCACTCTGAGCTTTGATGGGTGGGTTCCTCGACTCAAATCATATATTTTTTACCCCCGAAGCCAAAGAAATAGTAATTTAGGAGCGTCTGATCTGATTGAGTACCTTTAACATAATATGTTGCCCAGATGATGAATGGTTATGTGTTTGGATAATGATTCTGACGAGCAGTAAGTTTTTCCACACAATTGACACTTGAAGGAATCGGTCGCGCCGTGAACACTCATGTGCCTCAGTCGTTCATAGTTTGTGGCGAACGTCTTGGAACACACTGTGCATGCGTGCTCATGTAACTTGTGGAACCTCCGAAAGTGATTCTTGTAAGTTTCCTTTGTGTGGTAAATACGGCCGCACAGTCGACATTCTCTCGGTTTCTGAAGGAAAATGAGAAACAAGCTTTGAAATAGTGTGTCTGTCATTTGAAGAATGAGGTCCCAGAGGGTGATTTTAGTGACACTACAGTAATGCTCTAATTAATCGACTCCTTAACCACAGCAGAATTATGGGTAACTTTTCAGGATTTAGTCGGAAATATGGCTTGTTGATATTCATCGGAAAGCTCTGTGATATGGCAGCAAGCCATATTTCCGACTAAATCCTGAAAAGTTACCCATAATTCTGCTGTGGTTAACCCTTTACCCAACAAACCGGCCAAAACCGGCCAAATAAAGCTTCAACAGCCTAAAATATCTTCGGTCTGTCTCAATAGAACCATACAAATATGGATATCATTGGAACCGGCTCCTTGACCACATTGTGATAGTTACAGTTATGCCCTGTGCCAATGCATTCTCTTATATATGCGAGTCGACCATAGGTCGCCTCGCATATATAAGAGAATGCATTGGCCTAAAAAAAATCTTTTTTTAACACTTTTTACCATTTTTTCTTACATTCTTTAACAATTTTATAATTTTTAATTTGTTAAGCCAATGCATTCTCTTATATATGCGAGGCGACCTATGGTCGACTCGCATATATAAGAGAATGCATTGGCACAGGGCCCTTCTGTTGGGTAAAGGGTTAAGGAGTCGATTAATTAGAGCTTACTGTATCATGCATGGTGGGCTAGCTTCACCATATTCATCCTCTGAGAATCTCATTCTGCAGCAATTCTGCTGAGCCATCAACTGTTATGGGAGACCTAGGAACAGACTGAAGTTCCCTAGTTAAGTTGGTGATGTTCACACATTTATAGTCACTTCAATTATGCACTTTATCTTCTGCAAATTAGGGGATATAGAAACTTAGGGGAAAAAGTAACTAAAAAGAATACTAAAGATACATAATCCAATTTAACGCCCTAAATTAATTAGAGGTGAACTGTCCCAATGGGACTACGGATACCCCCCTGTTTTTAAAATACTAAGATGTTTCACATGTCAGTAAACATTTAGTTAAAATAATAAAATAACAGTTCCCATTGCAGGTGTACAACCATAACCCTAATCTTAAACCTATTGACCGAAAAATGTAGGAATAAAAGCTTGGACAAAATTATGTATGTTGCGAAAAAAATTCTAAGTTGTAAAAGGGGAATAACTCCACCAAAAAATGTCGGACAGACGTCATAATCGCAGGTGCACAGGTTCCCATGGTACTAAATATCAGTGCCAAGATTAAAAAACATTGACCGAAAAATGTAGGAATAAAAGCTCGGACAAAATTATGAATGTTGCAAAAAAAAGTTTCTAAATAAAAAAAAGGGGATAACTCCACCAAAAAATGTCGGACAGACGTCATAATCGCAAGTGCACAAGTTCCCATGGTACTAAATATCTGTGCCACGTTTTAAAAAAATTGACTGAAAAATGTAGGAATAAAACTATACATGTTGTGAAAATTTTCTAAGTCAAAAAAGGGGGGATAACTCCACTAAAAAAAGTCCAACAGACGTCATAATCGCAGGTGCACAGGTTCCCATGGTGGTTGATGTCTGTGCCAAGTTTGACGGAAATTGATCAAAAAACGACTGAGAAAAACTCCGGACAAATTTGTGTCCACGGACGGACGACGGACGGACGACGCCGACGGACGGACGCCAACGGACGGACGGACAAGCTGACTCCAGTATACCCCCCCTAACTTCATTGCGGGGGGTATAATAATTCTTCAGGCTGGTTCGGGCTGGCTCGGGGGGTAATAAATATATGAATTGAGTTGAGTAACCCACCCATCAAAGCTCAGAGTTAATAAATTTCGTTTTTTTAAATCTGTTATTTTACACCACCTGAAATATGTGAGCCCTGGCCAAAATCAGCTGACTTCCTACAGAAATAGAACATATAGTAATACCCTAATTAATCGACTCCATAACCACAGCAGAATTATGGGTAACTTTTCAGGATTTAGTCGGAAATATGGCTTGTTGCCATTCATCGGAAAGCTCTCGGGGAGAGCTTTACGATGAATGGCAACAAGCCATATTTCCGACTAAATCCTGAAAAGTTACCCATAATTCTGTTGTGGTTAAGGAGTCGATTATTTAGAGAATTACTGTACATGCGCTCACGCCATCACAAGAGCTCCATGTGCAATCAGTGGTGTCCAATTAATTTCGGAATAGAAGTCGATGAAAAGTATCGCCATCAATAAGAATACGGTATGTTGTGATAGTTGACATGCGGATACATGCATTATACTTATTTACAAATTAGTAATCATGTTTTATTCATGCAAATAGACATGTTATATGGCACCATGCTCGTTACACTTGGAAATGCTATGTGTTTAAATTCGTGACAACATTTGTTGGGGAATTCCAATTTGAATTAGGAATCACCATATATGGATTCTTATGGAAGTTGTAAACCATACTCGCTCACCTCCAAACTGCCAAGCAAAACTGTTATTGTAGGACGCTTACGGCAAATATGATATTGTGATTGGTATCGTTGTGAGTGTTTGTTGTTAATAAACTAATTTGGATAACTAAATGGGCTTTTAGTGAAGAGTTGTTGTAACTGGATGATAAGGGAACCATCGAATCGGCTTATGTATCTTTAATTTGAGACCATAGATGTACTTCACACAAGATGAGGCCAAAGCAGAACAAGTTCCCCAGAGGATGAATTTGGTGATGCTAGACCGTTCTGCTCAGTTAATTCACCCACCCTCTGTGGACCTCATTCTGTATACGACAGGACACACTATTTCAAGGCTTGATATGAGATATGGTTTCAACAGAATCCTTTAAAGGTACTCAATCCGATCAGATGCTAAATTACTATTTCTTTGGCTTCGGGGGGCTATTTCTCGAGATCTGCAGTAATAAGTGGCCTAGAATCAAGTGGTTATTATTGCCACTTTAGAGTTATATTCATCTTCATCTGCAAGACCGCCCATTTGACCATGTGTTTCTGTGCCACTTATTACTGCAGATCTCAAGGAAATAACAAACTTAAACAAGAGGTGTGCACTCGAGTGCTAGCATACCCCCACCGTGGCAAATTCAACCCGCATTATCCGTAAACCCACCAAAAAAGATTTTTAACTTTAAAGAAAAATTCGGACTATTAATATTGATATGGTGTCACAAGAAGCTTGTACAGAAAAAATTATTCAAATTGGTTCATATTTGTTAAAGTTATTAAGTCGGACAGAATTTTCTAAGTCAAAATAAGTCAAAAATGAAGTGTAATATTACGAAAAACAGTCTGAGCCAATCCCTAGCCACATCATGTTGAGAGGGTATTGTGAGAAGCATGTATACCAATAATTATTGAAATCGGTTCATATTTATTAAAGTTATTAAGTCGGACAGAATTTTCTAAGTCAAAATAAGTCGAAAATGAGGTGTAACTTATAAATAAAAAGTCGGACCGAACCGCAATTAGCATCATGCGGAGAGGCAGTCCTAAGGAGATTGCATACAAAAAATTATTGAAATCGGTTCATAGTTGTTCGAGTTATGAGGTCGGATGGACGGACGGAAGGACACACGGAGGGAGAAAGCGTGACTGACGGACAGACGCAGTCAATCCAGTATACCCCCATTTTCTTCGAAAGTGGGGGTATAAAAATTGATATCTGATGACTGATCACTATGAGCAAAATTTGTTTTTATATAAAGGTATTTGTCAATACTACCAGCAAATCTTCAATTATTATGAGCTACATGCAAGTCTGGTAAAAAGAAATATTATACAGGTCATTTCTATAAGAAGTGCCTTTTGCAGTAAATAATCTTGTGTGGCCAGTTTTCAAGGCATGCTACAAATTTCAGGTAAAAAATCTGAGAATCTATACTACTTAACCTCTTCGCTGCTACAGTAATGCCCTAATTATCGACTCCTTAACCTAAGCAGAGTTATGGGTAAGATTTAGTCGGAAATATGGCTTATTGCCATTCATCAGAAAGTTCTCAGTGAGAGCTTTCCGATGAATGGCAACAAGCCATATTTCCGACTAAATCCTGAAAAATTACCATAATTCTGCTGTTGTTAAGGAGTCGACTAGTTAGGGCATTTCTGTAAATGACATTACGATATCTTGTGCTGAGCTGTTGACGATAATTGCCATTTTCCAGTATAAAATATAACGGGAATATCACAAGAACCATAAAACTGACTCAGTTGAAAGGCTATTATCACTCACAATTGTGGAACATCATAGACTGTTTGAAACTTTGAGATACAGTTATTCCGATGCAACAATCTCTGAGTCCAGTTATATACAGTAATGCTCTAAGTAAACGACTCCTTAACCACACCAGAATTAGGGGTAACTTTTCAGGATTTAGTCGGAAATATGGATTGTTGCCATTCATCGGAAAGCCATAATAATTTCCGACTAAATCCTGAAAAGTTACCCATAATTCTGCTGTGGTTAAGGAGTCGATTACTTAGAGCATTACTGTATAATGGCCTACTGCTTGTGTGCTGAAGTAGGTTCGTAGCGCACGATGTGCAATTTTACATCCGTAATAGTTACGGATGTCGTAGCAGTGAAGAGGTTAATGGACTTACACTTTACCCATCCTGTCAAGTGTTAATACATCCTTGATCCCACGAATAGTGTAAATCGAGAATAGAATATGGAGACTATATATATATAATGATACAATTTAATTGTACAGTATCTACATTTGTGTATGTCATTCAAAATATATAAATAGCAGACTTTACGCTCAGATCCAGTGGTAGGATTTTTCGTCAATTTTAATCGATCAGAAATCAATACAAAATGCAACATTTACCTTAATCAGTGATATCTTACAGTCATAATGATGTACAATTCACAGTGGGTGAATTTGGTGATGCATGCCCGCTGTATAATCAAACTCTTGTGTTAATTTAACCCTTTCAGTGCCAAGTCCGATTTTTTTATCAACCCATATACCCTGTGCCGATGCATTCTCTTATATATGCCAGTCAACCATAGGTCGCCTCGCATATATAAGAGAATGCATTGGCCTAACAATTTTTCATCATTTGTTATTATTTTTTACAATTTTAATAATTTTTTCTTATATTCTTTAACTCTTTCAGTGCCAGACTTATTTTGTAGGTTTAGTGCTAGGGAATCTTACGTTTTTCATGGGCATCAAAATTATTACTATGAATACTTGGTGATAGTTTTGAGTTATAACATGCCCCTAAGGTTTTATCCAGTTTGTTTTTAAATTCGCTATAGCATGCTTAAGCATACCCAAAAAAAATTCAACCTAAAAAAAAAACAAAAAAACAAAAAAACAAAAGTAACATTAGATCTGTGTTTTTTTACATATGCTCATACTATGACGCGAACTGTTACAAAGTCGAATTGTCACAAAGTCGTGAGGCAGATGAGTTTGTACTTTTTTGTAACTGAGTTTTAGGGCTGGGCGATATTGGCCCCAAAAAATATCGCGATATTATGGTGACAACATCGCGATACACGATATTATCGCGATATTATTTTGGTATATTACAATTGGTAAGTACAATGTACAATATATGCAATATTTCATGAATAAAGTTTGCACAATACATCCCTACGTTTTATTTACAATTTGTGGGTCATGAGAGGTCGAGTAAATGTGTATTGAACAATTATCAGTAACATCACAGTATACATGTATATAATGACCACTCGTCTGCAACAATTGACAGTTTGTCGACGGAGAAATAATAACTTTGAAACAAAGGGATATAATCATATAACACGGCCCACGTGCGTTTTCGCATACATTTTTTAGAGTTATATCCCTTTGACCATAGCGCTCAACACCATGCACACATTAAGCACCGCATTCGGTTTCAAATTTCCATTTTATTAATTCGTGAGGAATTGGTTGTTTGTGAGACTATTTATCAGTGGTAATTGGTAGTTGGTAGCACCGTGGGACTTCAATGTCCATATACGGCAGCCCTGGAAATTAGCGTCGACAATGCCACAATGGGCAGTGCCGAGGCAAAAGCCGACGTGAAATGAATTTGCGTCGGCATTTTTTTAGCTGAGGAAAATAAATATAGACAATCATGTTCAATTAGTTTGTGAATTTGACATTTGTTGAAGCGATAGCAATGCCATGATCCGTTTGGCACATGTCCACAAAATCATTTTACTCGCAATTTGCACACATTGAGACGATCAAATCTGACATCGTAATCCGTCTCCAAGCAACCGGTTACGGTTGATAGAGCAAGCTGCACCAACTTGAAAGGAGGTCATTGTGCCAGTCGCATGCACGCGACATACCAATCTCACAGTGTAGCCAACTGATGCTACTATATAGTATCTCTTTGATGTTTCTGACGAAGCATATCCAACTTGACAGGCACGTGCTCCGATGTTTTAAAACGTTTTCGACTGCGTATTTCCGGGAAGTTTGGGACTATTATACTTACTCTAACTTCGCTGTTTGTTGGGACCATATGATGGGTTTCAACCTACATGGAGAATATTACAACTTGGGACGGTATTACGATATTTTTATTTCAGACGATATTATTGACGATATCAAAATTAAAACCGGGTATACCCGATATATCGTCATACCGCCCAGCACTACTGGGTTTGTATTTTTTTAAATTATGTAAACATTGTGATAAAATAGTTTTCGCATTAAATTACTATTTTCAGTGGAAATATCTTATGGAGCTCAGAACCAAGCCTTGAAATAGCATCACCAAATTCACCCTCTGGGGACCTCATTCTGCTTACACCTCAGCAGAATGAGGTTCCCAGAGGGTAAATTTGGTGATGCTAGCCTGCTATGACCTCATTCTGCAAATGACAGACACACTATTTCAAGGCTTGCTTACTTTCACAAATGCAAAACTTTATTACCGTCATTTGGTGATTTTAGATGAGCAGGCGATTTACACTTAACGTCCGCGATAGAAAGGTAAGACAATTTTAACTGTTCTTTGACATAAACCAGTATTATCCCTATCCATTTCATGAGCTGGTTTAGGCAAGAGAAATTTATATTTATTGGTTTACGGATTCGCCATACCAAATTTGTTTTCGAAAAATGATAAACATAAAATTTCAAATTGCTAAAATATATTTTCCCACCGACTACTAAAATTGACAAAGGAAATAAATTATTCAAGTTGTATTTTCTGTCGGAAAGAAGTGGAGCGACTCAGTCATGAACATCAATAGAACAATGCAAAATGTCAACAATAGCCTGGAAAAGAACTGCGATGCGTTATAATTAAAGTACACGAAACGATATAAATGGGAACGAAAACTCTGTATGCTTCCGGTTAGCAACATATAAATAAATTGTTAAAATTATAAAATGTCAATTAAAACATGTCATGTATTAAAATGTCAACATCCTTTCTCGATAACAACCTACTACCGGTACTTATATGTTCATATTTGTTCTATAAAGGGGAAGCCTTTTTATCCAACTTCAATGTGGATTTTTTTCTCTCCTACCAAATTTTCCAATGGGAATGAATAAAACAAATTGGTAAGCCCTATGTTATTTTATCCCTCCTCCGACACAATTTCTCCATAGAAAAATCTGTAAACCAAAAAATTCAAAAACACTGGCCTTACATCGATGAACACTTGGAGCAGACTAAAATAGACAGATCGTATGTATCCCAATAATCTGGTCAGCCACATTATGGTATATTCTATAATGGACAGATCGTATGTATCCCTATAATCTGGTCAGCCACGTTATGGTATATTCTATAATGGACAGATTGTATGTATCCCAATAATCTGGTCAGACACATTATGGTATATTCTATAATGGACAGATCATATGTATCCCAATAATCTGTCAGCCACATTATGGTATATTCTATAATGGACAGATCGTATGTATCCCAATAATCTGGTCAGCCACGTTATGGTATATTCTATAATGGACAGATCGTATGTATCCCAATAATCGGGTCAGCCACATTATGGTATATTCTATAATGGACAGATCGTATGTATCCCAATAATCTGGTCAGCCACGTTATGGTATATTCTATAACGGACAGATCGTATGTATCCCAATAATCAGGTCGGCCACGTTATGGTATATTCTATAATGGACAGATCGTATGTATCCCAATAATCGGGTCAGCCACATTATGGTATATTCTATAATGGACAGATCGTATGTATCCCAATAATCTGGTCAGCCACGTTATGGTATATTCTATAATGGACAGATCGTATGTATCCCAATAATCTGGTCAGCCACATTATGGTATATTCTATTATGTTCCTCTAATCTGAACTTTGAACTGTACTGCTTGTTGCATATGACACAACTGAACGGTTTGTTGGCGAGGTGGACGTTGAGGTGTCGCCGATACTCCCAGCCATGAGGGAATGTTTTCGAGCACACGCTACATCGATACTTGTGAGGTTGGTGGCGTCTCATGTTATGGGATATTAGACTTCTCTGCTGGTAGTACCCCTGTCCGCAGATGTCACATCGATGTGGTCTCTGGGGAAAAAGAAAACAACAATCAGCTTCGGGAATCGGCATTTTAGACCAAATACAATGTCGTCTACAAAGTTAAGTAATGGTTAGAGCACAAGAATTGTTCTTTACCAGAATAAATCTCGTCTCCGACTCGATTGATTCTGGTAAAGAACAATTCGCGTGCTCTGACCGACTTTAGAGCACAATTGATCACACATAATGCAATAAACTGGAAATGTGCCGTGCGCTGGCCGCGATTGGACACAATAGCCGGTTAGCCACGCCCAAAAACGTGATTAACATGAACTGAATGTAAATAGATATGTCCGAAACAACACGGACTGTTCCCACTTTGAAGCACCTGTGCGATTTGATGTTATGAGTTGCGGGTGCCTAACAATGGGATAATCACTGAACTATTCCTTCGCCAACATTGGGAATCGGTGTGCTTTACCAAAAATCAGGGAACGATTGTAACAATAGGATTGTGCTCTAAAGATATGTTATGGACCTAATTCAGTGAATACAACTGATAGGTTAGTAACCAAACACTAAGAGTCTAGCAATGAACTAAGATTATCAAAAGGTCCAACATCGACTGTGCCATTGCATTGGTACGCCTACGGAGGACAGATTGTGATTTTATGGTGGTGGATTTTTTACTTTTTTAGCGCTTTATATCAATTTTAAACCAATTGTACGTGTTTTTAATCATCAGAAACTCTCTTTCATGAAAGATAATTCAAATCTGGCCAATATTGACTGAGACAGAGAGGTCCAAAACTGTTACGGACACGCAGACTCACAGAACATATTTCTGTGCACTTCGTTGCCTGGAGATAATTATGCCCACAAGTGTATATTGTTTTGGTTTTGAAATTGAAAACATATAAATTGTAATATATTTATTGAAACTATGTTTTCAGCATATCAAATATATTATCGTGCTTCAAGTGGAATAATATTCAAACAAAATGTTGAACATGAACAAGTTAACATAATAATCTAATAGTAAGCATCTGTGAATATTTCAAACATGCGTCTATACAACAGGATTATACCTAACATTAATCAGTAACCTACACCCTAAATAATCCACTCCTTAACCACAGCAGAATTAAGGGTAAATTTTCAGGATTTAGTCGGAAATATGGCTTGTTGCCATTCATCGGAAAGCTCTCAGTGAGAGCTTTCCGATGAGAGCCAACTAGCCATATTTCCAGTGAGAGCTTTCTGATGAATGGCAACAAGCCATATTTCCGACTAAATCCTGAAAAGTTACCCATAATTCTGCTGTGGTTAAGCAGTCGATTAATTAGGGCATTACTGTGTATTTATTGAAATATATCGCGCTTCATGTGGAATAATGTTCAATCAAAATGTTGAACATGAACAAGTTAACATAATAATCTAATAGTAAGAATCTGTGAATATTTCAAACATGCGTCTATACAACAGGAAAATACATAACATTAATCAGTAACCTACACCCTAAATAATCGACTCCTTAACCACAGCATAATTATGGGTTAATTTAGTCGGAAATATGGCTTGTTGCCATTCATCGGAAAGCTCTCAGTGATAGCTTTCCGATGAATGTCAACAAGCCATATTTCCGCCTAAATCCTGAAAAATTACCCATAATTCTGCTGTGGTTAAGGAGTCGATTATTTCGGGCATTACTGTAGTAAGCATCTGTGAATATTGCAAACATAAGTATATATAACAGGAAAATATATAACATTAACCAGTAACCTAGCATTAAAGATCGATTATATCTTCCTAAATGAATTTTTTATAGTTACCAGGGTATAAAATAATAGATATGAGTCGAAGACACCTTTCGGGAAACGCTTTTATCAATTAATATTGATTTTATATCGATATTTTCTTTGATACTGCGGTAATCAATCGGGACAATTTTTCGTTAGTATTTTTAGAACATAACCGTAATGAAACTATCAGGAAGTCTCAGATAGAGATAGAGTTCTCCCGCTTGCTATGATCTGACCGCTTCGGCAGGCCGCAACATGTCCCAAATTGATTGCACGTATTATACCAGAATTTTTTTAAATAAAATCAATATTAATTGATAGAAGAAATTCCGGACAGGGGTCTTCCATTCATATTTATTAGTTTATATCCCGGAACCCGGAAACTAAAAAAAACTTGTTAGGAAGAGATAATCCAATGTGTTATATAGAGAGTAATCAATTGGTTCCGAGAATTACGTTAAATATTTCACGAGAGACGTCGGCAAGAAACGAGTTAGCATTAGCACACAGGTTTCTTACCCAAACATCTCTGGACTCGAGTGAATTATTGAACGTAATTCTCGGAACTAATTGATTACTCTATTTATTACACTTCTGCATCAATTTGGTTCGCCAAATATGATTAAAACACACAGAATTAATGCATGAAAGTCCTGATGTGGAGAAATATCAACCATCAAAAATTCAGTCTAGATCGGTATGCAACGTAATGTAATGCCAATGATGTCATGGGGAAATGACATAATTCACTAGTGACATTACCATTTTTAATTAACAGCGTTTTCAATGGAAATTGCGCATAGGAGTGTAATAAAATCTGATATTGGTGTTGGGATCTAACGTCACCCTTATATTGTGGCACTACCAAATTTGTGGTTTCTACATAAGCTTCTCAGTGCAAATTGGCTTTTTGATAAAATATATAAATATTAACATGTCCTTACTTTTTGCAATAAAATTATAATGTGATTGAATATATCAATCATTTTGCATTTATCAGTTATTCAGTGATGTCCAGTTTGTCTGGCGGAAATGTGACTTGTGTTCAAAGAAGCAAAATTTTCACACACAGACATAATTCTAGCAGGTTTTATGCGTTTCGAGACAGAAGTTGCAGTACATGTACAGTAATGACCTAAATAATAGATTCCTTAACCACAGCAGTGAGAGCTTTCCAATGAATGGCAACAAGCCATATTTCCGACTAAATCCTGAAAAATTACCCATAATTCTGCTGTGGTTAAGGAGTCAATTATTTAGGATTTAGTCGGAAATATGGCTTGTTGCGATTCACCGGAAAGCTCTCAGTGAGAGTTTTCCGATGAATGGCAACAAGCCATATTTCCTACTAAATCCTGAAAATTTACCCATAATTCTGATGAGGTTAAGGAGTCAATTATTTAGGGCATTACTATGTACGGTATGTTCAGGAATGGTGTTGATCAAGCCTTGTAATAGAGTGTCGCCCTGTTTTCCTAATGCAGAATTATTCTAGAATAATCAAGGAAACAATTCCAAGAATATCCATGGATGTTAAATGGCACCAGGAATATACTATAATTACTAGAATATTCTGGGAGACAGGAATATTCTGGAATATTCTAGAATATCTAAGGATTATCCCTGGATGAATAATCGAGAATATTCAAAAACATTCATGCTGTTCCGCCTTGCAAACCAATGGGGAAGTCAAGTCACGAAAGTCCAAGAGTCATTTGCAGAATGAGGTCCCCAGAGGGTGAATTTAGTGATGCTATACCGCATGGCAGGTTAGCGTCACCAAATTCATCCTCTGGGAACCTCATTCTGCTGAGGCCTCAACTGCTATGGGAAACGTAGGATAAGATTGAAGTTCCCCAGTTGAAGTTGGTGATGTTCACCCATAGCAGGATAGTGTCACTAATTCCACACTCTGGGGACCTCATTCTGCAAATGACAGACACACTATTTCAAGGCTTGCCATTGATTTAGCCATGATATTTCCAAAGTTGAACCAGAGTTGAGGGTTAGATATGCCAAACCAGCCCAAATCACCATGTCCTCGTCAACCAGCATCATAAGATGCCGACTGGTCATCCATTGATTGTCCCGGATGAGTCTGCCGAAAATGTTCTTCCATAGCATATTTGGAGCTATATTGCCTGCTGCAAATCAGGCACTTGAACGGTTTATAAATCATGTGAACATTTTGATGACGTTTGTATTCCCAGCTGAGGGGGAACGTTTTATAGCAGGTTTCACACTTATACTTGTGAGGCTGGTGGCGTCTCATGTTATGGGATAAAAGGCTTCTCTGCTGGTAGTACCCCTGTCCGCAGATGTCACATCGATGTGGTTTCTGGGGAAAAAGAAAACAACAATCAGCTTCGGGAATCGACATTTTAGACCAAATACAGTAATGCCCTAATTAATCAACTCCTTAACCACAGCAGAATTATGGGTAATTTGTCAGGATTTAGTCAGAAATATGGCTTGTTGCCATTCATCGGAAAGCTCTCCGATGAATGGCAACAAGCCATATTAATTAGGGCATTACTGTACAATGTCGTCTACAAAGTTCAAGACATGTTATGGACTTACATGTACTTCAGTGAATAAATCCGGTAAGTCAGATGCTGTTCTTAGATAAAACAGGCTTTACATACCAACATAAGGAAGTACAACCCAAATACCCAAAGCTACAGTAATGCTGTAAGTAATCGACTCCTTAACCACAGCAGAATTATGGGTAATTTTTCAGGATTTAGTCGGAAATATGGCTTGTTGCCATTCATCGGAAAGCTCTCACTAAGAGCTTTCCGATGAATGGCAACAAGCTGTGGCTAAGAAGTTGATTATTTAGAGCATTACTGTAAGGACATTCAACCCAAATACCCAAAGCTATATATATGTTGGATTGTATAAGACGAACAAGATTGTGATTTTTTTTAAAGTAGTGAGAGCATTCCGATGAATGGCAACAAGCCATATTTTCGACTAAGTCCTGAAAAATTACCCATAATTCTGCTGTGGTTAAGGAGTCGATTATTTAGGGCATTACTGTAAGGACATTCAACCCAAATACCCAAAGCTACAGTAATGCTCTAATTAATCGACTCCTTAAACACAGCAGAATTATGGGTAACGTTGCAGGATTTAGTCGGAAATATGGCTTGTTGCCATTCATCGGAAAGCTCTCCCCGAGCATTACTTATAATCACAGGTCCACAGGTTCTCATAGTGGTAAATAATTAAATCATAAGATGTAAATCCATGGAATACTATGAAACAATTGGCCGTTACAAACTTTGCGAGTTAGGTTATTTCTCGATAATATAAATTTCTAGATTACTTTCCCCACTACAGAAATGACAGCAGCGTCGAGTGACCATGCCCATACCCGCGTGCCTAAAAAACTTTTCGGTTATAACTCCATAACCTTAAACGAAACAAGAGTTATTTCTTAATAACTGTGCCATGTTCCAACTAATTTGTGGAAATGTAGGAATACAAGCCCCAACAAACTTCTAAATGGAAAACTCTACTAAAAGAAAATAGGACAGACCTCATAATCACATGTGTACAGGTTCCCATGGTACTAAATAGCTGTGCAAAGGTTAAAAAAATGGACTGAGAAATGTAGGAATACAAGCTCAGACCAAGTTGCGCCCATGAAAGGATGGCTTGATGGATGGATGTACAGACAGATGGACAAGCGGATTCCTATATACCTCCCGTAACATTGTTACGTTGGGTATAAATGGTCATGGAATGATTGAATAAAGGGAAAGACAGAGTAATATGTAATATTATTGGTATTTTATTAAACCAGATACCTATCTATGGTTAAACTGTGACAATGTAAGAAACAATTGATATGTACATGTATATACATCAAATAAGTAATGCCCTAAATAAATGACTCCTTAACCACTGCAGAATTGTGGGTAACTTTTCAGGATTTAGTCGGAAATATGGCTTGTTGCCATTAATCGTAAAGCTCTCAGTATGTCCGACTAAATCCTGAAAAGTTACCCATAATTCTGCTGTGGTTAAGGAGTCGATTATTTAGGTCATTTATACCTGAAACATTTATCAATTAGAACATAGCTTTATATCCCTTACATGACTGGAGCTTCTTGAGGGAAAACCCTTTGCCAATGCATTCCCTTATAGGGAGCCTCGCATATATAAGAAATACATTGGTCCAACATTATTTACCTTGTAAGCCAGTTAATTCTCTTATATGTGTGAGGCTGGACCCTATGGGGAAACTCGCATTTATACAATGTAAGAGAATCAACTGACACAATATCTTTAATGCTGCACCAGCATGGGTCTGGTCATGAAACAGTTAATTAACTCTAAGGTGATATATAAAGTTTAATGATTGGGTTTAACCCACACGGAGCTTCACACAGATGGAAGCACTATGGAGCATCATCTGCTATAGTCTACATGTATGTGGGGCTCTTTATGGGTCATCAAAGGGTTAAACATCAAATAAGTACAGAGTGAAGGAACATAATTATCAGATAAGGCACATCCTGACATTAAAGGTACACAATCCGATTTGATGCCCATATTATCAGATTCCAACAACAAGAATATTTCTTGAAATACCGCTACTGCCACATAAGTAATAGGTATAAGTATCTTATGCCCTTGGTCATTAGAGTATAGAGGTTAGTTACCCACCCACCTCCCCATCCCGCCACCCATAGTATATTATGCGCCACAGGCGCCCCTATAGGGGCTACTGCCCACATAAATAATTAGGTATAAGTATCTTATGCGCCGCAGATGCCCCTCGATCATTAGAGTATAGAGGTTTAAGTTACCCACCCACCTCCCCATCCCACTACCCATAGTATATTATGCGCCGCAGGCGCCCCTATAGAGGCTACTGCCCACATAAATAATAGGTATAAGTATCTTATGCGCCGCAGGCGCCCCTCGATCATTAGAGTATAGAGGTTAGTAGACGACATTTTTTATAGTCTATGTGGGGCTATCTATGGGTCATCAAAGGGTTAAACATAAAATAATTACAGAGTCAATTTCCATCAGTATTCTGAAGGGACATAATTATCAGATCAGGCACATCCTGACTTTAAAGGTACACAATCCAATTTGATGCCCATATTATCAGATTCCAACAACAAGAATATTTCTTGAAATACCGCTTCAGTTATCAGAATTGATTAATTGACCAAAAATAATACTAACCGCTGTCAACTATTGCATAAAATTGCAAAAAAAGGTGTTATATATCAGCATTTTGTTCAACGCAATTTGGAATCAAGAGTATGTCGGTCAGCATATGTCAAATATTTGCCAAGCCGCCATATATTCCAGGGGGTGAAAAATAACGTATTTCAAAAATCGATATCTGATCACTCTTGAGCTTTGATGTGTGGGTTCCTCATCTCTAATCAAATATTTTTTACCCCCGAAGCCCCCAAAAAAAGTAATTTAGGATTAATTCGGATTGTGCATCTTTAACTATTATAGTTAAATATGGATATCGTCATTTTGTGGTTGTCAATACAAGAGGCGTAACCCAACATAAAATTTCACAAAACATCCAAAAACAGTGTCATACTAAATCGGATTCATGTTTGGTTTTTGTGTCGAAATAACATGTCTCGTTCTGTGCAAATGATTAAATCATGATGTCGCATGATAAGTAGTCAACTAACATCAATTTGTCTAAATATTGTTGTGAAGGATCGATTTAGTGATCATGTTAATGTTATTTAGAATGGCATATTTGGGACATTATTATGAAGTTATTATACAATGTTGTGTACAGTATGTGTTTTTTTCTTGTACGAGTCCAGGTTGTGGTGAAAAGTCATATTGGACGAGTACAAGAAAAACACAACATTGTATAATGACATTTTTATTATCCATCTGTATGTTTATCCAAATTTTGGGAATAAAACTTGTGGTTATTTTTGGTATTTTTCGACACTTAATTCTCTATAAAAGCCTGTATTTTGATCATCAGAAAGCATGATTTGGAAAAGTAAACACGGAAGTGAGAAAAGAAACTCAATGCGGAAGTGAAACGTCTGCTAAAATCCATCAGTGTTGCACGCGCATCACAATTTCACCGATTCATTTCGCAATAGAGTTAATTCGTGACGTCACAGAGTCCCAATAAAAAGTGATATTGTACAGTCTTGAGTCCAATATGACTTTCGGGAGTCCAATATTACTTTTTCCAGGACTATCAAGTGACGGCTTTTGCCCAATCAGAAATAGTGTTAGTTAAGGGATGGATAATAATATTTAATATTAACCCTTTCAGTGCCAAGTCAGATTTTTGTATCAACCCATATTTCCTTGATCATTTTTCAAATTTATTGATTATAATAAAATATACTATGAGAGCTCTTTCCATCAATGTATCACATTATTATAATCAATAAATTTGAAAAATGATCATGGAAATATGGGTTGATACAAAAATCAGACTTGGCACTGAAAGGGTTAAAACAAGCCGGCACAAAAGGTTGTAAAACAAATTTTATCCGGAGAATGTTCATTTGCTGTAATGTTGCTACGAGTGCACTTCATTAGGATAATAGTTTAAATGAGAAATGTTCCTGACCTGATGATGTACACATCAACAAGTATTTTTAGTGAGGGATTGATTTTGTTCACAAATCATCTAACACTACCGTGGAGCACAAAATGTGGTCAACAATTGTCTTTGTTTTTTAACACTTGGAAATAGATATGAAGTCTTATGTGTGGCACCAAATGCTCACACGTTTTGATAAACGAAGTAGAGAAACATAATAACAAATCAAATTTTACACAAATCAATCTGTTGTTTTTGGAAGTTAGTCCACACTTGAGACAGCCCATTTTTAACATAAATGTGTTTGAGTTATAATTATTACCAGACTCATGGATGGATGGATGGGGGGGGGGGGGGACAAAATTATTACCAGTGTGGGCATGTGCAGAAGATATTTTTGGCTGATACACAATGCAAGAAACCAATGTTGTTCTTGTCATATCTGATGTGCTGCCTCTATGAGTCAAGGATAGGGTGATTCTGCATCAATGTAATGCTCTAAATAATCGACTCCTTAACCACAGCAGAATTAAAGGTAACTTTTCAGGATTTAGTCGGAAATATGGCTTGTTGCCACTCATCGGAAAACTCTGTGAGAGCTTTCCGATGAATGGCAACAAGCCATATTTCCGACTAAATCCTGAAAAGTTACCCATAATTCTGCTGTAGTTAAGGAGTCGATTATTTAGGGCATTACTGTACAAATTCTGGGGGTGTCTTCACAAGGAAGAATGCAATATGTTCGCTTCATATATATCAAAAGGTTTGAGGTAGGTTTCTATGTCAACTATCTCAGATCGAGTAATCCCATGCTTGTTTTCTAGATGCCGATATATATTTTTAGAGTAGCCAAATTTCACACCACATAATCGACAGCTGAAATGTTTCTCTTTTTTTCTCCCAACAAGCCAATTCTCATACTCGAGCTGAGTGTCCATCAAACTCTGAAGATAAATGAAGTGGGAAAATTAGATTTCTGGAATCTCGGGATTGTTTGAAGCTCTTTATGAAATTATGATATTATATGTCGAACAAGACGAGTTTATCAAAATTTCTCTCACTGAGAGGTTTCCGATAAATGGCAACAAGCCATATTTCCGACTAAATCCGGAAAAATTACCCATAATTCTGATGTGGTTAAGAAGTCGATTATTTAGGGCATTACTGTATGATGTACATAAGTGCTTATTGGTGTAATTTCAATGGCAAATATGTACTTGGCAGCCATTTTGAAAACACAGTGGCTTCATGGTAGCTGGGGCTTTGTAGAATAACTGAGCACTGTAAAAATGGGCAGACCGAACCTGAATTATAACTTGATCTTTATTTTCATATGAGAAATCTGTATGCTGCATTCAAAAACAAACATAACAATAACTAAAGGTATGACCCAGAAACCAAAATAATCATAAAATTATAAGTCAACAAGGACCATAACTCCGGTAAAAAGCTACATGTATGAGTGCTATGTGAAAAGATTTTATTTGTTACATTTTTCAAATAAAATTAGAGATGGGACTGATTTTTTTAAAAGAAAAAATACCAAGGAAACCAAGCTAGGGTAAAATTATGCATGCTGCGAAAAATCTCTAAGTTGGAAAAGGGAGATTACTAAAAAAAAGTTGACTATAATATCACACAACCCCCCCCCCCCCCCCCCCCCATAACTTGTTAACAAAAGTTGTCGCTGGGATCGTAAACATACTAATTAATCAGTGACCCCTAGTTAAGAAAACAAATTAATATCCACTGACAGATTTGCACAATAAGATGTTTTTTTTAATTCTAAATAGATAGATAGATAGATAGTTTATTGGTCAGAATACTATTCAGATTAAATAATGTTACAAATATAGATATATATATAGATAGATATTGGCAATCCTGCCAGGATTGACATGGCCTTTGTTAAGGCCGTCTTCCTGTCAACCCTCCAACGAATAGTATGTATGTGTGTCTTGCCGATAAGCATGTCGCTGGTATTGTGCATAGATTATTAATGTATGTCTTATGGTGTGCGAAAATTGATATATTTAACTGCCGACTCCTGATAATTATCTTTTTGGATCAGACGTGTCATGTTAAGTTGTTTGGAACCGACAATTATATTATATATACCTAATAATATATATCGAGAGATGCAGGCACCCGCTTAACCCAATTGAATTTTATAAGAACAATGGTTATAGAATGAAGTGGTTATAATATAAAGTTTTCTATGGACGTGGTTGTCGACATGAATTATTGTTTGAATGTTGTACATGATGGATATTTGAGGCTCACAATTTTGACAGTCGAAATCCGGCACGACCCCTAAAGATATCTTCATGAGTTGGGAGTCCTTAATACATCTATTTCACGGAGTTTCATGTTTTGTCTTGATATACATGTACATGTATATATCGCCAGTTTGTCTCGTCTAGTAGCTGTGGTGACACTCTTCACATGTCAGAGTCAGATGTGAAATTAAAAAAAACAAGAGGCCGATCACGATTGGCAGACGCTTAACCTCATTTTGAGGTCTTTATATTTTTCATTGAGTTTCGTGTTTTGTCCTGATGGCATCGCCAGTTTGGTCTCGTCTCGTATATGGTTTATTACAATACTCGCAGGCATAAGGCTTAAGCCCTGGAGTATGTGTGTAGATATGAGCATTCAGGTTACTCCGCTTCCCGAACGACCGATTACAGACATGACACGTGAAGTTTTTCGTGGAGTGATGATATGAGAAATGATCCAGATAACTCGCCCGGGTCTTGTATCTGCGGTGGCACTCTTCACATGTCAAAGTCTGAAGTGAAATGGAAAAAAAAAACTTATCAGACTTTGACATGAATAAGAGCATGGCCGCAAGTAAGAGAATGTGGCTAATCGACATGCATGTTTGAGCTTCCAATTCATGATTTGGGAGAAAGGATAATATGACATAGGAAATATATAATAACACTGGTAGGACCATGCAGTGTTGGAATAATGCAAAACTACAATCTATCTAGGACCCACATTCACGGTGGGGAATCACGTGGTTTTGAGTGGATGAGTATCAAGCATCCAAATGGCCGAGGCGATCGCATACATGATCATAAATGAGGAAAAAGGTAATACACTAGGATAATGATACATTATATAGTATTTTGGCAGCTGCGATCATATGCTGCCTATTTTTCTAACAAGGTTATACTGCATTTGTATCCCAACTCACAGTTGTTTACTCTATCATTGTGAACAAAGTTGTCAGTCAAAAGATTCTCCTACATGTAGAAATATGGCGCATTCCACGAAACTTACGATTAGAAACTTTGGTCATAATGTTATAGAAAAATACTGAGTATTTCCGAACAAATAAGGTATCAACTTGTTTTAAAAATAAACTAGCATATCCTCTTAACCGTCATAATGTTATGTTTTGTGCCAGTTTCTCATATATTTGCACATTTTGAACGTGTTGTATTCTCGAAATCACGCTATTCCCCACGGTCACTGACATTTACAACATCAAAGTGTGAAATTGGAACAAGTAGTCGCAGGGCAACCTGGATGATTCACAAATGAACAGAATCAGTTTACAATTTATAAGAAGATTTCTCATTGATAAACCCTTCAACGCTCATCCTTGTTGTGAATAGTCATTTTACACCTATGAATGCCATCTAACTATACATGTAATGTTATATTACAGGGGTGGCAGGAAGACGGCATGTAAATTTGTATTGTATAAATGTGCAAATAAACATTCAAACATTAAACATCAAGCCCGGGTGCTGAGTCCTAATGTGTGTCACTAGTGGTTCGGGCGTGTGTATTGCTTTCCACATGTCTGACACACATGTTTATAACACTTCAGCCCTGGGGTGTGGGTATATATGTGCTCCTTAAGGTTGCTTCGTTTCTTGAATGTCCGGTTACATATGTGACAAGTATAATCCCTCGGTGTGTGATGGTAGCTGAAGTGATCCATAAAACTCCCCCGGTTCTTGTAGGTACGCCCACATTCGTCACATGTCAAAGTCTGAAGCGAGATAATAAAACTGAGTCAGACTTCAACATGAAAGAAATATAGGCAGCTACAGTAATGCTCTAAGTAATCGACTTAACCACTACAGAATTATGGGTAACTTTTCAGGATTTAGTCGGAAATATGGCTTGTTGCCATATATCAGAAACCTCTCAGTGAGAGAAATTTTGATAAACTCCTCGAGAGCTTTCCGATGAATGGCAACAAGCCATATTTCCGACTAAATCCTGAAAAGTTACCCATAATTCTGCTGTGGTTAAGAAGTCGATTACTTAGAGCATTACTGTACATACACGCCAGGATATATCGCCAGGATATATCGCAGGGCCTATTATGACAAATACAATGTGACTTGGAATTTGGGAAATTTAGAAGTTAACTTTGAATCATCATGAAAACATTTGAAGAACTAAGAAAATACATTTGAATACAGAAGAACATTCAAATTAGTGTTAGGTCAAACACTTAAAGGTACTCAATCTGATTAGATGGTCACCATATAATCGGATTCCAACAACAACATTTTTAGAAATGCTGCTTCAGTTATCAGAATCGATTAATTGCCCAAAAATAATGCTAACAACTGTCAACTATAGTAATGTGTTATTTATCAACATGTTGTTCGATGAAATTTGACCTTATTTTCAACACAAAATCTCTTGATTTTAGAGTTATTCATCTTCATCCGTAATTTGATCCGAGACCGTCGGCTCGTCGACTTTTTACTGGGCCACTAATAAGTCTCGATGGTGAAAAATAATAGATTTCAAAAAACGATATCTAATAACTCTGACCTTTGATAGGTGGGCTCCTCGAGGAGACTCTAATCAAATATTTTTTACCCCCGAAACCAAATAAATAGTAATTGAAGGGTGCTTAATCGGATTATGCATCTTTAATTATGAAACACATAATGGTGGAAATTAACTCATAAACAAACATTCCATACATTAGATCATGTGATGAATCTCTACTCTGGCTATTAATCCTTTACCCAACAGAACGGCCCTGTGCCAATGCATTCTCTTATATATGCGAGTCGACCATAGGTCGCCTCGCATATATAAGAGAATGCATTGGCTTAACACATTAAAAATTATAAAATTGTTAAAGAATGTAAGAAAAAATGGTAAAAAGTGTTAAAAAAAGATTTTTTTTAGGCCAATGCATTCTCTTATATATGCGAGGCGACCTATGGTCGACTCGCATATATAAGAGAATGCATTGGCACAGGGCATAACTGTAACTATCACAATGTGGTCAAGGAGCCGGTTCCAATGATATCCATATTTGTATGGTTCTATTGAGACAGACCGAAGATATTTTAGGCTGTTGAAGCTTTATTTGGCCGGTTTTGTTGGGTAAAGGGTTAAACGGCCGTTAGTCAGAGTAAGGATTCATGGCATGGTCTTTTCACACCTTTGCTATTGATTTCATCACAACGACCCAAGTGTTTGTGTTGATATGTATCAAACATGGATTTAACTTGCTATAATTAAAGTATTAAACACTGACTGCAGAATATCTTATGATACATGTATGGATGTATATTTGGATAAATTAAATAGTGTAGTGCTATCAACAGAGGATTCGGGAAGACGTTTGTGCAATTGAGTAAGATGTTAATTACAGTAATGCTCTAAGTAATCGACTTCTTAACCACAGCAGAATTATTGATAACTTTTCAGGATTTAGTCGGAAATATGGCTTGTTGCCATTCATCGGAAAGCTTTCCGATGAATGGCAGCAAGCCATATATCCGACTAAATCCTGAAAAGTTACCCATAATTCTGCTGTGGTTGAGAAGTCGATTACTTAGAGCATTACTGTATAACATTTCATGGAGTGTGGATGCAAGTTGGTCTGACATTTTTGTGGGATGCGAATGCGTTCCACACATAAAAATGTCTGACCAATGTGTATCTATACTCCATGAAATGCAACAATATCAATGATATTCTGGTATCGTGTTGCAAGCTGCGTCCATACAAATGTGAAAAGTTGAATACAAGTTTGATACATCACATGACGTGATTTAAACCAATCAATATCCTACATTTAAGTTTCACAGCGCGAATGTAGAAGAATACATATACTAGTATGTACGTGAAGCAATCAAGCCTTGTTATCGAAATGGTCACGTTATGATTGGAATGGCACATTCAGATGTCCCTCAACTCAAATGAAAACAGGTACAGTAATGCCCTAAATAATCGACTCCTTAACCACAGCAGAATTATGGGTAACTTTTCAGGATTTAGTCGGAAATAGGCTTGTTGCCATTCATCGGAAAACTCTCACTGAGAGCTTTCCGATGAATGGCAACAAGCTCACTGAGAGCTTTCCGATGAATGACAACAAGCCATATTTCCGATAAATAAATGTTCCATTTCGTACAGTAATGCCCTAAATAATCGACTCCTTAACCAGAGAAGAATTATGGGTAACTTTTCACGGTTTAGTCGGAAATATGGCTTGTCATTCATCGGAAAGCTGTCAGTGAGAGCTTAATTGCCTATGAATGGCAACAAGTCACATTTCCAACTAAATCCTGAAAAGTTACCCATAATTCTGCTGTGGTTAAGGAGTTGATTATTTAGGGCATTACTGTATACCAGAATAGCTCAGTATGTGGTCATTGCTTTATATGCATGTGTACAAACTTATGTAGTGTCATTCCTTGTCACAATATATTTATATAAGCAGACTGACAAACAGATAATACAAGGGGATAGATATTCCCGATAAATAAATGTTCCATATGGATATCCCCCCCCCCCCCTTGGCGATTCGTACAGTAATACCCTAAATAATTGACTCCTTAACCAGAGAACAATTATGGGTAAATTTTCACGGTTTAGTCGGAAATATGGCTTGTCATTCATCGGAAAGCTCTCAGTGAGAGCTTTCTGATGAATGGCAACAAGCTCACTGAGAGCTTTCCGATGAATGGCAACAAGCCATATTTCCGACTAAATCCTGAAAAATAAAGGGGTTATAGTGATGTGAAACACTCTGGTAGGGTGATCAAAGAGAAATGGATAATAATCTTGCTCTAAGTTGTTATTTTTACGAATATTAATCCAAATTGACACCACACACCGTCATGCTGATATATTAATTAAATTCAAAGACTCTCGGTGGCGATATGTGTTTATCGACGATATTTGCATCCCGAATCGAGATGTAAATATTTACAAATGAGCGTAGTTCAGACGATGTTTTCTATGGAGTGGTATGGTCAATTTCTTTGAAATTTTCGGCTATGTTAGCAGAATGCTACATTCCCCAGAATGACATAACGTCTGAGTACTAACTTATGAGTTTCAAGCACCCGAACATGTTCATAATATGTCTTTAACCCTTTACCCAACAGAACGGCCCTGTGCCAATGCATTCTCTTATATATGCGAGTCGACCATAGGTCGCCTCGCATATATAAGAGAATGCATTGGCTTAACACATATTAAAAAGGATAAAATTGTCAAAGAATGTAGAAAAATATTATAAAAATTGTTAAAAAATGTAAGAAAAAATTATAAAATTGTTAAAGAATGTAAGAAAAAATGGTAAAAAAATATTTTTTTTAGGCCAATGCATTGTCTTATATACCGGTATGCGAGGCGACCTATGGTCGACTCGCATATATAAGAGAATGCATTGGCACAGGGCATAACTGTAACCATCACAATGTGGTCAATGAACCGGTTCCAATGATATCCATATTTGTATGGTGTTATTGAGACAGACCGAAGATATTTTAGGCTGTTGAAGCTTTATTTGGGCGTTTTTGGCCGGTTTGTTGGGTAAAGGGTTAAGCTCACCTAGTGTTTACTGATTATATGGGCTGCTAGTCTGTCCTTACGGCAGAATGACATGGGACATTGGTTGCATGGGAACGGCTTCTTCGTAGAATGAGTCCATAAATGTGCATTGTAGTTCGATTTGTCTTTGAAATATTTGCCACAGTGCGGACATTGGTAAGCTATTCCGGAGTGCTGGGCTCGGAAATGCCGATTGCGACTCTCAGGGTTGTTATAACCTCGACCACAAAAGGAGCAGCGGTATCGTCGAGTTCGAATCTGAAGAGGAAAGAATAGTGCCTATAAGTAGGGTTAAAGGCCCACTTATTTATCGAGAATTACCGATTATTTTATTTTATAGTGCCTTGATATACAGTTTTAAAAACAATCTATGCCATAAAATATGATTAAAATACTATAATTCATCACCATTTGGAACGACTGTGTCTCAGAAGGTGCCCAGAGTAATAGAAAATAGCTGAAATCATAAAATCATTTCCCCCGTTATGGCTCCCAGAATGCAACAGAAATCAAACTAGTTTATTTTAAATGGAAGGGTGAATAACTCTATATCTAATATATAGAGTTATTCCATTGAAAATAATAGACAGAGTAGAAACTTCACCACAGAACAGAAGTCGGTTTCTCAACAAAAACAACATGTTCACAGTTTATTACATCGAATAAGTTGATAATACGATGTTTTGGAGCTTCCTCTTTCAAATGGTATATAATATGGCATATATTTTATATAATGTGATCTGGGGGGTTCGAAAATGAGTGGGCCCTTAAATTCTTTTTTCCTTTTTTTTGTTTTGTTGATAAAACAGGACCGGGAATTTTAGGTGTCTAAATCCGGTACAAGGAAATTCCTGTTTTTATCAGTATCTCACATTCTGAACTGATCCGACAGAAAAATTTCTAGTATATCACAGCAAGTAAGTAACTATGACAACAGCTGACAACAAGTCATTATGGGAGAGTCAAAATTTCATCAGTAATCTAGCGTCGATTTCACTATTAGAAAGATTGAAGATACCATACCATCGACGAGAATTATTAGACACATTGAAGATACCGTACCATCGACGAGAGAGTCTGACTGCATATGTGTCTTGCACAGTTCCTTTTTGTTCGTAATGTTATATATCATAGAACAATTTTTGAGGAGTAAAAGAATATATATATTGTTATGTAAATATTATTGTTAAAGTGGAGTCCCTGTCACTGGCTTACAAGGTCAAGATAAATATTGTTAGGCCAATGTATCTCTTATATACCGTATGTGAGGCTCCCTATGGGAGATTCACATATATAAGAGAATGCACTTGCTAACAAGGTCAATATAAATAGTGTTAGGCCAATGTATCTCTTATATATATCTTATAGGGTGAATAGGTGAGGCTCCATAAGGGAGACTCGTATATATAAGAGAATGCACTGGCTTACAAGGTCAAGATAAATATTGTTAGGCCAATGTATCTCTTATATATGTGAGGCTCTCTATGGGCGACTTGCATATATAAGAATATGCACTGGCTTACAAGGTCAAGATAAATATTGTTAGGCCAATGTATCTCTTATATATATGTGAGGCTCCCTATGGGAGACTCGCATATATAAGAGAATGCACTGGCACAGGGATTTTGCAAAATTTCAGGAACTCCAGTCATGAAAGAGTTGATGATCGAAATGAAAACAAAGTCGATATATTTATAATAATATTATTCTTATTTATGAATGTACTTGTGACCTTTAACCCATCCATGACTGGCGCTTCCTAAAATTTAGCGAAAACTCTGTGCCAATGCATTTTCTTAAACATGCGAGTCTTCCATATTACCTTTACTGTATAAGCCAGAGCATTCTCTTATATAAGAGTGACTCCCAGAGTAGCTTTATTAGGCAGACAACAGGCACAGAAATCCCCAGCAGTTCCCATCCATTATTTTTTGATAAACAAACGCTCTTTATTTCTAACATATCAGGAATATAAAGGATCTCCAACGAGTTATGTTGGGATATAAGATTTTATGAAACCAGTTTGATAAATTTGATTCACAACGAGTCGTAGACGAGTTGTGCGTCACATTTATTAAACAAATAAAATCTTATATCCCAACAAAACCGGTTGAAAATCTTGTATATCACATGAAAAAAGTGGAGCTCTATCCCTTTTTAACAACAAACCTCTCTTTAAAACAGGGTTCGCGCTGCCACTTGCCAAATTTGCCAATGGCAAAAATAATTCACATTTGGCAAAAAATACCTTCATTTGGCAAAGGTTTTGGCAAGTCATTTATTAATTCCACAATAAAGTTTAAAAATATTGTCAATCAATATCATCCATTTTAGGAAACTATTACAATAGAATTATATTAGTGTTTTTTATATGGTTTCGGAAAAGTTAACACCTCCATTAAGATGCAGTTAATCTGGTAACAAATTATGTTTCGACGGTCATGCTTATACCAAAAAGAAAGTCAACAAATCATCAATAAGATGGGAGTGTTCACAGCGACAAACTCTCACATTCAAGGGGGTGTGTCACACTGATGACGAGGTAAATCCAAATTTCCAGCGAAGAGAGTACGACGACAGATGTCAGCGCTCCAGAACAAGCTTCATAAGCTGTGTGTAGACTTTGACAGCGGCAAAAAGAATATGGTCGATTTCCTTGACATTGTTGGCCATTCCATTAGAGTTAAGAAAGATTAAGTGTTTTGTTATGTATCGTTACCATTTTGTTGTTATTGCTGTTAAGGGTATATAATTTCGTTCATTCGTTCATTGAAATAAATCTGATTTTAACACACACCCATAGTAATAGTCAATACCACACACCCATAGTAACAGTCAAAGGTGGGGAAAAGTTCGGTGGGGAAATGTCCGCTTTGATATTGAGTAAGAGGGGAAATGTCCGGTGGGTAAATGTCCGGGTGGGTAAATGTCCACTTTGCCATTTCAAGGGTGGGTGGGGAAATGTCCGGGATTCAGTATTTAGTGTGATGGCGGTATTTACATAGCTAATCCTCTTGTGATGTTCCCTTCTGATCATGCAACTCTTCTACCGTTTTATTGTTCGGTGATTGGTTTATTGTTGTATGTTAAACCACAATAGAGATGCGAGTATAATTATTAACTAACTGCTTTCCTCACGATATCAAACGTTCAAATCGTGAGTGTAGAAACATAAAACTCAATGAAGGTTGCAGAAAATGATACTATCAGGGATAACATTTGGCAAAAAATATTTTCATTTGACAAGTTATTGGCAAAATTAAATTTTGGTCCAGCGCGGACCCTGCTTTAAAAGAAGCTGAAAAATACATGCATTGGCTGAGAGGCTTCACAACTGTATACTACACAGTATTGCGCGCTCTCGCTGGCAATTAAATATTTCATTCCCCAATTTGAAACTTTGTTTTTGTGCCTATTTTTGTTAGTGCAACAAAGTTGGACGCAAATTTAACTTCAATGAACAAAGCAATAATTTTACAACGTCTGGTGTTCGTGAAAAGAGTGTCTTTTCGAAACAGTATTAATCCGTGCTGTAATTTTGTTGGTGCGATGCCGAGTATCCCAGGAAGCACGCGCCTATTCATCACTAGTGAGATATAAGGAGATATGTAATGGCTTTTTTAATCATATAATTGGGGTTTCATGTGATGTACAGTAATGTCCTAAATAATCGACTCCTTAACCCTTTACCCAACAAACCGGCCAAAACCGGCCAAATAAAGCTTCAACAGCCTAAAATATCTTCGGTCTGTCTCAATAGAACCATACAAATATGGATATCATTGGAACCGGCTCCTTGACCACATTGTGATAGTTACAGTTATGCCCTGTGCCAATGCATTCTCTTTTTTAGGCCAATGCATTCTCTTATATATGCGAGGCGACCTATGGTCGACTCGCATATATAAGAGAATGCATTGGCCTAAAAAAAATCTTTTTCTAACACTTTTTACCATTTTTTCTTACATTCTTTAACAATTTTATAATTTTTAATGTGTTAAGCCAATGCATTCTCTTATATATGCGAGGCGACCTATGGTCGACTCGCATATATAAGAGAATGCATTGGCACAGGGCCGTTCTGTTGGGTAAAGGGTTAACCCCAGCAGAATTATGGGTAATTTTTCAGGATTTAGTCAGAAATATGGCTCGTTGTGAGAGCTTTCCGATGAATGGCAACAAGCCATATATTTCCGACTAAATCCTGAAAAATTACCCATAATTCTGCTGTGGTCAAGGAGTCGATTATTTAGAGAATTACTGTATGAAGGTCTAAAGTCACAAACATCAGGATCATCATACACCAATTTTTATTAGAAAAAGACAAGTTCATCTATTCAAACAATGATAGTTACAAAAACGAAACATTTGATAGAGCTTCCTTGAAATCTCAAAGCTGGGCTGTCGCCCGGTACATGCCCCCATGTGGCATACCGCTTGGGCATACCTATAAACCCATGGCTGAGATACTCAGGAAGACAGACAAAAAATCTATATTTTCAGACAAACAAAGGTAAATAATTGTGTGATCCAATATGTTTCATGCAGTAATGCTATAAATAATCGACTCCTTAACCACAGCAGAATTATGGGTAACTTTTCAGGATTTAGTCGGAAATATGGCTTGTTGCCATTCATCGGAAAGCTCTCGGGGAGCCATATTTCCGACTAAATCCTGAAAAGTTACCCATAATTCTGCTGTGGTTATGAAGTCGATTAACTTGGGCATTACTGTACAATAGCCCATTAATAAAACCATTATAATGGGTAAATAAGGACACCATAATCAAGCCTGAGAATAAGGTGCCTGTCAGTTGCTGAATGAGGTCCCCAGAGGGTGAATGTAGTGACGCTATCCCCCATAGCGGGCTAGCTTCACTAAATTCACCCACTGGGGACCTCATTCTGCTTAGGCCTCATCTTCTCTGGAAAGTTTCTTTATTGTCAAGTTTCCGTCTATAGAAACTTCTTCACATTGATTCTATATCTTTTAAAATTTAGTTTCACTATATCCCCAAATTGGCAGACGACACATTGTATAATCGAGATTCCCAATGAGTGTACAATCACCACTAAGTGAGCTAGCATCACCAAATTCACCCTCTGGGGGACCTCATTCTGCTGGTCCTCATCTTCTAGGAAATTACTAGTCTCAAATTAACATTGTTTTAGTTACTTTTTCCCTTGTCAGTTTCTATATCCCCTAATTCGCAGAAGATAAATTGCATAATCGAGGTGACTAATGGTTGAACATCACCAAGTTCAACTATGGAATTTCAATCTCATCCTAGGTCTCCCATAGCAGTTGAGGCCTAAGCAGAATGAGGTCCCCAGAGGGTGAATTTGTTGATGCTATCAGGACTGCGTCACTAAATTCAACCTGTGGATCTCATTCTGCTAAAATAAAAGACACACTAAATTCAGGCCTGATTCCCAATGGGAAATAGTCAGGGTTTGTTTTCTCCAATTTATGAGACCAATATACCTAAAAAATAACAGAAAGTCTCTTTGTTTTGTGAACAAAATTCAGGACTTCCCAGACTTTACATTCTTTTTATGAATATTTTCAATTCCCCTTGCTCCATTTACATAAAATAGGAATAAACAATCTAAGAAATACATTAAAGATTCACAATTCGATTTAATGCCCCTAAATTACTATTGCTTTGGGGTAAAAAATATTAGATTTGTGTCCCACCCATCAAAGCCCAGAGCCATCAGATTTCGAGCTTTGGAATCTCGAATATTTGGCGGCCTGGCAAATACCTGTATTTGCCGAAGGACATATACTCTCGATACCAAATTGCATTGAATAAAATGTTAATATACAACACTTTTGGGCAATTTATTCCTATAGTTGACAGCTAGTGGTTAGTTAGCATTATTTTTTTGGCAATTAATCGATTCTGATAACTGAAGCAGTATTTCAAGAAATGTTGTTGTTGTTAGAATCTGATGATAGGGGGACCATCGAATCGGATTGTTTATCTTTAAACTATTTGATTGCACCGAGTTTCACAATTAAAATTCTTGTTCTTACAATCTGTATATATTCCAATTATTAGCCTCTATGGTGCAAATTCTCCCCAATGGAACGGACCCAGGACCCTCTCCAAAACAGAAAACAAATAGTATATAAATCCATGCCAGTGTTTCAAAACTTGGTTATATCAAACTTTAATCAGATCTAATTGAATTGTATTCAATATTGTGATGACACAACATCTGTAAACAGGCCTGAACATATTAACCCTTTCATGATGGTAGCTGCGCTGGTGCAGCATTAAAGATCCCGTGGCAGTCCATTCTATTATAGAGGCGAGTCTCCCATAGGGAGAATGCACTGGCTTACAAGGTCAAGGGAGATATTGTTAGGCCAATGTATTCTCTTATATATGTGAGGCTCCCTATGGGAGACTCGCATATATAAGAGAAATGTGAGGCTCCGTATGGCAGACTTGCATATATATATAAGAGAATGCATTGGCACATGGTTTTCGCAAAATTTCTTGAAGCTCCAGTCATCCAAGAGATAATAAAGGTAAAGGGCCCTGATATCTGAGGTGTTTTAGGGTAAAGGGCCCTGATAACCGGGGTGTTTGGACCTAATGTGTTTTAACAGTCGGTCTTTCCTAACATTGCTATACTGACAACGTTCAACTATGCAAGCAAATGGTTTATCTGGGAAGTGTGTGTAATAGTGACGTCTTAAATCTGTAATGCATTTCATTTCTATTCCACACACACCACACTTTTTCTTTGCATGACTTTTCTTTGCATGACAACTCGTTTTGTGGGAATGCCGTGATAATAGTGAACAGAACTCCTCTCCACAATCCAGGCATATCATTGGCTGAAGAAGAAAAAGAAATTGTGTCTTTTATTACATGATCCTACCCTTATTCCATTCAATAAACCCACTCTATAAATTGTGATATGCAACGTTCGTTACATGACAGGAAATAGTGCCAGGTGACCTTTGACTTCCGGTTTGGTGTTTGTTTACATTCTTTCTGCTATGTCTCAAAATACTGAGGCTTCCAATATTTTTCCAACAAACTCTAATCAATGAAGAGTTTGAAAAGCATACTGGACTCGTTTGGAAATTCCACTATAAACTGGGGACTCGTAGATCCTCTATACATAGTAGGTGTGTAGCAATTCACTTGGTCATGAGACGATAGCTTAATACAGAGACCGAATCAGGGACCAGGCTTGGGAGACATCTTCTCCCTATAATGTGCCACATCTCCCTATTTTTGTCCTATGGAGAAGTGACTCTTATATACATTGGAAAGCTCTCACTGCCATATTTCCGTCTAAATCCTGAAAAGTTACCCATAATTCTGCTGTGGTTAAGGAGTCGATTATTTAGGGCATTACTGTATATAGACTAATATCCGTGTTTTGATCTAATATGTTTCTTCAATCTGTCGTCCCTACAAGTGCTGAATGGACAGTATTGGCAGGCGAAAGGTTTATCACGGAAGTGGGTGTGGTAGTGTCGCTTTAAGTCTGCTATTAAAGGCTTTTCTATCCCACACACGCTACACACATGCATTTTCTTTGGGTGGAAATACTGTCGATGTGCCGCCAAAAATCTGTATTCCCGTCCACAATCCGGGCAGATCATTTTCTGAAGCAGAGAAAAACAGAGCCTTAGGCAACAGAATTTAACCCTTTTTATTCTAAATTAATTTTCCCCACTCAGTTAAAGGCATACATTGGAATGGTCTATTATTCATCTGGAGGGTTCTTATCAGGAAAATTAAGCAGACGACTCGGACATATACAGTAAGAGCTTTCTGATGAATGGCAACAAGCCATATTTCCGACTAAATCCTGAAAAGTTACCCATAATTCTGCTGTGGTTAAGGAGTCGATTATTTAGGGCATTACTGTAGTAAAAGTACAGAATGAGCCCTATATATTGGAGGGAAATGTTCATATAATAAGTTCATTAAACAACCTATGGTGGATATTTCCCAAGGAAACTACATGAACTTGTCAATGAGTGCCTAGTATATGAATTGTTGCCATAATAGCTTAGGTAATAAAGATATGTAAAAAAATAAATTTTTTAATTGATTTAAATTAAAGACTCACACAGGGCCATAACTTCATGTGAATTGAATAGACAAACATGTTGCATGTGGATATTTTTCCCCATTAGAATACTAAAGATGATTACGATGACTGAGATACAGAGATCAATTCTCGTATAGATGGTTCACAAGCCTGAGTTTAGTGAGCCTGTCATTTGCAGAATGAGTTCCCCATAGGGTGAATTTAGTGATGCTATCCCACACAGTTGTCTAGCATCACCCAATTTACCCTCTTGAGACCTCATTCTGATGGTTCACACAAGTGGCCAATTTTTTTTTCTTTCGAAAATATAAAAAAAAAATCATTTGGCCAAACTTTTTTTTTACCCAAAAACTGAAAATCTAATTCAAAAACCCAAAGTGATTTTGTAATGGAAACGACATGAGAATAAATTTATAGTATGATCATCTGCTAATTGATACATATTAATGGATAACAAAAGCCACTTGTGGCAGTGCACTATCAACCAAATGTAATAAAACAGTAATAAGGATTAACACTAATGACTCCATTGTCTGTCATAAGGCTGAATGGTAGATGAGGGTAGTGGTATATTGTCAAGTAACAATGCCATAGGTCTAGACACAGTATTTGAAAGTATGGACATAATTATATAGAATGTTAGAGATGTTAAATAAAACAAAAATATTCATTAATTGTGAGACCAGAAAATGAGAATTTAATTTGGCCAAAAAGAATCAGAATAGGCCAAAATATTTGGCCAAAAGATTTTCGTCCCAGCGTAAACACTGCTCACATCCAGTTATAAAAGTAAACATTTGAATGGTTTATTATTCATCTGGAGGGGACAACAAGGTGTAAAGATAATAGAAGTGCAGAAGGATTCATATTCATTGGAGTAAAATGTTCAGAAATTAGTTCAACAAAACAAGCAGTATTTAACCCTTCCATAACTGGAGCTTCCTGAAATTTTGCGAAAACCCTGTGCCAATGCATTATCTTATATATGCGAGTCTCCGATAGGGAGCCTCACATATATAAGAGAATGCATTGTCCTAACAATATTTACCTTGATCTTGTAAGCCAGTGCATTCTCTTATATACGCGAGGCTCCCAATGGGTAACTGGCATATCTGAGATAATGCACTGGCACAGGATCTTTAATGCTGCACCAGCTCCAGTCATGAAATGGTTAACATATTTTGAGAAAAATCTGCTTGATTGAGATTATGAGATAGTGGGTAAGATAATTACCTATTTTTCTCAGTGGTAAACAGGAGTTAAAAGAAGCTTTGCATGTGCATAACACCTCCACCTACATCGGAGACTTTCAGCATACGCTATTGTTATTTCCAACTCATATGAATAACTTGAGAATCATAAGTATTCTTATGCCCTATGTCTGCCAAGTATGGAAATAGTATGTCTGACATTTTGCGGGATAGCATCAATAAATTCACCCTCTGGGGACCCCATTCTGTTTAAAACTCATCTTAATGGGTGAACATCACCAACTTCAACTGAGGAACTTAAATCTGATCCTAGGTCTCCCATAGCAGTTGAGGCCTAAGCAGAATGATGTTCCCAGAGAGTAGCATCATTAAATTCACCCTCTGGGGACCTCATTCTGCAAATGACAGACACACTATTTCAAGGCTTGTATGTATACTGATCTACATTTATAACCAACATGTATGTACAGTAATGCCCTAAATAATCGACTCCTTAACCACAGCAGAATTATGGGTTCCGCTTTCCGATGAATGGCAAGAAGCCATATTTAGTCGGAAATATGGCTTGTTGCCATTCATCAGAAAGCTCTCACTGAGAGCTTTCCGATGAATGGCAAGAAGCCATATTTCCGACTAAATCCTGAAAAATTACCCATAATTATGCTGTGGTTAAGGAGTCAATTATTTAGGTCATTAATATTACTGTTCATTAACTGTTTACAAAAGATTTGGAAAACCATTTATTGGTCTGGAAAAAACTTGGTCTTTCCCCAATTTCACATGTTGAGCATGTCCCAGTCCTGTCAGATGTTGAAAATGTTTTTATAGGTATGCTGGTCATCTAGTCCTGCTGTAATGCCATGTTGGTCAGTCCTCCTAAGTTAGTTATGCTATTGGTGGGTCCGCTGACTTAGCTATGATGTTGGCAATGCAAAGCAGAGCTCTTTGAAATTTACCATTGTTTTTAATGAAAATTATTTTATCATTTTCAAGATCTGTATGAATTATGAAAACTACTTCATAAATTTAAACACAGTTTAGCCAATTGGGAGCGATTCAGCAAGCCTGATGATAGTGTGTCTGTAATTTGCAGAATGAGGTCCCCAGAGGGTGAATTTAGTGATGCTATCCAACTATGGGGACCTTATTCTGCAATGACAGCCACACTAAACTCGGGCTTGTAAATTGTTCTCTCGTTTTGCTGATAAACCATTTCATGACGAGATCTGCGCTGGTGCCGCATTAAAGACCCTGTGCCATAGGTCGCCTCGCATATATAAGTGAATGTATTGGCCTAACAAATTTTTTATCATTTTTTCTTACATTCTTTAACAATTTTTATAATTATTTTCTTACATTCTATATCAATTTTTATCATTTATTTTCTTATATTCTTGAACAATTTTATAATTTTTTCTTACATTTTTCAACAATATTATAATTTTTTATCTTTAATGATTTTATCATTTTTACTTACATTTTTAACATTATTTCTTACATTCTTTAACAATTTTTTTATAATTTTTTTCTTACATTCTGGAACAATTATAAAAAATAATATAAAAATTGCTAGGCCAATGCATTCTCTTATATATGCAAGGCGACCTATGGTCGACTCACATATATAAGAGAATGCATTGGCACAGGGTTTTCGCAACAATTGAGGAAGCTCCCATCATGAAAGGTTAAACAGTTTAGTGCCTCGGCCTGAATTTTAATCTCGTATTGCTGATTAACCTTGATTTAGAAATCCTGTTGCCTGTGTTTGTTCTTTTTATGTCGAATGAGGCTATCCTTGGTTTTAAACGAAGACAAACATGTATCACATGCGTGGGCCCTGACATCTGAATGACTCAGCATATGTCGCTTTAATGCAAAGAGCATAGGGAAACTCCAGCCACACTCTACACAGACATGGGCGTGACTCGACCGCCTCCAATAGCTCGGTTCTGATCTGTATCCCGGGTCACACCAAAGAGATTTCTGTGGAAAAAAAACGAAAATCAGACTTTCAGTGCTTAGAATTATACCTTGGGGGGAGGTTCTAATTGAAGCGTGGCAGGGAGGTATGGGAGTCTTAATGTGGAGCTCCGTGGTCCAGCATTAGCGTGTCATACTTGTCTTCCTTGTAAACACATCAAAATGAGTTCGCAGCCCGCCTAAGACTTTCGTGATTTTCACAAACAAACGTTACATTGGTGTATCCTGCCTGCCCTCCGTGTTTCTTGCATTTGTGTTGTATGAGGCATGACTTCGAGTTTGAATTAACGTGGATACCCGTAACATGTCACATTGGTGGGGTCTGTCCTCTTGCGTTAATGTTGTGTTAGACACGACTTGAGTATGAAGAAACTGTGAACAAACATTTAATACATTGGTGTATCCTGCCATCCGTGTTTCTTGCGTTTGTGTTGCGCGAGGCACGACTTGAGCTTGAAGGATCGTGAACACACATCACACTCGTGGGGTCGGATATCAGAGTGCGTCAGCATGTGACGTTTCAAGGCGAATGACAGGGGGAACTGCTTTCCGCACTCTAAACACTCATGGGACTTGTTTGAATGATAAATTTGTAAGTGATTCGCATAACTGTTTTTCGATCTGTATCCGCGACAGCACTGGTCACACCAAAGCAAGGTCTGTGAAGAAAAACAAACAGATACTCAATGCTCAGAAATGTCAAAACAGTATGTGGGGGGTCTACAGTTACTGGCATGCTCAGACATGTCATAAAACAGTATGTGGGGGGGGGTCTACAGTTACTGGCATAACAAACTTAAGTCAGATTAGATTGATTTGCCGTTATGTTGTATATAATTATACTAGGGGATTGCCCATCAAAAATTATGGGTGATAAACATGCCATGCAGGAACACTGTGTGAAGAATTAGTTTAAGCCCATAATAAACGCTCTTGATTGCGAATTATTAGTGCCTTTAATTCACTTGAAGACAACGGCACTTATCCTGTGATGTTTCCCATATCTTGTTACCTCTGTGCACCAATTTTCCCAAATATTTTCAGAGCTGATAATAAATGTTCTTTATTAATCATGCAATTTATCAGCCCCCCTTTAAGTCATCAGAGGTCGAAGACGCCTATCCCATAACATTCCCCTGGTCATGTGACCAATGGGTACCAATTTTCCTACATATATTCTAAGCTGATAAGGAACGCTCCTTTTTGCTAATATATGCCCCTTTAAGTCAAAAATGACGGGTGACAAAACATGACAAAATTGCACCGCCGATATAAAGACACAAAGCTGGCAAACAGTGTGCAGAAATTGTCTGGGATTTATGATGAACGCTGCTGAAACCATGCACAATCGTCTTTAGAGAGAAGATAATGCATTAAATCAGTTAAAAGTATTGCCTTGATAACCTTTTGGAAATGCGTTATACAGTAATGCTCTAAATAATCGACTCCTTAACCACAGCAGAATTATGGGTAATTTTTCAGAATTTAATAAGAAATATGGCTTGTTGCCATTCATCGGAAAGCTCTCACTTTAACAGGGAAAGCTCCATGTATGCCTGTGAAGGCCTTTAACAGGGAAAGCTACATGTATTACTGCAAAGGCCTTTAACAGGGAAAGCTACATGTATGACTGTGAAGGCCTTTAACAGGAAAAGATAAACAAAACAAAGTTGAGACAAACATTTATTTATACATGAAATGCACATGAATTCTTAACTGATTATGTCGCTAGTAATTTATAAGAGCAATCAGTGAACGAAATTGGAACAAGTACTACAAACCAATGTCGACAAAGCATTATGGGACATCTAAATGATATCTGAAACTCCCTTCTAATACCCAGAGCATATTAGCTACATGTATACAGTAATGCCCTAAATAATCGACTCTTTAACCACAGCATAATTATGGGTAACATTTCAGGATTTATTCGGAAAAATGCCTTGTTGCCATTCATCAGAAAGCTCTCACAGAGCTTTCAGATGAATGGCAACAAGCCATATTTCTGACTAAATCCTGAAAAGTTACTCATACATGTACTTCTGCTGTGGTTAAGGAGTTGATTATTAACTATTTAGGGCATTACTGTACACTTCAATGGCTCCGATCACAATTCAAGCCACCAGCGCTTATGAATCACAGATTTTCTCAAAATGGATCCTGACAATAAGAAATGCTTCAGACAATTCATTATTGTCTTCACGACCAATATACCCCCACCTGGCACCTCCAAATATTAGTAAAATAATAAGGAGCAGATGAAAATACAAATGACTAAGACTATGGTATGTTAATGCAAAACACTGACCACTGATGAAGAATCACCAGATAATTTATTATCAACATTCTGATGAGTGGCCTGCATCAATCAAACAAAGCTAGAATGTTATTAAAGATAGACATGGCGACAGGGGAGTGGGGTGCCTAATCATCTAGGTTATTACAGGATACCCAAAACTGAAGCACAATCCCCTCCCGTTCAACACATCAAACAAATCAATGGCTACTTTCCACTATCAACATTTCGAATAAAACCAATTTTATTATTTCTCAGTGATTTTTCAGATTGAACTCCTTGCTCAATCTAACAACAAGGAAACTAAAAAAAAAAAACTAACGTGGTTACATAATCCATCGGGGCACCCCGAGTCATCACACCAAATTTGGTTGAAATTGGTCCTGGGGTCTTGTATAAAAATTGCTGACAGACAGACATGACAGAACTTACTATTTTATTAACATCAATTGTTTTGACACATTATATGTACATAGAACCATCTACGGAAAGGTAATTATTCCATAGGGCTGCCTTGGGGCACATGATGTACAAACGTACGCCAAATAACAGTTCACATTATATTGAGGTTGTCGATCCTGTTAAGAGATTTTGGTGCTTGAATTTAATATGTTGGTTGAGATTGTCAAGCCGGTTGAACTTCGATGGACAGTATTGACACTCGTGATTTTTCTGCCCAGAGTGACTCACTCTATGTCGTTTCAGCAGATAATTACTGTCAAATGTTTTACCACATAGTTCACAAGCCCAAATACGACCTTGAAAACATTGGCCGCCTCCAAGCCACGCTGCCATCTGTGGAGAAACAATAACACAGGCTTTAGCATGCATGAAAACTTAGCTTTGAAACAAGTCTTTTTCTATTTTGACGAGACTTGGGCCCCAAGCCCCGTAAACAGCCCAGGGTTTGGAAATTACAGGCCTTTTCATAAGGCCAAAACAAAAAACTTCTCTGTTTCCATTTCCATAATTTTACAGACAGGTAGGGATTTTTTTTTAAAACCTTTCAGCCATAAGCGATATAATAATAATAGTGTAGTCAAGGTCCTATGGAATATGGTAGATCAATGTGTATTGAAAATGAACCAAGCATTGGGATAAAAAACATCCTTGAATTCATTCACTCTGCAGTAGGAAAAAAAATTTGAGGCAGGTAAGAAAATCTTTGATATCGGAAACAAAGTGTTTTTATTTTTTTTTTGGCCTAAGCCCTGTGAAGCCTGGAATTGAATGATGAATCGTGAACATACGAAGAGTTAGACTACAGTAATGCCCTAAATAATTAACTCCTTAACCACAGCATAATTATGGGTATTTTTTAAGGATTTAGTCGGAAATATGGTTTGTTGCCATTCATCAGAAAGCTCTGTGAGAATGATAGCCCATCGTGCAGGATAGTGTCACTAAATTCACCCTCTGGGGACCTCATTCCGCAAATTATAGACACACTATTTACAGGCTTGTCCAAAACAGATTGGGATATCGGTTTTGAATTTTCCCTAATCTGACTCCAAACAGTGCTGCTCATAATTTTGCTGCAAGAAAATCAAACTGAGAAATCCAGTGACAGTTTTAACACTATGGCGGGAGAGTATGGCATTTATGATGGGGAATATATTTTGCAAATAGACTGAGAAATATTATAACATTGGCCTATTGTAAGAAATAAATTATAGAAACAACTAGATTAAAAGCACAAATTAGTCTAAATAATAAAAATAATATCCATCTACATGATATCTATGAAAAGTCCCAATATAGCCTTTTTAGGAGATGATTTTTGGAAGTTATTTACACAGTAACATGATATTACCAGAGAACTATAATGTAAACAACATAAATGTCCTTCGACCTGCCAACCCTACAGTGACATAAATGTTGTTTTACCCGCCAACAATACGATGACATAAATGTTGTTCCACCCACCAACCATATGGTGACATAAATGTTGTTCTACCCGCCAACCATATGGCGACATAAATGTTGTTCTACCCGCCAACCATATGGTGACATAAATGTTGTTCTACCCGCCAACCATATGGCGACATAAATGTTGTTCTACCCGCCAACCATATGGTGACATAAATGTTGTTCTACCCGCCAACCATATGGTGACATAAATGTTGTTCTACCCGCCAACCATACAGCAACATACATGTCATTCCACCCGCCAACCATATGGTGATATAAATGTTGTTCTACCCGCCAACCATATGGCGACATAAATGTTGTTCTACCCACCAACCATACGGCAACATAAATGTCATTCCACCCGCCAACCATATGGTGATATAAATGTTGTTTTACCTGCCAACCATACGGCAACATAAATGTTGTTCTACCCACCAACCATACGGCAACATAAATGTTGTTCTACCCACCAACCATACAGCAACATAAATGTTGTTCTACCCACCAACCATACAGCAACAAAAATGTTGTTCTACCCACCAACCATACAGCAACATAAATGTTGTTCTACCCACCAACCATACGGCAACATAAATGTTGTTCTACCCACCAACCATACAGCAACATAAATGTTGTTCTACCCACCAACCATACGGCAACATAAATGTTGTTCTACCCACCAACCATACGGCAACATAAATGTTGTTCTACCCACCAACCATACAGCAACATAAATGTTGTTCTACCCACCAACCATACGGCAACATAAATGTTGTTCTACCCACCAACCATACAGCAACATAAATGTTGTTCTACCCACCAACCATACAGCAACATAAATGTTGTTCTACCCACCAACCATACGGCAACATAAATGTTGTTCTACCCACCAACCATACGGCAACATAAATGTTGTTCTACCCACCAACCATACAGCAACATAAATGTTGTTCTACCCACCAACCATACGGCAACATAAATGTTGTTCTACCCACCAACCATACAGCAACAAAAATGTTGTTCTACCCACCAACCATACAGCAACATAAATGTTGTTCTACCCACCAACCATACGGCAACATAAATGTTGTTCTACCCACCAACCATACAGCAACATAAATGTTGTTCTACCCACCAACCATACGGCAACATAAATGTTGTTCTACCCACCAACCATACAGCAACATAAATGTTGTTCTACCCACCAACCATACGGCAACATAAATGTTGTTCTACCCACCAACCATACGGCAACATAAATGTTGTTCTACCCACCAACCATACGGCAACATAAATGTTGTTCTACCCACCAACCATACAGCAACAAAAATGTTGTTCTACCCACCAACCATACAGCAACATAAATGTTGTTCTACCCACCAACCATACGGCAACAAAAATGTTGTTCTACCCACCAACCATACAGCAACATAAATGTTGTTCTACCCACCAACCATACGGCAACATAAATGTTGTTCTACCCACCAACCATACGGCAACATAAATGTTGTTCTACCCACCAACCATACGGCAACATAAATGTTGTTCTACCCACCAAAGGGTTAAGGAGTGTCATATTAACCCTTTCAGTGCCAAGTCCGATTTTTGTATCAACCCATATTTCCTTGATCATAATAAGAGCTCTTTCCATCAAAGAGTAACTCCGGCCCACTATTCTGGGTGTAAAGTCTGTTATAGAAGAGTTATGGGGCGGGACTTGGGTCCATCAATGTATCACATTATTATAATCAATAAATTTGAAAATGATCAAGGAAATATGGGTTGATACAAAAATTGGACTTGGCACTGAAAGGGTTAAAGTCAGACCAAGTCTTCTCGGTCCACAACAGCTTGGAATATCAGTTGGGTTTATGCTGTTTTGGACCGAGACCAATCCCGTTACTCTTCTATAACAGACTTTCATTGAAAGATTTTCTACATTTACATGTGGAGCATGGGCATTACGTGAACCCATGAATGCGATTGATCATCTGACATGTCTGCAATTAATCTGTCTTCAAAATGATATAACATTTACCATTATAAAGCTAAAGTAATGTTATGATCGTTTAACATATTGTTTACATACATTTGTGACCCGCCATATCAAATCCAGTCGTAAGTCGGGATTTTTTACCCTGTGACAATGCATTCTCTTATATATGCGAGTCGATCATAGGTCGCCTCGCATATATAAGAGAATGCATTGGCCTAACAATTTTTTTTCATTTTTTTTTAAATAAATGTTTCTTAACATTTTTAGGACATATATTTTTAGCCCCACACATATATAGAAGCATATAGAAGAGTGTCGTCTGCTCATGTTTGTCTGGGGCTATGTATGGGTGAAATTATAAAATTGTTAAAGAATACAAGAAAAAATTATTAAAATTGTTAGGCCAATGCATTCTCTTATATATGCGAGGCGACCTATGGTCGACTCGCATATATAAGAGAATTCATTGGCACAGGGTAAAAAAATCCCGACTTGCGACTGGATTTGATATGGCGGGTCACATATTGTTTACATACATTTTCTGATAGCGCAACAAATCAAAATTCTCTGGAAAACAAGGCTTTGTTTACTTATAAATCTCACTGCTTTGACATTTAATGGACATCTGATATCCATGTACACATGTTTGATATCATCATGCTTAGGAAAGGCTGCCCTCTATGTTCATACTAGTATATGAAAAGCAACCATTTGACCTAATCCGAAGACATACAAGCAAGACACATGTAACTCCTGCCCACTATTCTGGGTGTAAAGTCTGTTATAGAAGAGTTATGGGGCGGGACTTGGTCTAACCAAGAGTTGACCATGGAAATAAGTACATGTATACTTGCGCCACAATCGCATGAAGGATTTCAACAGCAAGAGGTTTTATTCAGTCATCTTCAGTCGATTATTTAGGACATTACTGTATGTTGTTTATAACAGGTTACTGCTGCAAAGAACAATTCGGTTGCAAACCGCTATGCTTCATCATAACATGATAATCCAATGAATATTTTCTCGAGAATATCGACGGACAAAAAGCACAGTTAAACGGTCGTTCTTTTGTATGTGAGGCGATGTGCCGTGTTAAAGTTCCTTTCATGGGGAATGCACGGTCACACAAATGACACCCGTGTAGGATTGCAGGATGATGGTACTTTATGTGGAACTGGTAACTTGATCTGCTATGACACACACGTTCACACTGGTCACACTGGATACCCATCCCCTGTGAAAATAAAAAATCTAAGTCAAAAAGGGCCCATAACTCTGGTGAAAATCATTGGACAAATTCCCCCTCCAACCTTAACTGCAGTTGTTAAAGACATATTATGGACTTGTTCCGGGTACATGAAACTGATAAGTTAGTACAAAGGCACTATGCCAACCTGGGGAATCTAGCATTCTAATAACATCTCCCGAAAAATTCAATGAAATCTACCATACATACCACTCCATAGAAAACATCGTCTGAACTATGCTCAATTGTAAATATTTACTTCTCGTTTCGGGATGCAACTATCGGCGATGAACTAACAAAAAACGATTTTGCCATCGAGAGTCATCGCATTTAATTAATATATAATTTGGATTATTATTCGTAATAAATAATGTACCATGTAAGTTGATGTAACTACTTTGAGCAAGATTATTGTCAATTTCTATTTGATCACCCTACCGGAGGGTTTCACATCACTTTAACAGTCAACAAAGAAAACCCCAATTTTGAAGTCAACTAAAAGGTTGCCAACCACACTTCCCCCAAAAATATGGTTTTCTTTGGAGGTTGACACACAAACAGCCAGACGGACGGAGAGAGCTAGGTCATTTCTATAGTCACAAAAAAATAATTTTTGGGGGGACAAGGTATGCAACTCTGGTAAATATGGGCAGAGGAACTCAAAACCGAATATGAGAACATTATCAAGGAAGAGGTACAGTAATGCCCTAAGTAATCGACCTCTCAACCAAAGCAGAATTATGGGTAACTTTTCAGGATTTAGTCGGAAATATGGCTTGTTGCCATTCATCGAAAAGCTCTCGCCGAGAGCTCTCCGATGAATGGCAACAAGCCATATTTCCGACTAAATCCTGAAAAGTTACCAATAATTCTGCTTTGGTTAAGAGGTCGATTACTTAGGGCATTACTGTACTAGTGTTAACTAAAAAATATATTACCTGCACTGTTTTTTTCAATGTTATAAACTTCCCAGTCACAACATCAAAAAGTTCCCAGGTTTTGTACTGGCGGAATATGATCTCTACGGGCATAGCTAGAGCAGAGATTCATGGCATGATCTATCGATAAGGATTATAATCAGCGATTATTATCATTTCCAGCACGCTGTAGTTTTCAGCTACAGTGCGCTATAGTTTGTGGAACTTATTATCTGAACATTCCCCCCAAATGATTGAACAGGAATGCTATGTCTTCTGCACTTGTTTCATCAAAACACCCCTCCAGTTAGACTTAGACTATTCCAACAGTCCTTGAAATTGGCCACAGCAATAAGCAATGTCATTGAAAATGCCATGGCAACATGTGGCATCTAACATACCACAGAGTCCAATGCATATTATATAACTGAATGGGAGAAGCCAATTAGTAATGACATATGTATAAACAGAATACTTTTTATTGAATCTAATATCACAATTGTCCTGCTGAAAACTATGAATTACTGCATGTGGTATGCAAACTAGGCTTCTAAATACATGTACCAAAAAAGACAGACCCTTAATAAAATAAACAAGAGCACCGTTAGGTCATGGCAAAATAACCCCTGTGGTAATTCCAACAAAGGGCCATAACTCAGATGAAAAATGGCAGGTGGAACCAAAATTGGAACTTGACCTGAATTTTGCACATGTAAACTCGCATCCATGTAGCCAATTTAATACCATTCATTTCAGACTTGCTAAAGTTATCATCTGGAAACCAAAAGCAAATGGACGGACAGACAGACAAATAACATGGTTCCTGCACCTATTTAGCGATCAAATTCAAGGGTATTCCAGGAGTATCCAAGGCAGGATTCAAGGGTGTGCCCTCTAGGGTATTCCCAGAAGATGATAACTAAGCAGATTGAGGTCCCCAGAGTGTGAATTTGGTGATGCTAGCCTGATGTGCTGGATAGCATTACTATATTCACCCTCTGGGGACCTCATTCTGCAAATTAGTCACATTATTTGCAGGCTTGACACCAGGGACATGGTCAACGTTATCAGCAATGGTTCACTGCACATCCAGAAATCTATCTCTCTTTCCTTCCCCTCTGACACAGGGAACATATCAGTCAAGCTTCAATGCCAACTTCGTGTCCAGAATTTCCTTAACTGTTCATTCCAGTTGTATGAGCTATCACATGTATATAAATTTTTCTTGAATAGTCTTCTTTTCGTATGCATTTTCATGTGATGATTTAGGTACACTTGAACTGTTTTCCTTTTTATGTATTTTCATGTGGCGGTTAAGACAACCCCGCAAGCGAAACTTTCGTCCACACAAAGGACATGCATGTTCGACATCTGAATGTCGATAATAGAAGTGGGCCCGGTAGCTTTCCTTGTTGAGATAAACTCGGTCACAGTCGCCACAGTATACACTCTGTCGATGAAAACAAAACAAAACTCAGTACATGTAAATATGGCAACACTGAACAGCAATTTAAAGATTTATCTCTTCCAGGCAGCATTTCCGAAGAACAACAAGTTTTCCATGAATGTCTTTTTTGAAGATACATTTGCATTATTGTTCCCCAAAAATACAGAAGAAACATCTACTCCTACACATATTTCACTTAATTCTGGTATATAAGAGAGTGGCACATTTTAGGATATCTCCCAGGTCGCTCTCTAGAGTGGTCACTGTATCCTATATGACACAAGTCGACGTGTCCCAATCAGTCATAGCCATTAAATCATAATAATAATTTAGTAAATAACATACTCTCTAAAACAAACATCAAAAGTCTATATTATGATTACGATCATAGCTATTTACTATAGCCGAGGGATGGGTTAAACATCTGCCAATCGTGATCGGCCTCTCATTTATTTTCTTTAAAAACTTCTTAAGAATGTTTCTTTAGACAGTTTCTTTTTCTTTTTTAGTTCAAATGACACAATGCATATTTGAGGTGCCCAATGGGTGCACATAACCATCTTCACCACTTGGGAACTTAAATCTGTTTCTAGGTCTCCCATAGGAGATGCGGCTATGCAAAATGAGGTCCAGATGATGAATTTGGGGACGCTGTCACAATGTGCAGGGTATAAATTCACCCTCTGGGGACCTCATTCTGCAAATGTCCAGCACCATATTTTGAGGCCTGAATGGCTGTGAGCTAACAGAAATAACATGACAAACAAATGAGAACAGTTCTGATAGGTTTTACTAATTACACGAGTAAGTTTACAAGTGAAATACAAATATTATGCTTCGTGTTAAATATTTAGTTTAACCCTTTCAGTGCCAGGGGCCGATCTCATCGGCCCTAATTTACGGTCTGTAAAATCCACTCTAAAAAATTTAAACCAAAAAAAACAAAACAATTTGGGTTAATTGTTTTTGGGTATGCTTAAGGATGCTACAGCGAATTTAAAAACAAAGTGGTTAAAACCTTAGGGGCATGTTATAACTCAAAACTATCACCAAGTATTCATAGTAATAATTTTTATGCCCATGACAAATGTAAGATTCCCTGGCACTAAACCTACAAAATAAGTTTGTTAAAGAATATAAGAAAAAATTTGAAAAATTGTTAGGCCAATGCATTCTCTTATATATGCGAGGCGACCTATGGTCGACTGCAATATATAAGAGAATGCATTGGCACAGGGTATATGGGTTGATACAAAAATCGGACTTGGCACTGAAAGGGTTTAAAGACATTATGGACTTGTTTGATTGCATTGGTTTCTCTATATCCCCCAATTGGCAGACGACACAAAACATAACCGTCATGTACATCATCTTAACCACTGGGAACTTAAATCTACATGTATGTCGAGGTCTTCCAAAGCAGTTAAGGCTTAAGCAGAATGAGGTCCCCTGAGGGTGAATTTGGTGACCTCATTCTGCAAACGTCGAGCACTAAATAAGAGGCTAATTTAATGCTGTAGTACCAGTTAGGGTTATCATAAAAATAAATTGTAAGGGGTTGCATCACCAGACTTATGGGTCCTTTTTGACGTAGATTTTTTATTTTCACAAAGGATGGTGATCCAGTGCAACCAAATTTAGTGACGATAGCCCGCTATGTGTGGCAGTCACTAAATTCACCCTCTGGTACCTCATTCTGCAAATGTCCGACAACATATTTTAAGGACGGCATACAAAGTCTAACATAATGCCACATCACACATGAAACATTAAGTGGTGCCTATTAAGGTCGTTCCGACTCGAGAACCAGTAATTACACCGCAGACATTTTAGCGTCTTAGCGATTGAGTGTCTTTCTTCGTGTCTTTTCAAATCACTCGGTTGTCGGAATTTCAATCCACAGATTTCGCAGGAGTAATACTTGGCATTATGATGGAAGTAGAAATGGTAACTAAAGCTGGCCGATGACTGGTAGTCCCTCTTACATTCGGAACAATGGAAAACCTGTTGAATAGAATCATATGAACGTTATGGGACTATATGTATTTGAAGGTCGATTCTTTAATTATTCTACTGTATTGACAATTTTGTATAGGACCTGAATACACAGGTTTCCACTAGAGGGCAGTGAGTCCCTTTTCCAGGAATAGTACCACCCGACCCAGGGACCACCCAAACTATAGACAACTCAACTCAAATAAAGACATCATAGTCATATGTGATCAATATTGAACCAGAAAGTCACATATCTAAATCTCAAAAACTTTTCATAAATAGCAACAACATAAATATGCACAATCTGAGTAACACCCCTAAATTACTGTTTCTAGATATAAAACGTAAGACATGTTTTATTGGAGTCGAGGAATTCACCCCCACACTTCATAGCTCAGATAGCTCAGAGCTATTCAATTTTGTATCAATTATCCACCTCGAATTGTCGGAAATATGGCTTGTTGCCATTCATCGGAAAGCTCTCAGTGAGAGCTTTCCGATGAATGGCAACAAGCCATATTTCCGACTAAATCCTGAAAAGTTACCCATAATTCTGCTGTGGTTAAGGAGTTGATTACTTAGGGCATTACTGTATACTTATATCTGTTTTATTCATGCAAATAGACATGCTAAATAACATCATGCTGATTACACATGGAAATACTTGCAGATGTTTGTGTATATTTGTGATGACATGTGTTCAAGAGAATTTCAGTTTTAACTAGGCATCACCGTATATGGTATTTGTAAACCACACTTGCTCACTGTCCAAACTGCCGTTATTATGACATTTTCATCACTGATCATGATACCGTGATTGGTATTGTTGTGAGTATTTGTTGGTAATAAACTATTTGGATAACTAAATCTGATTTTAATGAAATTTCATTGTTGTAATTGGATGAAACAGGGACCATCAAATCAGATTGTGCATCTTTAAAGAAATAATTTATGCATGTTTTAAGTTGGATAACTAAATCTGTTTTTAATACCCGCATATTAGTTGGTGATTAAACTATTTTTTTAAAGAAACTATATTAAAAACACTAAAATAGTAAAACCACCCAAGTGATACTTGTGTCTGGACTTCAGCTGCTCTTTTAACGGAAAAATGGGAAATTGGGTCGAGAATAAATTGGGCGACAGACCGGAAGTTTGTGATGAACACACACAATTTGATCTGTTTCCAACTATACAAAAGCAAGACACCACACCCGTCAACTATTAAACTTTACTTGCTGGTGTAAATTTCACTTATTTAAAAGGAATCTAGAACATCTATTGTCATAAAGACAATCCGATTCGATAGCAATTCCGAATCGGTATTCCCAAACTTCCTCTAGATGTGTCCACTAAATTTCATTTCTATAATGACACCGCGGCATTCCCAACATGACGTAATAAACCATTTCCAAATATGGAGTGCATTCCTGGTGTAGTAAATGTTTGTGAGAATCATAGTATTTATAAATATATATAAATACAACAAGATGCGAAAGAATAATCAGTCACCAATATCGGTGACTGATAAAAACTCGAAGATGATGTGTACTATAATGCGATGAGTAAAATGAGTTACGGATATATCTCCTGTATTCTGTTTGTGGGAAACTTGTCAACACGTCATTGGCCTCTGAACTGTGAAGCGATCCGTTATTCCATAAACCAATGAAATCACACGCATGTTCGCCACTCTCCAATGAAATGGAGGGAATCCCATCAATTCAGTAACTGATTATGAATGAGATATCCAGAGACGTAAATAATGCAAATTTTTCGTCCGCTTTTTAAAGGGACTGCCATCTTACTCAATGCCAGCCAAACCGATTCTCTGGGGACCTCATTCTGCAAATGTCAGACACACTATTTACAGGCTTGTTAGTGTTAATACCCGGTCACACATGAAACATTAAGTAGTGTCTATCAAGGTCATTGCGACTTGAGAACCAGTAATTACACTGCACACATTTTAGCGCCTTAGCGATTGAGTGTCTCTCTTCATGTCTTTTCAAATCGCTCGGTTGTCGAGATTTCAGTCCACATATTTTGCAGGAGATATACTTGGCATTATGATGGAAGTTGAAATGGTTACGATAGCTGGCCGGTGATTGGTAGTCCCTGCTACATTCAGAACAATGGAAAACCTGTTGAGTAGAATCATATAAACGTGATGGAACTACTCGTATATTTTAACCCTTTCAGTGCCAAGTCCGATTTTTGTATCAACCCATATACCGGTACCCTGTGCCAATGCATTCTCTTATATATGCGAGTCGACCATAGGTCGCCTCGCATATATAAGAGAATGCATTGGCCAAACAATTTTTCATCATTTGTTATTATTTTTTACAATTTTAATATTTTTTTCTTATATTCTTTAACAGACTTATTTTGTAGGTTTAGTGCCAGGGAATCTTATGTTTTTCTTGGGCATCAAACTTATTACTATGAATATTGGTGATAGTTTTGAGTTATAACATGCCCCTAAGGTTTTATCCAGTGTGTTTTTTAATTCGCCATAGCATGCTTAAACATACCCAAAAAAAAAAAAAGTGTTTTATTTTTATTTTTTTAGGGTCTATTTTACAGACCATAAATTAGGGCCAATGAGATCGGCCCAGGCCCCTGGCACTGAAAGGGTTAAAGTTGATTCCTTAATTCAACTAATATTGCTGAGAACTGCAACCACATTAATTGTACCGCTTCAGAACACACATTGAACGAAGTTTGTACCCAATTGGGATTTTTATAATTCTTAATTTTTGGATAATGGGACGAATTAATCGCATGCAGATAAACAAATAATATCTTAGCAATTCTCAGCTACAGTAATGCCCTAAATAACTGACTCCTTAACTCGTTTAGGACGGGAAACGGATATATCCGTTTCCCAAAACATTACCTACAGGACGGGAAACGGATATATCCGTTTCCCACTTCATGCACTTGTTATCAGCTAATGAATCTATTATAATTAAATGTTTTTGCACAGGGTATCATGTATTTAATATAGGCCGATCACTCAGTGAGGGGTCCATGAAGATGTAACCTATTTTTGGCGTCACGTGGGGGTCGCATGCCGTGATTCGTGACGTCATTGTTCCAAAATGGCGGCGCCCAGTAGCCTAAGCCGTAGACGCGTTGACAATGTTTTCGGTTGTCAATCACCATGACCCCTTCAGCAGAAGGAACAAGAAGCGAGAGCAATTTAAGTATATTCATGGATCCAATTTTTTGGAAATTAATTACATTTGATTAAAAATGTCGCACGCAGACATCTCGTATAGCGAAATTACAGCCCCCAAACGCATAATTTTCCGAAAATCGGTTGCCATGTCAACCAGTCGAAATTTGGTGGTATCTACCGAAACAAATTTTTTGGAAGATTTATAGATCACGGATGATCACCCATATATTATCAGCTGTCACATGGAGAATTCTGTCATGGCAAATGGTCTGACCCAGCATTAAATTAACGCACACAGTGCTATAAAATGATATGAAAGTAAGCATTTTAACGTTAGAAAACGGGGGTTTGGCGGCCACTTTGAATGGCGCCCTCTGTCGGTGATGGGTGATTTTTTAGCAAGGCTATAGTTCCAGATGTTGGCAAAATATTCCTGGATCATTTAACTTTGGAAATAATTTATATTTGATTCAAAATGTCGCAATGGTATCGTCATATAGCGAAATTACAGCCCCAAACGCATACATTTCCGAAAATATGTTGCTATGGTAACCGGTCGCAATTTGGTGGTATCTACCCAAAATTTCTAGAAAATTTATAGACTACGGATGATCACTCATATTGTATGAGTTGTCACGCGGAGAATTCTGCCATGGCAAATGATCTGACCCAACATTGAATAAACGCATAAATTGCTATAAAATTATATAAAAGTGAGCATTTCTGCAAACAATCTCGTCTGTGAGTAATGTTTTCTCAAAAGAATCAAGTCCCAAACGAGTTAACCACAGCATAATTATGGGTAATTTTTCAGGATTTAGTTGGAAATATGGCTTGTTGTCATTCATCGAAAACTCTCTCACTGAGAGCTTTCCGAAGAATGGCAACAAGCCACATTTCCGTCTAAATCCTGAAAAATTACCCAGAATTTTGCTGTGGTTAAGGGGTCGATTATTTAGGCCATTATTGTATATGCCAAATGTGCTAGAAAGTCTCGTCATTCTTCAAAGAAACTTATCTGATCACTGTATATTACAAAACTGAGTCATACTCAAGTGCCCTGCGAAGCTTCGAAGATGTCGATATCGGCAATCAGATTCAGTGTCGAATTGGTTCTCCGATTCGTATATTTTCATATTGGCCTATTCTTTTCCATTTATGGGGATAAACAACTGAATTGTTTATTTATGGAGCTCAATTGATGGGGCATTTTCCGCATTGTGCTGTCTTTTCACATCTGGAGGTCTCACCGGTGCTGCGTCAGGCTCTGCCAGCGAACCAGTCACTGCTATGCGTTTTGGAGCGCGAAGCATAGCAAAGAGACTCAACTGTATGGGGATTGGCACTGCGTATGATGTATAGTAATGCCCTAAATAATTGACTCAGTGAGAGCTTTCCCATGAATGGCCACAAGCCATATTTCCGACTAAATCCTGAAAAATTACCCATAATTCTGCTGTGGTTAAGGAGTCAATTATTTAGGGCACTACTATATTTTAGAATGGTTTTTGGAAAAAGTTGGGGTACTATATAGAGTATAACTTATAAGTGAATATAGTAACTATATACGGATCAAAAGTAAAGACCTCAATGAATACGATGGTCTTCAAATCTATGCTGAGCCATTATCTTTGGCATACATGTAGGTCCCATCAAGCACGTTTTAATTTCGTCAGAAATTGTATGTGTAATCAAAAGTCTGTACTTCAGCTTCTTTGTAAAATTTGTCATTGAGTTATGCCCCTTGGTTTGCACACACACAACGCTCCATTTTACCAATTTTGTTTACTATAATTGACCATTTTCAATAGAAATACAGACCATGACAGAGCAAATGTCATTAAATAAGCTTCTTCCACCTGATAGAACTATGTTAGAGCTGAGATATATTTTAAATAGAAAAATATTTATGATATCAATTCGAAAAAAAGTCTTGCAAGTGACAGAATTCAGTGGAGATAAATCGGGCTATTGCCCTGTAACCAATAACACAGATTTGGGCTTCACTGAATACGAAAATCTTTTTCACTTTTTTTTTAACTTTCCCAGTTTTGTGAAAATAATTAAACCTTCAAACCATTAATGACACAACACAGGCTACACTGGCTGTTATGCCTCACAGATACTTGTTTTTCAGACCCCCTTACAACCCGATAAATTGTGTACTGCTTCCTGACAGGAAATGTAACCAAAATTAAAAGTGAATCAGATGAATTCGGCAGCTCAGAATGCAAGAAAGAGGCTTATATTATCTAATTGTGCAACTCCTAATGAAAAGACTGCGCTCATCACTTTAAACTATATCGTGAGTAAGAGACTTCAAACATTAGCTCAACCTTAATATGACTATCCAAGCAGGGTAGGGCAATACATGGAACAGGCTGACCATTGATCTAACATGTGCATTGTTGGGTCTATATCCACAACACAAACTCAAAACTTAAAACTAACGAGAGGCCGATCACGATCGGCAGATGTTTAACCCATACCTTGGCGATAGCGACTAGCCATAACTGATAATTTGTCAAAGATATGATCACAGGAATTAATCCATATATCAGTACCCAACTTGAAATCAAAAGCTCAAATAATTTGTCTTAAGAAAGGGTTAAAGTATTTGGGTTGGGGAGGAGTAGTTTTAAATCTCATAACTCTGTCCCTATTCACACAAGGACCTCTCACTGTGAGATCCAATGGTTTAGTGATTTCGGAGGACATGTTTAGGAGTTTAAGTTAACTCATTGGAAGCAAAAGTGATAATCTTTGCCACTTTTGACATGCCAGACATTCAAAATTTATTATTCACTTCTAAAGAGAAATTATAATTGTTGACAAGCCAGACTGCTTAGAACGACATATATGTAGGGGATTCCATCTCGTATTTAAATGGTACTTTAATTAGCCCCCCCCTTCCCTCATTCTCCCCAGTTATTTGTTTATCAAACATGGACAAATATAAGATCAGATCTGACCTGTGTATTAAATAAGATTAAGTGTTTCATAACAGGGGTGTATGGTTTTCAAAAATATATGTAGTTTATACAATTCAAAAGTATTATCTATATAATGTTATACAGACATAATATGATGGGGATGCTGGCCCCTATGACCACTAAATCGTTCATATAAAAGAAAGTAAGTTAGCCCTCATTTGAATTGTTTCACACATTACAATGTTTTACAAGTAGCTTGGGCACTAAAAGCCACAACCTTCAATATTAATCTTCTAAGTGCTCTGTGGCCACTAAAACAAGTCATCACTTACAATAGTCATGTATATTTATCTGCCTGTTTCGCATTGCATAGATAAATCATATTGGCTGTTGTTTTAATTTCAAATTGAAAGCACATGTCTGAAGGGTTAATATATTTTTCAAAAATCAATTAATCAGTCAATACCAAAATTGATAGAAGTGAATAGTGTGCAAAGATACCCAATAGATATTAAGAGATATGAGGAAGAGTACATGTACATTATAGCATGTGTCTATGGAAACCTTGGGTTAATTATTTTTGAAGCAAATTAATGGAATTTAGAAGACACTTATATTGGTGAGGGGGGCCCTTATCTCACCCTGTAATTAAATTTCAAGAATAGGAAAAACACCAGTCTTGTGCTGCCATTAATCAATTTGACAGTTAGAATAAACAAACAGCCAGCCACCAGTGTTGTTTATCTTGCTTGACCCACCAGAGCTCTGTATCATATGTCATCACTCATTTCATAACAGATTTCACTTGGAATGACAACATCTATAAAAATCCTCTCATATACTCTGGATGTTGGATGATCACATGGTAATTTATTGATATCATTATATTACATGAAACTATTGCAATAAAATCTTCATATTTTCAAAACAGGATATCACACCTAATTAATTGTATAAAACTAAAATAAATGAAAGTGTCAATTTTTTTTTATTGTTATTAAAGTTCAAACAAAATTTAATATTTGTATATGCTAAATTTAGCAAGGAGCTAAATCTAAAAAAAAAAAAAAAAAAAAAAAAAAATTCTTAAAAAAGGGTCATAACTCCTTTAAAATTAATCGGATCAAACCCATATTCGGACTTGATCTGTATTTTGGGCGGTGAAACTCACATACCAAAAAATGTTTGAGTTATGGCAGAATGCGTGAATTCTAAGTCGAAAAAGGGCCATAACTCTGTAACAAAAACTCGGATCAAACCCAAATTCGAACTCGATCTGTCTTTTGGGCTGAGAAACCCATATACAAAATTTGGTTTCGATCGGATAGAAAATGTTTGAGTTATCGCATTACTCGTAAAGTGTCTATAGACAGACAGACAGACAGACAGACAGACGAACAACGAGTGGTCAATCCGGGCAACGACACTATGTTTACCATACTATGGTATGGGTAAACATAAAAATTGAATATTATTAGTTGGTTGAAGCTACGTCACACAAGAAACATCAAGCCGTGTTACACTGCAATGAACTAAACACTGAATATTAAACATGAAACATCAAGCCGTGCCTGTCGAGATTGTTCATATCCAGGAATTAATAATTACTGTAATGCCGTAAGTAATTGACCCAGTAACTGGGGTTGTTTATAACTGCAGTGAAACCATAACTGCATCACAGTTAACTGTTCCGTGACTGCTTGGGGGCAATGCGACTAAATGCAGTCAAGAAACCTGGTTATATTCCTTGACAGCAGATACACTGTAGCCAACGGGTGACTGTCATTTCTATGACATACATGTATATACATTTACTGGAGCCTCAATTGTACTGGAAGTTACTGGTTCACACCAGTTGATGATTACATGCGTTTTCACCATACAATCCTCAGGTTGTCCTGCGGTTTCTAACCGTGTTTAAAGTCTTAACCGAAATGTGGTCTTACTAAGGGGTGCCAACCGGTTCAATGAGTCATTTACTTCGAGCAGTACAGTACACTGCCCTGAATTAAATTCTGAATATTATGCATAGTTAACATGAAACATGAAGCATTGCCCGTCGAGATCATTCATATCCAGGAGCCAACAGTTACAATGACCTGAACTAAATGCTGCATATTACGATTGGCTGTGCTTGTCGAGATCATTCATATCCGGGAATCAATAGTTTCACTCCACTGAACTTAACGCTGAATATTACGAGTGGCTTTAAACATGAAGCATCAAGCCGTGCTTGTCGAGATCATTCATATCCAGGAACCAATAGTTACACTGCACTGAACTTAACGCTGAATATTAAACATGAAACATCAAGCCGTGTTTGTCGACATCATTCATATCCAGGAACCAATAGTTACACTGCACTGAACTTAACGCTGAATATTAAACATGAAACATCAAGCCGTGCTTGTCGAGATCATTCATATCCAGGAATCAATAGTTACACTGCACTGACTTAAACGCTAAATATTACGAGTGGCTTTAAACATGAAATATCAAACGGTGCCTGTCAAGATCGTTCATATCCAGGAACCAATAGTTACACTGCACACATTTGATCGTCTTGGCGACCGTGTGCGTTTGTTCGTGTCTCTTCAGGTCGCTTTGTTGTCGAAGTGCCTTTCCACAGATTTTGCAGGAGAAAAACTTCACCCTATGATGAAAGTTGAAATGGTTACGAAAGCTCGCATATGACTGGTAGTCCCTCTTACAATCGGAGCAATGGAAAACCTGTAGAATAGAATTATATGAATATGATGGGACTACGTGTATTTGAATACGCTTCCTTTAGATATAATAAAGACTAATCTGTGAACTCATATTTAAATTCACCTGGTACTTAGGGCCCTGCGAATATTCGAATTCGATTCGAAATTTCGAATCGTTCCTGCGATTCGATTTTATTTTATTTCGAATCTTGCTGACGTTGTTTTCGAATCGAATATCTCGCGGCCTTCTCGGCGACGGTTGAGTCAAATGATGTCGTTTACGGTCAGCATTTTTACCAGTTTCCTGTCGCACACACACGATTCATCGGCTCGCCCGTTGACGGAATAACACTATTGTGTCGTCATATGGGGGTCTATAATGCTAGAAACAAGGTGAGCACCTTTAGATAACGATGGTATTGTTGAATCAATTTATTTTCTGCCCCACAGATCGGCATACTAGTCTCTGAGCTATTAAATATGCTTCCCACTATCAAGATTTGAATTGATATCGCCATTTGATTATAATTTTATGCTCACGGCATGACTGTTCCTTGAACCTTTTAGTCGGACACAAAAGTTGTGATATCAATTATAACATAGATATCATATAGCTACAACAACCACCACCAGCGGTGCAAATGACTCGTTCCGATGTGTCATTCCCGATTTTGAGTAAACCCAACTTATTTCCGTATTACATCGTCCATATTCGGCTGTTTCCGTGGATAAAATGAATCAGTTCCGGTTGACAATCCCACAACCCACACAAGGGATTAATGCCGGTGTGTACGATGAATTCTCTCATTAGTATTTACTTTTGTTTATGAACTCCTCACTTGTCAACACAATGTCTGATTCGATTCTAATTCGATATCGAAATCGAATACCATTTACCTGATTCGATATTCGATTCGATAGAAAAATTCCGATTCGCCAGGGCCTACTGGTACTGTACTGCCCCAAGTACAACTGTACTGCCCCAAGTACAGTAATGGTCTAAATAATCGACTCCTTAACCACAGCAGAATTATGGGTAACTTTTCAGGATTTAGTCGGAAATATGGCTTTTTGCCATTCATCGGAAAGCTCTCACTTTTCAGGATTTAGTCAGAAATATGGCTTATTGCCATTCATCGGAAAGCTCTCACTGAGAGCTTTCCGATGAATGGCAACAAGCCATATTTCCAACTAAATCCTGAAAAGTTGCCCATAATTCTGCTGTGGTTAAGGAGTCGATTATTTAGAGCATTACTATAATTGACCCAGTAACTGCATTCATAACTGCAGTCAAACCGTAATTATGTGAATGCTGTGACACCAGTGATTATATGCGGTAAAGGACTCGGGGTTTATATTCCTTGACTAACTGCTGACTGTTTCATTTTTTTCGCAATTCTGCTGGAATGGTAATGCTGGAAGCTACTGTTTCATACAGTTGTTGATTATTGATTATATGCATTTTAACCACACACTCCTCTGGTTGTCTTGCAGCTTATAACAGTGTTTAAAGTCTAACAGAAATCTTATCAAAATGGGGTGCCACCCTGGTTCGATGAGTCATTTACATAGGGCAGTACAGTATTAGGGTTTTTATACAGTAATGCAGAGTAATGCCCTAAGTAATCGACTCCTTATAACCACAGCAGAATTATGGGTAACTTTTCAGGATTTAGTCGGAAATATGGCATGTTGCAATTCATCGGAAAGCTCTCACTGAGAGCTTTCCGATGAATAGCAACAAGCCACCCATAATTCTGCTGTGGTTAAGGAGTCAATTACTTAGGGCATTACTGTATGTAGCCATACATGTAAGTGTGTGCCTGATCAGGTAATGCTACTCGTGACAACTGTCCGAGTAAGCGAATCCCACAACTAGCACACTAGAAGACTAAGACAAATTCAGAGTATTCCACTGGCCGGTTGAACAAAAGGGCTTTTAGAAAGTAAAACGTCTTAAAACGTTTGCCATAAGAAATACCCTATATTATACTGGTGGTGCAAAATGCATGGGCTGTGTGGAGATGTATACAAGGATTAGTCACTGTATCCCAAATTCGCCATACACATATATACTAGGGTTTGTCACAGTATTCAAAATTTCCAATACATAGATACTATAATAAAGTCAAACAAGGAGATTAGTGAAAAGCAAAATGGCTTAAACATTTGCCATATGAAATTCCTTATATAGTGAAAATGCACGGGCTGTGTGGAAATGTAAACAAGGATTTGTCACTGCATCCCAAATTCCCCATACACATATTCGAGATATAGATTATACTAGCTGGGGTACCCGGCGTTGCTCGGGTAAAGAAGATTGGAAACAAATTTAAGTGTTTGATATGCATTTACTCAAATTTCAAAGAACTTCTTTGTACACCACATTGGTAGCCTTCCCTGCTGCATGGATTAACCCTTTACCCAACAGAACGGCCCTGTGCCAATGCATTCTATTATATATGCAAGTTGACCATAGGTCGCCTCGCATATATAAGAGAATGCATTGGCTTAACACATTAAAAATTATAAAATTATGGTCGACTCGCATATATAAGAGAATGCATTGGCACAGGGCATAACTGTAACCATCACAATGTGGTCAATGAGCCGGTTCCAATGATATCCATATTTGTATGGTTTTATTGAGACAGACCCAAGATAATTTAGGCTGTTGCAGCTTTATTTGGCCGTTTTTGGCCGGTTTGTTGGGTAAAGGGTTAATAGGTTTTGTGATGATACAACCCTCGATGACCCAAAGCTGGCCAGGGCAATATTAAATTAAGTCCAGCAATCTTGAGGGATTCCCCGAGACTTATTGATAGCTATTGCTGTTGAGCTACATGTATATCGGATTTTATCAAAAAAGAACATTGGTTTAAACAATATTTTATTTCTTCCCAAAATTATATAATTATAAAACATGACACATGTATGAATAGAAGACAAGAAGGGAGGAAGAGGATTTGACAACAAGCATCAGATGCTTATATAGAGCCATCTCCTCAGAGGAGAATAGATTACATATAGTGTTCAGTGAGAAGTGGAAGTTAAGATTAAGTGAGAGGAAGAGATACAGAGCATGATTAGAAGATAAATGAACAGTTGGGTGAGAACAGAGGAAAAAAGCAATTAACACATATATTTACAATGATCACTAACCTTATGCATGTTATTGTTTTACATAGGAAAATTTAAAACTATTTGTGTTGAGTGGAGTCAATAGTTTGCCAGTACCTTAATATGGCTTTTTAAAAAATTTATTTAAGTTTTTGTTTTTTGGGTCGAGTTATTGAAATTATTGCTACATTGTTAGCTATATACATGTATATGATTTATTTCTATATCATTTTTTGTTTGTGTCTCTGAAGACTATCAAATTCGAGCAGCTACTTATTGTGAATATCAGAAATATAATTGGCGATTAACGAAATCGAAACATTGACTGTTCATCTAGTCATAATATGGTATGGATAGAGAGAGTTATGGTGGCTTATGCTATTTGAGCCGATGTGTGACGTTGAGTGTGGTCTCTGTGTAGACTAATGATAAAGAGCGTTCAAAGTTTATCTATTCCTCATATGGTATGAATAAAGAGCGTCCTGCTCACTTATGTGCAGAAACTTGTTAACCCTTTACCCAACAAACCGGCCAAAACCGGCCAAATAAAGCTTCAACAGCCTAAAATATCTTCGGTCTGTCTCAATAGAACCATACACATATGGATATCATTGGAACCGGCTCCTTGACCACATTGTGATAGTTACAGTTAGCCCTGTGCCAATGCATTCTCTTATATATGCGAGTCGACCATAGGTCGCCTCGCATATATAAGAGAATGCATTGGCCTAAAAAAAATCTTTTTTTAACACTTTTTACCATTTTTTCTTACATTCTTTAACAATTTTATAATTTTTAATGTGTTAAGCCAATGCATTCTCTTATATATGCGAGGCGACCTATGGTCGACTCGCATATATAAGAGAATGCATTGGCACAGGGCCCTTCTGTTGGGTAAAGGGTTAACAAAATTGCCTGAGGAGTCTCTGCTGGTCTTTTTAAGACATCTTGAGGTCAATTCTCCGGGTAAAATTACCCCTATATACAAATAATCAGCTCCGAGGGTCCAGCCGCTTGGTCGCATAAAGCCAAACAAACAAACAAAATTGAGTTTTATTAGTATCGATATCATAACGCACACCAAAGCTAGTGAAATTGATATCATACTGGTTTATGAAGTACGGTTGCCAATTTCACTAGCTGGTTTATGCCGAAGAAAACTTGGACTATGGATAGCTGAACTGTGAATATCGCAAGATTAACCCTTTCTTGACAGAAGCAGTGCTGGTGCAGCATTAAAGATCATGTGCCAGTGCATTCTCTTATATATGCAAATCTTTCATAGGAGAAGGCAAATATTGTTAGGCCAATGTATTCTCTTATATATGAGGCTCCCATACAAGGCTCCCTGTGGGAGCCACGTCACTCATGGTATATTGTGTAGTGCCAATATATTAAAGCATCGTCACACATGGTATATCGTGTAGTGCCTATCGAGGTCCACGTTAGAAGAGAACCAGTAATTACACTGCACGCATTTGATCATCTTAATGTTTGTATGTGTGTGTTCATGTTTCTTTAGATCTGCCGATTGTCGAGATTTCTTTCCACAAATTTTGCAGGAGAAAATCTTGGCATTGTGGTAGTAGTAGAAATGTTTACGAAAGCTGGTAGATGACTGGTAGTCCCTCTTACATTCAGAACAATGGAAAACCTGTTGAATAGAATCATATGAACATGATGTGACCATGGCTAGCTGATTTGAGAATATCGATATTGATGTGATTAACTTTTTCGCTTGTTGTATACACCTATCAGTAAGCCCGGGGAGTCCGTAAATATTTTGTCACAAAAATTGGACCAGGGTGGGTGGATCGGTCCAGTTGGGTGGAACGGTCAGGGGTGGGTGGAACAGTCTGGGAGGATGGAATGGTCCATAGTTATTTTAGTAGTCCAGCGACGGAAGTCTGGTCCAGTCCTGTCCACAAATATATGTGATTCAAATTGCATGTATTGTATCTAGTCATATAGCAATTTTGTTTGTTTAGGAATTTTCCAAGGTAAATCCGAGAACCAAAGAAAATTGTGATGAAACAAAACTGTGCCACGATGCTAACATAGTGACCACACAGTGGGCGGGGAGATTAATATAAAACAGACCGTCAATTATCACTAGAATATGTCACCGAAGATAAATAATATCAATAACTTTTTGAATATACAATACATGTACCAGCATATTGCCAATGGTAAATTTAGCAATGATGTTGGCATGGCAGCCATGTCTCTACTTGATATGTACAGTGATTCATGAAGTATATGACCTTTAACCCTTTACCCAACAAACCGGCCAAATAAAGCTTCAACAGCCTAAAATATCTTCGGTCTGTCTCAATAGAACCATACAAATATGGATATCATTGGAACCGGCTCATTGACCACATTGTGATAGTTACAGTTATGCCCTGTGCCAATGCATTCTCTTATATATGCGAGTCAACCATAGGTCGCCTCGCATATATAAGAGAATGCATTGGCCTAAAAAAAATCTTTTTTTTAACACTTTTTACCATTTTTTCTTACATTATTTAACAATTTTATAATTTTTAATTTGTTAAGCCAATGCATTCTCTTATATATGCGAGGCAATCATTGATTTAAATCTTGATTTAAATAAATGATTTAAATCGCTTGATTTAAATCGGCCAACCCTGAATTTTTAGAAACCCATACAATAAGTCAGTCTATAATGTCAAACAAAGCACGTGCTCATAGGTTGACAGAGGACCTATAGAATTTAGGCTGATTTCAATCAGCGATATGCTGAAGTGTTCAATTCAGTTGAAACCATCTTATGAGGTGATAAAATTGAAGTCGTGATATATTGAATATTTATTATACACACGGTTTCAATACGGTTTTTCTTTTCCAAACCGACTATAGTCAATATTTAGAAATATCGGCCAGCCACTGTATCCCAAATTCCGCATACACATGTTCGAGATATAGATTATATTAGCTGGGGTACCCGGCGTTGCTCGGGTAAAGAAGATTGGAAACAACTTTGAAGTGTTTGATAAACATTTACTCAATTTCAAAGAACTTCTTTGTACACCACATTGGTACATGTATTATCTTATATACGTGAGGCTCCCTATGGGAGCTACGTTACTCATGGTATATCGTGTAGTGCCTATCGAGGTCCACATTAGAAGAGAACCAGTAATTACACTGCACGCATTTGATCGTCTTAATGATTGTATGTGTGTGTTCATGTTTCTTTAGATCGCCAGATTGTCGAGATTTCTTTCCACAAATTTTGCAGGAGAAAATCTTGGCATTGTGGTAGTAGTAGAAATGTTTACGAAAGCTGACAGATGACTGGTAGTCCCTCTTACATTCAGAACAATGGAAAACCTGTTGAATAGAATCATATGAACATGATGTGACCATGGCTAGCTGATTTTGGGAATATCAATATTGATGTGATTAACTTCTTCGCTCACTTTTTACACCCATCTTACTGCCCGGGGAGTCCGTGAATATTTTGTCATAAAAAACTTGGGACTGGCTTAGTGCCACCGCACACGCTGCGATTAAAATCGTAAGTGGGGAAAATCGCAGGAGGAAGCATACAATGCGCATGCCCACGACAATATCGTAGCCAAATCGTAGCAATCAAGCACTGTTTGATTTTACCAGGAAAACCGTGGCGTCACCTTGGCAACGCGCACGATCGTAGATGTCACATGACCACTGTCACACTGGTCATGTTGTAAATACCACGAAAAGAAAACATTCAAAAATGGCGCAAAGTTTACAAACTTCTTGCACTTACAAAAACGAGGCCACATTGGTTGAGATGTGGCACGACAGGGAGTGCAGGCCTATACCACCTATCAGGCAAGGAGTAGACGGCTGCCGCAATTGTTGAAATTCAATTGGGGCAGCTGAGCCTGTTGAGTTGACAGGAACAAAAATGTCAAAATTAAAAAAATATTCAATTTCACTTGAACTTTCAACATCAACATGTTAGTTTAGAACATTGAGATACATGCCATATGTATTCAGTTGCATAATGCGGAGAATGTGGTATAACATTTTGCTATCATGTGATCGATCACGTTGATAAAATCGTAGCTGCAAAGATCGCAGCACCGTAGTGTCTGCGGGCAAGCTACGATTTCTCCACCTACGATTTTCCCCACTTTTAATCGTAGCGTCTGCGGTGGCATTTACCTTCCAGAAACCCCAAAACTGTGGCATGTGCCATCATGATAACATGGTGACCACACAGGGGTGGGGAGATTAATTAGAAAACAGACATTCAAATATCACTATATATCAATAACTTTTTGAATATACAATACATGTACCAGCATATTGCCAATGGTAAATTTAGCAACGATGTTGGCATGGCAGCCATGTCTCTACTTGATATGTACAGTAATTCATGAAGTATATGACCTTTAACCCTTTACCCAACAAACCGGCCAAAACCGGCCAAATAAAGCTTCAACAGCCTAAAATATCTTCGGTCTGTCTCAATAACACCATACAAATATGGATATCATTGGAACCGGCTCCTTGACCACATTGTGATAGTTACAGTTATGCCCTGTGCCAATGCATTCTCTTATATATGCGAGTCGACCATAGGTCGCCTCGCATATATAAGAGAATGCATTGGCCTAAAAAAAATCTTTTTTTAACACTTTTTACCATTTTTTCTTACATTCTTTAACAATTTTATAATTTTTAATGTGTTAAGCCAATGCATTTTCTTATATATGCGAGGCGACCTATGGTCGACTCGCATATATAAGAGAATGCATTGGCACAGGGCCCTTCTGTTGGGTAAAGGGTTAACCACAACAGAATTATGAGAAATTTTTCAGGATTTAGTCGGAAATATGGCTTGCTGCCATTCATCGGAAAGCTCTCGGTGAGAGCTTTCCGATGAATGGCAACAAGACATATTTCCTGCTAAATCCTGAAACATTTCCCATAATTCTGATGTGGTTTGGGGTTGATTATTTAGGGCATTGCAATATAGGATAATCCATGAAACATCACAATAATGTCTGAGAACAAACAAAGCATCGTGACCAAAATACATTCATGGTAGGGCCCTGCGAATCGATTCGATGCGATTTGACATTGATCGTCTGATTCGATTTGATTCGATTAAAAAATCGGCTACCATGATTCAGATTTTGTCAAATCTTTGGTGACAGGTGCATTTCCGTGCTTTCTACAGACCACAATGCTCTTACCGGAAAAGAAAATTCACTATAATAATGTAGTAAACGTACGCACGTACTGACAGGACATGTAATGTTATCGCCAACTAATCTATAATTAATTGACCAAATCTGTAAGAGTGACATAAGTGAACAACACAATTGCCATACAAACAAGGCTGTGTGCTAGTGTCGTTCCAAGAATCATGGGAATTCCATACACACATGTATGCCAAATTTTATATATTTGTTTGATTTGCGTAAATGCGAGTCTGAATCTATGTCCTGAGTATTTTTGTAAACATTGTGCGGTAAGTCTGTCAGTTCTAGCAACAGATGACACATTCATCGCAAGTGTCGCGAAAAATACTGCGATATTCAACAAAATGAAACAGGCATCATGTGGTACGCTTGTCCGTATTTATACCAACATCGGTTCTCTCATACATGTATGCTCTTATCTGTACTCAATGGCTGCACAGAAAATGCATAGAGGTGTGTAGATGAGCACATAATCTGCGAATGTTGCACTACATCAACGATCACCAGGCGGTTTTCGCCAGGCAGTTTTAGGTGTTTCTACGAAGTTCTATGTATTTGACCTCGATTGGCTCCGTGAAAATAATTCGATTCGAGATTCGATTCGATTTTGAATCATTTGCCTGATTCGATTCGAGATTCAATTCGAAATGAAAACACCTCATTCGCAGGGCCCTATTTCATGGTTATCTCCTTTTGGAGACAGGTCTTGAAATAATGTGTCTGCCATTTGCAGAATGAGGTCCCGAGAGGGTGAATTTAGCGACGTGGGTTTGTTTTTAAGTTACTCTTTCCCTTTTGTTCAAATTCTATATCCCCTAATTTACAGATGATAAAATTCATAATTCAGGTGACTCATGACTTCAACTGGGGAACTTCAATCTAATCCTACCTACATGTACAAGTAGGTCTCCCATATAAACAGTCGATTCCTCAGCAGAATGAGGTTCCCAGCTGTTTATAGCTACCAATGGTCATCTGCCAGTCTGATGCCACACAAATCCATAGCGTCACAGCGTGTTTAGACAACTCAGGGAGTTATAGGATAACTTCAAGCAACAGCAATATAATAGCCTGATCTACGAACACCTCCTACAACTTTTTCCTCAATATTGTAAAAAAACAAAAACATTTTATACGATTGGTTTATATACACGCTGATTAAAATATCGAGCATGTTGTGATAGTAGTGAAAAAAATATTTGAGAGGGTCAATTTGGTGACAATAGACCGCCATTAGAGATAGCGTCATTAAATTATTCCTCTGGAAACCTCATTCTGCAAATGACAGACACACTATTTCAAAGCTTGTTTGGAGAATGCTTAAAATTTAATATCCAACGAAAGCATGCAACTATAGCCCGGGAGCCCAAGCTTATAAGCTATTAGAATGCAGGCATACTGTGTTAACCCTTTACCCAACAAAACGGCCAAAACCGGCCAAATAAAGCTTCAACAGCCTAAAATATCTTCGGTCTGTCTCAATAGAACCATACGAATATGGATATCATTGAAACCGGCTCCTTGACCACATTGTGATAGTTACAGTTATGCCCTGTGCCAATGCATTCTCTTATATAATATATGCGAGTCGACCATAGGTCGCCTCGCATATATAAGAGAATGCATTGGCCTAAAAAAAAAATCTTTTTTTAACACTTTTTACCATTTTTTCTTACATTCTTTAACAATTTTATAATTTTTAATGTGTTAAGCCAATGCATTCTCTTATATATGCGAGGCGACCTATGGTCGACTCGCATATATAAGAGAATGCATTGGCACAGGGCCGTTCTGTTGGGTAAAGGGTTAAAAACAGTAAATAACACTCCCATATGGAGCCTCATATGAACCCAAGTAGATGACAATCATCAGTGCATTGTTCTCTCTGTCTGGGGCTCCATAAAGGGTTGCGGATTCAATCTATAAAATGTCCTCACAGTGGTGGAAGTAGTCAACAATAGACCACAGCAATTTTATTTCTTGGTTCAGAAATTTATTTTTGTTATCCATGGTGTTTAGTTTAACCCTTTGAGTGCCACGGGCCGATCTCATTGGCCCTAATTTACGGTGTGTAAAATCGGCTCTAAAAAAATAAAAAAAAAAAAAATTTTGTTTTTCGAATATTTTTACTTTTTTTGGGTTTAATTTTTTGGGGTTGAATTGTTTTTGGGTATGCTTAAGCATGCTATAGCGAATTTAAAAACAAACTGGATAACACCTTAGGGGCATGTTATAACTCAAAACTATCACCAAGTATTCATAGTAATAATTTTGATGCCCATAAAAAAACATAAGATTCCCTGGCACTAAACCTACTAAATATACATGTAAGAAATAAGAACAAATTATTAAAATTGTAAAAAATTGTAAAAAATAATAACAAAAGATGACAAATTGTTAGGCCAATGCATTCTCTTATATATGCGAGGCGACCTATGGTCAACTCACATATATAAGAGAATGCATTGGCACAGGCTATATGGGTTGATACAAAAATCAACCTGGCACTCAAAGGGTTAAGACTTCTAACCTAACTGTTCTATCATTCATAATAGCAAGAGAAGATGAGAATAATGGAAACTTATCAACAAACCATTCTATCATCATAAATAGCTTGGGAAAATGAAAATATTTGAGATTTTAATGTGTTGGTTTTATTTATTTTTTATTCGCAAGAACATTATTTCAAGTGAATTATATAAATGATTTGAATTATATAAATGATTTGAATTCACAAGGATCATGTGGAATTATTGCCAATCGATATGTCAAGACCTGCCTGGTATTTTTTTCCCTCCTCCATCTTGATTTTTTCTCTTTTGATGTTCGTAAACCAACTAATAAACTAACTGTGGCCTATATATAATCTACAGTAACGCCCTAAATAATTGACTCCTTAAACACAGCAGAATTATGGGTAATTTTTCAGGATTTAGTCGGAAATATGGCTTGTAGCCATTCATCGGAAAGCTCTCAGTGAGAGCTTTTCGATGAATGGCTGCAAGCCATACATGTATTTCATATTTCCGACTAAATCAGCTGACTAAATCCTGAAAAATTTCCCATAATTCTGCTGTGGTTTAGGGGTCGATTATTTAGGGCATTACTGTAGTTCAAGGCTTGCAGGGATCCATTCGTGAAAATTCCAGACACCCGTCATCTATGTACAATAAGTTAAGTAAAGTACTCAAGTATAATTCTACTACCAACAGCCTGGTTGAAGAAATATATAGCGAAAATATATCAACATGTACCACAATTAAAGCATACTGACATAGAATTCAATCTACCAATGTGATATCTACCGTACTCCGGGTGACATTTGAAACAATGTGTAAATACCAATTTTGACCAATGCCAAACACACAAATGGGGCCCACCCATTTAATACCTACATGTATCTAATACTTCAGTGAACCAACCAATCCACCGATTACACTACATATACTGTATTTCACTCAGTTCGATATTTATTTCATGACGGGCTTGTATTTAATTACACTACTCATCTGATATTTCACTAATACAATATTTATTTCACGATGGGGGGTGTATTACACTAATACGATATTTATTTCACGATGGGGGGTGTATTACACTACGCATCATTGACATCCTATATTTCACTCAGTTCGATATTTATTTCATGATGGGGTGGGGGGTGTATTACACTGCACATCCTATATTTCACTCAGTTCGATATTTATTTCACGATGGGGTGAGGGTGTATTACACTACACATCCTATATTTCACTCAGTTTGATATTTATTTCATGATTGGGGGGGGGGGGGGGGGGGGGGGGGGTGGTGCAGATTTAATGGAATATACCATTGTAAACAGCACTTATAATTATATACTATGTACTTACTGTCTGTATGCGGCTCTGAAATAGTGGACAGATTTAGATTGTAAAACAGCAAACTTCAAACTTGAGTCGCTGTTTATAGCTACCAATGGTCAGCTGCCAGTCTGATGCCATACAAATCCATAGTGTCACAATGGGTTTAGACAACTTTATAGGGTAACTTCAGGCAACAGCAATTTAATACCCTGGTTTACGAACGAACCCCTCCTACAACTTTTCCCTCATTATTGTAAAAACAATTTTAACTTTTTTATACGATTGGATCAGGCCAAAGAAAATAATATTTGTGGTTTGGGTTTCCCAACCGACCCTATTTTAAACCCCCTACTAGTACCCTAAAGTTTTTTTCATGGTTTTCAAGAAAATCTATTGAATTTTTACTCAAAAAATTGCATAAAACATAAAAAACACATTTCAGCATCTCAGAATAGGTTGATTTCTTAGTAAAAGTATGGTGCAATATTAAAATTTATACAAAAATAATCAAAAGTAGTTTTATGTCAATCTTGGAGAGTAAAATACGCACATGAAAAGTAATAAGAATATGTCAAAATAAAAAAATAAAAATTTCAGGCCTACCTACCGACCCTATTTTTTTTCGGCTTGTAACCCAAACCAAACATTTAATTTTCTTTGGCCTAATGTACTTGCTGATTAAAATATCAAGCATGTGGTCATAGTAGTGAAAAAAATATTTGATAGAAGAATTTCTTTTTTGCTTTCACCTTATCATCCATTATTTATTTAAATCTTACGGGAAGAAATACCTCAAGTTATTTATACCCCCTGCATCTATTTTGTTTTCAACCCAAATGTTCGTAAACCAGGCCTTAAAGACATATCATGGACTTCTTCAGGTATGTGAAATTAATAATTTATTATTCCGGTGCTATGCCAACTGGAGAATGTAGCATTCTAACATCACTGCAAAGATCAAGCATATCGACCGTATCAGTCACTCCACAGAAAACATCATCTGAACTATGCTCAATTGTAAATATTTACTTCTCAATTCGGGACGCAACTAATTGAGACGCAACTATCAGTGATAAACTAACAAAAACAATAGAATATTTGTAAAAATAACTATTTTGAACAAGATTGTTCTCCATTTCTTTTGACCACCCTACCAGAGTGTTTCACATCACTTTAATATTGTAGTTTACGTGTACAACTTGAAGGTTTATGACAAAAAATTCTGTCATCACAGAAGAAGCCCAGGAATTTCTCTCTCACTTATGTTGAGGCATGAATAATAGATGTATTAAGTGAGCTATATTGACCGTGAATTGATAAACATTATGTATAAAGTGAGCAATATTTACGTGAATTTATAAACATGATGTATAAAGTGAGCTATATTGAGCGTGAATTGATCAACGTGATGTATCAGGTGAGCTATATTGAGCGTGAATTGATAACCACAATGTATAAAATGAGCCATATCGAGAAAAACATGCAACCTTGCATAGCTCACAGTTTGTTTTCTGAGAAGTAACCTGGCCGTTTGACATATCGGCAAAGATCAAGCTCCCAGGAATATATCACGAGGTGCTTTCATCCCGAGAATATTTCTGCAGTAACTCAAGTTTGAAGTTAGAAGTTATACAATTTAAACCTGTCTGTTAGTAGCTTGAGTTTCATTACTATGACATGAGTGTTTCAGCCTTGATAATTAGCATAGGCTATTGGGCTATCAAGCCTGAGTTTAGTGTGCCTGTCATTTGCAGAATGAGATTCCCAGAGGGTGAAATTAGTGACGCTACCCTGCTAAGCGGGCTAGCATCACCAAATTCACCCTCCGGGGACCTCATTCTGATGGGCTTCATCCTCTAGGAAATAACTACAGTCTCAAATTAACATTGTTTTTAGTTACTTTTTCCCCTTGTCAGAGTTTCTATGTCCCATGTTTGCAGAAGCTACATGTAAAATGGATAATCGAAGTGACTATTAATGGGTGAACATAATGAACTTCAACAGGGTAACTTCAATCTGATCCTAGGACTCCCATAGCAGTTGAGACCTAAGCAGAATGAGGTCCCCTGAGGGTGAATTTGGTGATGCTAGCCCACCGTGCGGGATAGCGTAACTAAATTCACCCTCTGGGGACCTCATTCTGCAAATGACAGACACTATTTGCAGGCTTGAAGATCACTGAATAATATACTGGGTACCAAGCCAATAACTGAGCTAACATGAAATAACGTGTGGACTAGATCTACATGTATTTAACCCTTTACCCAACAGAACGGCCCTGTGCCAATGCATTCTCTTATAAATGCGAGTCGACCATAGGTCGCCTCGCATATATAAGAGAATGCATTGGCTTAACACATTAAAAATTATAAATTTGTTAAAGAATGTAAGAAAAAATGGTAAAAAGTGTTAAAAAAAAGATTTTTTTTAGGCCAATGCATTCTCTTATATATGCGAGGCGACCTATGGTCGACTCGCATATATAAGAGAATGCATTGGCACAGGGCATAACTGTAACTATCACAATGTGGTCAAGGAGCCGGTTCCAATGATATCCATATTTGTATGGTTCTATTGAGACAGACCGAAGATTTTTTAGGCTGTTGAAGCTTTATTTGTCCGGTTTTGGCCGTTTTGTTGGGTAAAGGGTTAAGGTGACATTTTTCACACAATTTGTGAAAAAAAAATTTTTGCTTTAAGCAGACAATTGTCAGTGCCAATTCCAGGGTCACAGAATTTTGTTTACATTTTGATCAAGTTTGTCAGCAAAACTCAAGCTACCATGTCAGCAGTGGAAAAATATGCACACTATGTAGTCTTATGTACAGTATATATATACTGGTAGAAATATGAAAAACTTTTAACAATATTTTCCTCAGAACTAAAAAACTCAACTACATGGATATGACAGTTTTATAATTGGAGATACTGGTGCTGGTCTTCATATTAACAATGTTCCGCATGTGAAATACATGTGAATCAAGTCAGCAGAATCATCTTTTCCAATCTTTTATATTTTTAAAACCGAAAACAATTAGTGTTTTCACAAAACCCTAAACCACTATAATATAATCCATTTTCAAGCAAGATTGAGTTTACTAATAGTATGACTGTCATTTGCAGAATGAGGTCCCCAGAGGGTGAATTTAGTGATGTTATCACACATATGTGTGATAACATCACTAAATTCACCCTCTGGGGACCTCATTCTGTAAATGACAGGTACATTAATCTCAGGCTTGTTTTTAATTGTAAATTTACTTTAATCAGTCAGTTTGAGGTCATGATAACAAATTTGTTCCAAAGAAATATTTTCTGATGGTTTTAAAAATACATGTGCAATTTTTTAAACACTGCTGGGGGCTACAATGTATAATGGAATGGATTGTTTTGACATTTAGCTTAAAATGACCTAAATTTTCAAGATTAGTATATTGTATATTGTATTATACAAAGATTATACACAGATAACTGGAAGAACGAGCAAGAACAATTGGTTTCAAAGGTATGTGATCGAATAGATAATAAATTTGACTATCATATTGCAAAGCCATGTTCACATAAGATTACATAAAAAAAAAATTCCAGATAAAGTTACACCAGTATGAATGCTCTCTTTTGTACTTTTTAAGTAACAAGACTACTCTTTAATGTAGAACTTCCATGACAATCATTCAGACAATGGAATATTTTCAAAGGTGTTAAGTTTCAATCACTACCTTGGTCAGGAATCACATGAAAATTCTTAGAATTGGAATCTTTGGCAAGAATGTTCGAGAAAACTATCCAGTATTGTTTTAATTTGGCAAGTCAGTCACGAGTATATAGGATTTGTACAAATGAATATGAGTAAAATATAAATCAGTCTTTGTTTATACCGAGAACACAAACAGAACTGATAAATTAAGCTTGAATATTTTAGGTCACTTTAATACATGCAACATAAAGCACAGACAATATTAAATATCACATTAAATAAGCCGGATGAAGTGCATTATCCCCATCTTTCATCTGAGTTCAGACAAAGCAAAATCATAAGTGTTTGGGCAAGAACATTTGAAATGACCTACGATACCAGTGCTCAGTTGGTACTCAACCGAAGTAAGGTTTTCTCTGATGTAAGTCACTTGGTTTGGGGTCTATAGTCATTTCAGCTGTTACGGCATATGAAGTCAGTATTATTAGCAGAGGAAAGTTTGCGGAGAGGGTTAATATCGCCAATAAATCACTCCACTGTACATAGAAACCGCCGACCCTCGGAAAGCAATTTACAAACTTATCCAGATATATACCTGTACATGTATGTAATCATAAGCGAGTAGCGACGCACAGGAAATTTTAGAACTTAAGCGACAAACAGTAGTTTTCCCATTTTGGTTTTAACTCTATGACGCTTCAACGTCCTGCTTTTTGCCGCCACGAAGTGAAGCGACGTGAATAGTCAAATGTATCAGTTAATTATTTATTCTGAGGACATTCCATTGCAGACAGAATGATACTTCACAATTCTTTTGAACAGTACGTTATGTGACTGTGCATACACAATATTAGATGCAATATCTTTACATTATTGTGTTTGCCCAGTTTTGACTTGCAGTGACAGTTATAATGTCGTTTGCGAAAGTTCAGATCAAAGCCTTTTGGGAATGTCGTGATAGCATAATTCGGCAATGGTCAATATCCTATTCCACGTTTTGAATCGATAAAGTGTGTGGAATTCCTTATTCATTTCCAAGTTTTTATTTAATGCATACGACAATATGGAGATACGTGTCTTGCGTTCCTCTGGTATTAACATTACCAAGGGCAAATGTAACATTCCAAAACTGAGACAACTCAAATATTTTGAGAGTGTTTGTGAGTGAATAATAACTAACGGGTGGTCTGCAGTCTCATTAAAACACTGACGATAATCTTCCAGATTTATGTCTTTAGCTGCAATTCATCTATTTCTCTATTAACCCTTTCAGTGCCAAGTGCGATTTTTGTATCAACCCATATACCCTGTGCCAATGCATTCTCTTATATATGCGAGTCGACCATTTGTTATTATTTTTTTACAATTATTTACACAATTTTAATCATTTTTTCTTATATTCTTTAACTCTTTCAGTGCCAGATTTTATCGGGACTGGCACTCTACAGACCATAAATGAGATTGGCCCCTGGCACTGAAAGAGTTAATGGGAACCCCATGTAACCATTGGTCCCTTCGGTAATAATGCGTCATTTCATTAGTTAGTGATGAAACTGCTTATTGCCATTACTTTATATGTAAAGTATCTAGTCTCAAATTAACATTGTTTTTTTTTACTTTTTCCCTTCTGTTCAGTTTCTATATCCCCTAATTTGCAGAAAATAAAGTTCATAAACGAGGTGATTATTGGGTGAACATCACCAACTTCAACTGAGGAACTTCAATCTGATCATAGGTCTCCCGAAAAATTTAAGGGCTAAGCAGAATGAGGTTCCCAGAGGATGAATTTGGTGATATGCTAGCCCATTGTGTGGGGTAGCATCACTAAATTCACCTTCTGAGGGACCTCATTTTGCAAATGACACACTCACTATTTCAAGGCTTGTTTTTCCGCATGCTTTGTTTTTATATATACTTCGGTTTAAAGACATATTATAGACTTGTTTGGGTACATGAAACTCATAAGTTAGTGCTCAGTCATTATGCCAACCTGGGGAAAGTAGCATTCTACAAACATCGTGGAAAATTTCAAAGAAATCAACCATACAACTCCATAGAAAACATGTCTGAACTACGCTTAATTGTACGCTTAATTTGAAAATATTTACATCTCGGTTCAGGACACAACTATCGACGATAAACACACATAAATGATTTCGCCATCGAGAGTCATTGCATTTAATGAATATAGAAGAATGATGGTGTGTGTTGTTAATTTGTATATACTATTTGTAAAAATAACTACTTTGCGCAAGATTATACTCCATTTATATCACCCTCCCGGAGTGTTTCATATCACTTTAATAAGATGAAGTATCATACCAGGCATGTGCCCTATATTTAGAAACAAGTTGTGATGTCCATTTGGAAATGGCACTTCGTAATGTCCAGTAATGCTCACTGAGAGCTTTCCGATGAATGGCAACAAGCCATATTTCCGACTAAATCCTGAAAAGTTACCTATAATTCTGCTGTGGTTAAGGAGTCGATTATTTAGGGCATTACTGTGGTTGCAAAGATGTAAATCTGAAAGTATATCGTCAGCTTTTTAAAGTGATGCTCCCTGGCCTGCTGCCCAATGTTTTAATTTGCACCAAATTTGGCACCAAATGCTCAACCATATTAACCCTTTACCCAACAAACCGGCCAAATAAAGATTCAACAGCCTAAAATATCTTCGGTCTGTCTCAATAGAACCATACACATATGGATATCATTGGAACCGGCTTCTTGACCACATTGTGATGGTTACAGTTATGCCATAGGTCGCCTCGCATATATAAGAGAATGCATTGGCCTAAAAAAAATCTTTTTTTAACACTTTTTACCATTTTTTCTTACATTCTTTAACAATTTTATAATTTTTAATGTGTTAAGCCAATGCATTCTCTTATATATGCGAGGCGACCTATGGTCGACTCGCATATATAAGAGAATGCATTGGCATAGGGCCCTTCTGTTGGGTAAAGGGTTAAAAGAAGAAAATCTGGTGAACACAGGTGACGAAAGATAATGCACTTCATTCAGTCAATAGATATATGTAAACACACCATGTTATAGGGTCGCTGCAGTGATGTTTGTTGCATAGTCAATCTAGATGAGCAGTTGTACGAAACAGGGATACAACGATTAATCATGATACATTTTCATCACAATCTTTTTGAAGAATCGTATTGCGATAGTTTTAACATATGTATCACAATGTGTTTATACCCATATTTTCATCAATTTTGAAAACTACATGTACAGTGGCTGTGTCAAAGTGAGCGGTAAATCTAGCATACAACACAAGAAAATAGTGTCCACCTACATGTGTTTCAAGGATAAATTCCATTGTTTTAAAAATTATCAGTTCATATAGCAGTGCATAAAATTTGAGGCGAACAATCGTTCATTCTCGAATACGAGTTATGCAAAATAAAAGTTGTGCGAACGGGATAACGAGACTAAGTTGGCCAAACATTCTCACCTGTGTACTACTTACATGTATAATGCATGGACATCAATTATTTAAATAAACATTGAATGCATATCCAGAAGGTGCTCTTTATTGGTAGTATCGTAAAATACACTATGAAGGAGTTGCTAAGAGACAATTCAGACAACAAAAATTTGCCCAATCTTAAGCAATACCAAAAGTGTTGCTGAAGTTTTCTAAGGGGACTGTTAAGAATTTTATCTGCGTGACCAAACAATTGATTAACCAATAAGAAACCACGGCCTACATTTTTATGCACTGTTATATAAATGGCCATGTGTCAATTTGATTGGAACATTGAGATGTTTATCAGCTCAAATCAAGCCTGAAAATTGATCCCAATTTTTTTCAGCTTAAAACCAAAGAATGTTATACAAAATGTTTACAAATTGCTTTAACCCTTCCGTGACTTGAGCTTCCTGAAATTTTGTGAAAACCCTGTGCCAATGCATTCTCTTATATATGCGAGTCGAACAACGGGAGCCTCGCATACAGTATAAGAGATTGCATTGGCCTAAGAATATTTACCTTGACCTTGTAAGCCAGTGCATTCTCTTATTTTTTGCATATATAGGGAGCCTAGCACATATACGAGAATGCACTGGCACAGGATCTTTAATGCTGCACCAATGCAGCTCCCGTCATCAAAGGGTTAACACGGTATCTATAGTTAATAAGAGTAATCTATCGGCATTAAAATGTGACATAAATTAGTAACATTCATAGCATCAAAAGAATAGGAATGTTTTTCTGAGATTTTTGTATATAAATTTGACAGAGCTTTTGTACAAATTCTATACATGACTTAAAAACCGGTGTACATGTAGTTTTGTGAATATCAAACAATGCAGCAAAAACACCACAAACATCAGAGCAACAGGCCTTATACCAAAGATGTAATATACTATATAAGGATATCAGATTTTGAGTTAACTCGATAAGCAATGGATTTCTCATAGCAATTTCATTTTTAACAGACCATTTATTCAATGGGGTAAAAATGTTCTGTGATTGGATGAGAAAGACATGTATCTCCATGCGCTTGCCCAACAATTTTAACTTCTGCCAAATAATAAACATGTTACTACGTGTAGCTAAAGTTTTCATGATATCTGTGGGAATTGTTTTTGTGTATTGTTACCATAACTGTTTCAGCCTTTGTTATATTGGTAGACTTTAAAGCTGTTTAATGTTCCTAAGCAATGAAATATCACTTAAAATAAAGCATTGCGCAATGCCGACGTCATCCAGATATGACATCACGGATAAATGGTTGAAGAAACATTTTTGTCCACTTTAAGACAGTTTAAGTATTAAAGCAGTGATTAAAGCATGATTTATATTGTAGTGTGAAATAACACTCAGTGTATCATTTATGTGCATATTTAGATGTATAACTTACTGAATAGTAATTGGTTACTATTAATGCAACTTGATTAATGTTGAAAATGTTCAAAACCCAACTATATAGTTACAGCCGAGTCGGACATTGGGTTGGATTACAGTAAAAAAATATTTGGGTCAGGCAGGGTCAGGTGGTTTTTATACAAATTGGTAGGGTCGGTCAGGTTACAAGAAAAACAGGTATTATTTTTTTAAGCCTGAGTGGGTGATTTCGTCGGCTATAGAAAGGTAAGGCAATCATACTTCGATGTGAACCAGTATTATCCCTACCGATTTCACTAGTGGTTTACTGTTAAAGTAAATTTGGACTATTAAACTATTAATAGACTTGGACTATTAAGACTTGTTCAGTGCATGAAATGATAAGTTAGTATTCAGGTGCTATGCCAACTGGAGGAATGTTGCATTCTACTAACATCGCCGAAAATAACAAGGAAATTTACCATACCACTCCATAGAAAATATAATCTGAACTAATTGAATCGGCGATAAACTATTTTGCCACCGAGAGTCACTGCATTTAATCAATATATAAGAATGACAGATATGGATATAATATTTGTAAAAATAACTACTATGAGCAAGATTATTCTCCTTTCTATTTAATCACCCTACCGGAGCGTTTCACATCACTTTAACACTTACATGACTGGAGCTTCCTGAAATTTTGTGAAATCCCTATCAGTGCATTCTCTTATATAAGCGATCTCCCACAGGGAGCCTCCAATATATAAGAGAATACATTGGCCTAACAATATTTTTCTTGTCCTTGTAAGTCAGTGCATTCTCTTATAAAAGTGAGACACGCATATTCATGTATAAGAGAATGGACTGTCACAGGATCTTTAATGCTGCATGATCGCAGCTCCCGTCATCAATGGGTTAATTAGCATCAGCCAAGGCAAAAAAAAATGTTGTGGCTATTTTTTAGTCCAGGAAAATTTCAGAATGTGCTTTACCTGCAAATAATTTTTTGCAAAAATTGAAACCAATATCTCCAGTCATTGTTTAAGCATCACATTGTGGAAGTCTGCAAAAATTCATGGTTGAATACCAACGACTACTGAGATAACAAGTATTATATCTTAATAATCAGCAATTTTAAAACAGACCCATCCAAAGTATGCCATGATTATAATGAGGGCCATGTTCAAATTGTAAACTGAAGTTATATGTGTAGAGCATGCAACTACATGTATGTAGGTTTTTTATCAGAGGAAACATTTCTGGCCAAGGTGAGTTTTTAGCCCAGGCAATTTTTTGCTAATTAACGGCTGTTCAGCCATTGAAATTGATACTATTCTTCTACTGGATTGCTCTAGAATGCATGAAATTCTATCTGTATTTTAATTCCGAGGGCTGGCTGTTGGTGAGATAGTTGTAGAGCTGTAGCTGGACACTGGTACTCAGATCGGATTTGAGTCCGACTCCATGAGAATGAATTTTGTTGGTGGCGAAATGACAACTGATATGCAATGTACTCTTAGGGATCCAAATGGCATTTAGGTCATTTCTAAAGTTGAGGTCATAAACACTTATTGGTGGAACATTTAACACTTTCATGATGGGAGCTGCACTGGTCCCATAGGGAGCCTCGCATATATAAGAGAATGCACTGGCTTACAAAGTCAAGGTAAATATTGTTAGGCCAATATATTCTCTTATATATACGAGGCTCCCTATGGGAACTGATATGCAATGTACTCTTGGGATCCAAATGGCATATAGGTAATTTCTAAAGTTGAGGTCATAAACACTTATTGGTGGAACATTTAACACTTTCATGATGGGAGCTGCGCTGGTCCCATAGGGAGCCTCGCATATATAAGAGAATGCACTGTCTTACAAAGTCAAGGTAAATATTGTTAGGCCAATATATTCTCTTATATATACGAGGCTCCCTATGGGAGACTCGCGAATGTAAGAGAATGTATTGGCACATGGTTTTTGCAAAATTTCATAAAGCTCCAGTCATGGAAGGGTTAAATGAAGAAATTTACTAATATATGAATGACGTTTCAAATTAATATACAAGCTTGTTTCGATGTTGGAAGTTGCCACCCTGTCCTGTTATTTATTATGCTCCATACTCTTATTGGCTTTAGCAGAATTGTCAACCCTGTACTCACATTCCACATGGTACGGTATATTATTTGGATCCCACGAGTACATGTACATGTACATGTATGAGGATGCCCATGTCGGGGTTCGAACCAGTGCCAACATCGTCTAGCCCAGACTGCGATGATCGTGTCACACCAACGACCTAACCACCTCGGCTACTGGGAAATCCTTACAAAGAAAGCCCTTTCACCGACAGTTAGGAAGCGTATCAGTCTGAACATGATTTCGGGTACTTTTAATGATATGAACAATGTTGTGCCAGGCAGGATGATCACTGGTAAATACAGACCATTGAATGATTTTCATGGGGCATAGGATATATATCACATCTTTGGTATGTTTGAAGATCCATGCAGTAGTCAGAACAGAACAGGTAGAAAACAGCTCATCAAAGTGGACATGGCTAATATGGTTTCAGTTTAAGGCAAAAGCAAATTAATAGTCTGGGTTATGAACCCATCCCAGGCCTTAAGATTCGACGCGAATCACCGAATCGATTCTCGTAATGATTCTCGCAAAACTTTTCAATTTTCAGTTCTTTATGACTAACTTAATTCGGAATTGATTCTCGTAAAATGAAATGGATTTTAAGCCCTGCATCCTACAACTTTATCCTCAAATTATTATATGATTAGTTTATGTTCGCACTGATTAAAATATGATCACAGTAGTGAAGGAAATGATGAAGAGAATATGTGATGATATAGTCTCTTTTTTTTTTTTGCTTTCAAGCCTTGAAATAGGGTGTCTGTCATTTGCAGAATAGGGTCCCCAGAGGGTGAATTTAGTGATGCTACCCCGCATAGCGGGCTAGCATCACCAAATTCACCCTCTGGGGACCTCATTCTGCAAATGACAGACACCCTATTTCAAGGCTTGTTTGCTTTCACCTTCTTTTCCATTATTTATACATTTTTATGAGAATACCTCAATTTATTTTTATAATTTGAGTAAAACTTATCGTGTTAAGAAATGTTGTGAAATTCATGTACAATTCTGCTATTTGTCAATTGTTGTGGCAGTGATCAATAATTTTTTATTTTTTTTACTAGTACTTTTTTCAACCCAAATGTTTATAATAGAATTATAACAGGCTATTTTATTGCTGTGGCCAAAGAAACCAAACCTGAATCTTTATCATACAGTAATGCCCTAAATAATCGGCTCCTTGACCACAAAAGAATTATGGTAACTTTTCAGGATTTAGTCAGAAATATGGCTTGTTGCCATTCATCGGAAAGCTCTCAGTAAGAGCTTTCCGATGAATGGCAACAAGCCATATTTCCGACTGAATCCTGAAAAGTTGCCTATATATCTGCTGTGGTTAAGGAGTCATTATTTAGGGCATTACTGTTTGTTGGTCATAAATGAAAGTGATCCACAGTATGTTGATAATTTTAAGAGGTCAAGAAAGATGTTTAACCTTGTATAGTGTATATTTTTATCGAAGTTTGATGCCAAAATATAAATCATATCCCCACTCCCAGACGTCTGAACCTGTTTATATACTTTGAGGATGTTTCCACTGTTATTACGCTCTCAGAACATTGTCATAACCTCAAATTGTTTTAATGAATAATGTTGAGCAAGTTATATGTTTTCTCTCACAAAATGTACATGTACATGTAGTGAATGTCCTGGGATTACTCTTGGTTGCATGAATGTCCAGGTATTACTCCAGATTGCACCAGGAGGTGATAAAATCTTCCTCCCCTGTAGCTTATTTTATGAGTGATTTAGTCTTTGAAAAAATTACTATGGCTGCCTATGCTGCGCCAACCTTAATGAACATGGCTCATTCGAACCCCACAATTATATATAAAAAGTATCTCAAAACATGCATAGGTAGAAGATTTCCTAACAAATTTGTCAATATAGTGCTGAAAATACGTGTTTTATCTCTTATTTTTTAGATAAATTTGAAAACGTTTTGTTAATTTGTAAAAAATATACCTGTTGACCATGGGAAGAAAATCTAGAAAGCAGTGCATGAAGTTTTTAAATATCTTCGTGTTAAAGACATATTATGTAGATGTTCGGGTTCGTGAAACTGATAAGTTAGTATTCAGGCGCTATGCCAACTGAAGGAATGTAAAATCATCACCGGAAACTTAAAGCAAATCAACCACACCATTCCATAGAAAACATCGCCTGAACTGCGCTCAATTGTAAATATTTACTACTCGATTCGGGACGCATCTATCGGCGATAAACTAATGAAAATGATCTCGGCACCGAGTGTCACTGCATTTAATTAATATATAAGAATGAACGTGTGTGTTGTCAATTTGGATATAATATTTTTTTAAATTACTACTTTGAACAAGATTATTCTCCATTTATATTTGATCACCCTGCCGGAGTGTTTCATATCACTTTAAGATAATGCAATATACCTTTTCCGGAATTCCAATAAATACAAATGACTGTTTTTTTATTGGGACCCAATCATAGTGTTCAAAGTTTAGATTTTTTTTAAATTATTAAAATGTAAAAAATTGTAAAAAATAATAACAAATGATGAAAAATTGTTAGGCCAATGCATTCTCTTATATATGCGAGGCGACCTATGGTCGACTCGCATATATAAGAGAATGCATTGGCACAGGGTATATGGGTTGATACAAAAATCGGACCTGGCACTCAAAGGGTTAAGGATCAGGGTACATCACTTGACCTGACCAGAACTACATGTTTATCATGAGAATAGTTAACTTGCAATTTTTTGCTGCAAAATATGTAATTTTTAGAAGCAAAAATACTTTGTTTGATTCAATTACCATATCACCACTTTTATTTGATGATTGGGTAAAACGTTTAGTGAAATAATAGCAAATTTGATAATTATTTGAAATTGTATTCCGAGCAGATGTTTACAGTGAATCTGGAAACAAAAAATTTTGCAGTCGTATTTTCAAGGGAAATGTCTTGTTTTTGTTCTCAATTTGCTGCCTACAATGTTTTTTCTGCATTTTTTAAACAGTTGGCTCAACTTAATATGTGCTGTTAATTGTGAATTTTTTAGAGAAAATAAATTTTCCAGTTGAGGTATCCTGACCTTTAAAGACATATATGGACTTGTCCGGGTGCATGAAACTGATAAGTTAGTACTCAGCCAACCTGGGGAATATAGCATTCTACTAACATCATCGAAAATTTGAAAGAAATCGACCATACCTCTCCATAGAAAACATTGTCAAAACTACGCTCAATTGTAAATATTTACATCTGGATTATGGACACAACTATCGGCGATAAACACACACAAATGAGTTCGCCATCGATATTCATTGCATTTAATTAATATATCAGAATTACAGTGTGTGTTGTCTATTTGGATTAATATTTGTAAAAATAACTACTTTGAACAAGTTTATTCTCCATTTCTATTTGATCACCCTACTGGAGTGTTTCAAATCACTTTAAACCGGAGTGTTTCACATCACTTTAAACCGGAGAGTTTCACATCACTTTAAACCGGAGTGTTTCACATCACTTTAAACCGGAGTGTTTCACATCACTTTAAACCGGAGTGTTTCACATCACTTTAAACCGGAGTGTTTCACATCACTTTAAACCGGAGTGTTTCACATCACTTTAAACCGGAGAGTTTCACATCACTTTAAACTGGAGTGTTTCACATCACTTTAAACCGGAGTGTTTCACATCACTTTAAACCGGAGTGTTTCACATCACTTTAAACCGGAGAGTTTCACATCACTTTAAACCGGAGTGTTTCACATCACTTTAAACTGGAGTGTTTCACATCACTTTAAAACGGAGTGTTTCACATCACTTTAAACCGGAGTGTTTCACATCACTTTAAACCGGAGAGTTTCACATCACTTTAACCCTTTCAGTGCCAAGTCCGAATTTTGTATCAACCCATTTACCCTGTGCCAATGCATTCTCTTTTATATGCGAGTCGACCATAGGTCGCCTCACATATATAAGAGAATGCATTGGCCTAACATTTTTCATCATTTGTTATTATTGTTTACAATTATTTACAATTTTAAAACAATTTTCTTATATTCTTTAACAGACTTATTATGTAGGTTTAGTGCCAGGGAATCTTACGTTTTTCATGGGCATCAAAATTATTACTATGAATACTTTGTGATAGTTTTGAGTTATAACATGCCCCTAAGGTTTTATCCAGTTTGTTTTTAAATTCGCTATAGCATGCTTAAGCATACCCAAAAAAATCTAAACCAAAAAAAAAAAAAAAAATTAGGGTTAAACCGGAGTGTTTCACATCACTTTAAACCAGCCCAGATACCAAATGTTGATAAAATCATCAACACCACACATGATATTTTCTAGAACTGACTTATCTGACTACTGCATGGATTAAATGGACGGGGCGGGGCAAGATTAAAGAAAAGTGTGACACCCACCTCTTGTGATCCACCCTCGGTGGATTGCTCCCCTTCGTTCTCTCCCTGCCCACTAGGCGGCGCTGCCATACTGGCAGAAGCTCCGGCCATGTTTCTCGCTTTCCTCGCTGCTGACTGCGAACTTTGAATTGATCGTTTGATTGATTGTTGCGCCCGAATCTGATTGAGAGACGGGGTCATAGTTCGCTGTGGATAAAACGCGCCAGTCATTGGACTAGACATACTCTGAACGGGAGCGGTTTGATTAAGAGTTTGCACACCGCCCGTCTCTTCTGAGTACCACATTTCGTTGCCGGCCATAGAATCGTCACCGTACTCCGTGTTATCATCGGTCATGGACTGATCACCATATACATGTAAGGAATTATCACCAGTTTGAGAAATGCTTTGAAAGAACTCCTCCTCGGGCTCCTCCTTTAGTTCAATATCAGGAGGAAATGATGATCTGTAATGTAAAGACATACCAAGTCAGGGATTTTTTTAGGTGTCCTCAGGGTCCGGTATTCGGCCCCAATCCCAATAGTAAATAGGCACTTTTTTTCCCAATTTGGAAAAAATAATTCCCATGATTAATATTTTAGGTTATGTCAAATATCAACTAAATGCCCATCGTTCTCTTTAACACCCTTTATATGTTCCTCCAATGCATGACAACGTGTATTAGTACATGTACTATTTACTTAATGTGTCAAGTGTGTAATAGTGATTAATTGAATTTTTCTAAACTACTGGTATGGAAAATTCCCAATTTTGGTCTGTACGACGCATTTTTCCCAATTTGAAGGGACCCGGACCCATTACCAAAATAGGTAGAAAAATCCCTGAAAGTTATTGGGGCACAGGGCCAAAGAAAAAATATTTGTGCTTTGGGTTTCCCTACCGACCCTATTTTAAATCGCCTACCCTAACGTTTTTTCATGGTTTTTAAGACAGTCTATTTATTTTTTTCTCCAACAATTTCATAAAACACAAAAACACATTTAAGCATTTCAGAATAGGTTGATTTCTAAGTAAAAGTATTGTGTAATATTAAAATTTATACAAAAATAATCAAAAGTAGTTTTATGTCAATCTTGCAGAGTGAAATACACAGTTGAAAAGTCATATGAAGAATATGTCAAAATAAAAAAATTAATTAAAGACATAAAATATGCCTAGTGGGCCAGCATCACCAAATTTACCCTCTGGAAACCTCATTCTGCTTAGGCCTTATCTAGGAAGTATCTATAGTCTCAAATTAACAATGATTTTAGTGACTTTTTCCCCTCTGTTCAGTTTCTATATCCCCTAATTTTCAGAAAATAAGATGCATAATCAAGAAGACTAACTTCAATCTGATCCAAGGTCTCCTATAGCAGTTAAGGACGAAGGAGAATATTGTTTCCCAGAGGGTGAATTTAGTGATGCTAGCCTGCCATACGGGATAGCGTCACTAAATTCACCCTCTGGGAACCTCATTCTGCAAATGTCAGACAAATATTTCAAGGCTTGGTGTTTATCTCAGAAAACAGCACAGAGACGTCACTGAAGCCTGGTATGCGTTACATAGGTATGTGTTACTTGTTACTAACAATAATTGTTTAGGCCTTGAAAAAATTTAACAGGAGAAACACTGGGAGAAATGCAATCATTATCAAGAACTTTGCGAGGTGAACCTCCATAGCAAATATCATTGAGATGAGATATAAACCCGTCAGGGCTCGATTTATCTGGATTTACGATGCAATTACCAATCACTGCTGACCAATTTACAATGATAAAACATGTATTGTAGGAAATGCTATACAAAATCAACCCAGTGCTGCAAAATGCTATCCAAATTTTTTTAAATTAAATCGACCCATGTAACCCATGCCTGAGATACTAAGTTGGACAGAAAAAAAATTGGGATAAACAACTAAAAGTTAACACTGGAAGGGAAATCATCATTAGGCTCACGTATGAAAGCACTCCATACTAAAACAAGAGGTGTGCACTCGAGTGCTAGCATACCCCCACCATGGCAAATTCAACCCACATTATCCGTAAACCCAACAAAAAAGATTTTTTACTTTAAAGAAAAATCGGACTAATAATATCGATATGGTGTCACAAGAAGCTTGTACAGAAAAAATTATTCAAATTGGTTCATATTTGTTAAAGTTATTAAGTCGGACAGAATTTTCTAAGTCAAAATAAGTCGAAAATGAAATGTAATATTACGAAAAACAGTCTGAGCCAATCCCTAGCCACATCATGTAGAGAGGGTATTGTGAGAAGCATGTATACCAAAAATTATTGAAATCGGTTCATATTTGTCAAAGTTATTAAGTCGGACAGAATAAGTCGAAAATGAGGCGTAACTTTAAAAAAAAAAGTCGGACCGAACCACAATTAGCATCATGCGGAGAGGCAGTCCTAAGGAGATTGCATACAAAAAATTATTGAAATCGGTTCATAGTTGTTCGAGTTATGAGGTCGGACGGCTAGACAAACGGAGGGAGAAAGCGTGACGGACGGAAGGAGGCAGTCAATCCAGTATACCCCCCATTTTCTTCGAAAGAGTGGGGGTATAATTAATTCAGATGTGGTAACACATGCAGGCCTGCAGATTTCAAAATTATGCGAACTTATTTTTCGTTCGCCTGGTTTGTGCTTGGGTATTAGCCCATAGGTTACAAAACAGTTACTAGTATAATCACTACAACTGGTATTACTAACTACCAGGGATGTGCTCACGCTGGGCGGCGCCGGGCGGGGGCGCCCACCACTCAAAACAATCGCCCGGGAGTGACTACGTTTTCAAACCAGTGCGCCCGGCACATTTTTACGATCACAACTGTACTCGCATTGTAAATTGTGCCGAGTTCTCTTGATGATAACGACATCTTGCATGTCTGATAGCGACAACATGTTGCCGTCTGAGGCATTTTAATGCCTCCTATAAAGCACATGGGGAGCCTTGATTAATGAGGTGTCAAAAGGTCTGCGATGACCGGTGAATTTTATTACAAAGAGCCGACATAATCAAATACTTTCCGCGCGTGCTGAGCCGAAGGCTCGCGCTGGAGTTAAAAGTCCCAGGGTGAATTTGAAACATCCAGTTTCAATGATCCTAAGCCAAAACGATGTCGTTATTGAAATTTTTCACTCAAAGTCCAAAAAGTAAAAAGCTGCTGGATGATGACAAAGCAAAACCTGTCGATACTACTGCATCTGATAGCTCAGAATGCGATGGTTCCATTCAGAAAGAGAAGAAGAGAAAACCTGTCGATACTGTTGCACCAGATACCGTTAGACCAGAATGCGATGCTGTAATCCAGAAAGAGAACGAGAGGCCGATCACGATCGGCAGATGTTAACCCATCCCTTGGCGATAAAAATTTAATATGATCGGATAAATGAGAGTTTTGGTGTTCAATTATAGAGTATACTGTTATGTACTATTATAGACAAATGTACATAACACAAATTATTGGAATTTATGGGTCACTGGCATTTATATAAGAGAATGCACTGGTACAGAATCTGTAATGCTAAACCGCCACAGCCAGCAAGCCCATGGGTTAAATGTGTAGGTGTGACCTGGACATGGAATACTTGGGTTAAGAGAGTCCAATTTAAGTTTACAATAATAATGTGTCCTAGTATACAGATAAGCAATCTCACCACTGACCCATTAATATCAATTATATAGCAGCACAGATGTCCATGTCTACTGTTAATAGCATGTGATGTTTATTGTTGAATCTTTATTTTAAATTAGATGCCATAGCCTTATGTATCAGATTATTTGCACATTGGCATAAGTCCAAAGGCAATTGGTGAATTGGATTTAATGTTGCTCCAAACAGATTTACCAGTACATAACACAAGATTTTGGACCGATTTAATCAAATTTGGTGTGGTGATTCGGGGTACCCTTGGCAGAGTTATAATGGTGTTAGTTTTTAAATTTTTTTTAACTTATTTAAAAAAATTAAAGGGACACATTGGAAATCTTTTTATCATAATCATCAATATCTAAATGAAAACAAATGACAATGTCAATGACATTTTTTTTATTATTATTATAAAAGTTAAAAATAAATTTTTTTTAAAATCGATTCAATTTTTCAATTTTTTTTCGAAAAAGGGTCATAACTCCTTTAAAATTAATCGGATCAAACCCATATTCGAACTCGATCTGTATTTCGAGTTATGGCAGAATGCGTGAATTCTAAGTAAAAAAAGGGCCATAACTCTGTAACAAAATCTCGGATCAAACCCAAATTCGAACTCGATCCGTATTTTGGGCTGAGAAACCCATATACAAAATTTGGTTTCGATCGGATAGAAAATGTTTGAGTTATCGCATTACTCGTAAAGTGTCTACGGAGAGACAGACGGACAGACAGACAGACAGACAGACAGACGGACGAACGACGAGTGGTCAATCCGGGCAACGACACTATGTTTACCATACTATGGTATGGGTAAACATAAAAAATGTTTGAGTTATGGCAGAATTAATTAATTCTAAGTCGAAAAAGGGCCATAACTCCGTAAAAAAAAGTCGGATCAAACCCATATTCGAACTCGATCTGTATTTTGGGCCGAGAAACTCACATACCAAATTTGGTTCCGATCAGATAAAAAATGTTTGAGTTATGGCAGAATGCGTGAATTCTAAGTCGAAAAAGGGCCATAACTCTGTACAAAAAAGTTGGATCAAACCCATATTCGAACTCGATCTGTATTTTGGGCTGAAAACCCCATATACAAAATTTGAAAAATGTTTGAGTTATCGCATTACACGTAAAGTGTCTACGGACGGACAGACGGACGGACAGACGGACGGACAGACGGACGGACGGACAGACGGACGGACGGACGGACGAACGACGAGTGGTCAATCCGGACAACGACACTATGTTTACCATACATGGTATGGGTAAACATAAAAAGGAAAGATCCCAGAATCTGAACAGACAGAACCAAAACGATCGAAGCATGCCACGTCATTTAAAACATCATGGAACAAGGATAGACCGTGGCTACTGTACGTGACAGATGTGGGCATGTTTTGTGAATTCTGTCGGAAGCATGACATGCGGCCATTTGACCGCGAGACATGGAACAAACAGCCATGTAAACGCCTTCGCTTAGAGAGCATTGTGGATCACGAGAAGTCGAATGCGCACAAAATTGCATCCAAGCTTAGCGTCGATAAACACCAAACGGACATCAAGGAAACTATAGTTCCGTCGCTGTCAATGAACGACATGAGCAGAACTTTCGCATGCCTGTACTTCTTGTGCAAACAAAGAATTTCGCATACAACAAACTTTGTACCTCTACTCGACCTCATGGACTATATGTCTCCGAATCTAAAAGAGAAAATTAGGATGGGGAAAAATGCACACTACACAAGCAGAAAGTCAATCCAGGAAATGTTAGCGTGCATATCGTCAGTAATCGAAGAAAACATCATGGAAAGACTTCGCTCATCAGTCAGTTATGCATTGATGTTTGACGAAACGACTGATTGTGCTATTCAAGAGCAGATGATCGTGAGGGCTCGCTATGTACATTCAGGTGAAATTGTGACCAAATATCTCAAGATTATTCAGCCACTTGCATCATCCGATGGTTCAAACCAAGACCTCGTAGTTAGACTTGACGGCAAGAATATCGCCAAGAAAGTAACTGATTTCGTCAAAAGTAAAGATCTGTCATTCCAGAAATTGAGAGCCATTGGTACAGATGGGGCCTCGACCATGGCTGGAAAGTTCAATGGCGCAGTTAAGCTGATTATAGATGAACAAGAAGCTGACCAAACTAAATTTCCCGAAGTCGATCGTTGTAAGGCCATCGGATGTCACTGTGCTGCCCATAAGCTAAACCTGGCAGCGTCACAGGCAGGCGACAAAGTTCCATATATCAAGAAATTTAAGGACATAATTCGGCAATTATATGACTTCTACGACAACAGCGCTGTTCGTGCTGCTGGGCTAAAAGCTGTTCAGGATCTGCTAGATGAACCAGCACTAAAGGTGTTAGAACCCTCTTCAACACGATGGCTTTCTATTGGGTTATGTGTGACACGAATAAAGAAAACATTGGCCAGCATTATTATCAGCTTGGAGAGAGAATCTGAAGAACGAGGTGATGCCAAAGCTGCAGGTCTGAGCACGTTTATGTCGGACTTTCAATTTATTGCCACTCTACTTTTATTCTGTGATGTTCTGCCCAAAATCAACCGACTGTCCAAAATATTCCAGGACAGTGAACTTGATTATGCTCTTGTAGCTCCCGTTGTGCAATCAACAAGAAATCAAATCTCGAAAATGTCCGAAAGAAATTATGACGGTGACAACTTAAATGAAATTTTGGCATACATCAATTCTTTGAAAGAAGCAGGCGTTAATGTAAGCTACAACAAAGAAATATTCGTGGAAAGGGTGACACAGATTGAAATGGTGGACAAATATCGTGCTGACGTGAAGATTCCCTTCATTAACAATATTATTTCAAACTTGGATAACAGATTTACCGATTCCGGTGTAATTACTTCATTCGGAATATTCAACCCTTCTCATATGGACAAACGAGATAAAGATTACGGAAAGAGCGAAATTCAGACCCTCATTAACCAATTTGGCGGCTATTCAGTTGATGAGGCAAAGGAAGAATGGGAATATATGGCATTGAACATGGAGAAGATGAATACTCGAGATGTTGTACGTGCTTTGACGGGGCATTCGAAAAACCCACTGAGAATGGTTTATCCAATAACATCACACCTGGCTGAAATATATCGAGTGGTACCACCACATACCGCAGACGTTGAGCGTGATTTCAGCCAGATGAAACTGATCAAATCATGTCTCAGAAACCGCATGGTGGAGGAAACGTTAGACGCGGTCATGCGTATAGTAATTGAAGGACCGCCCCTGGAAGATTTCCCCTTCCACGATGCGGTTAAACTGTGGGCAGACGGAAAGAATAGGCGATTAAAAGTCCATTCCATGAAAGTGTGACGTAACTGAAGTTGTATAAACAAACATTGTAAATAGACGACACTGTGTATAGTAAAAAGAAGGAAATCACGTGGGAAATATGACATGACGCGATTAGTACTCAGGCGATGATTGGCAAGATCTCACTGAGAGTTGTTAAAGAGACGATTTTTAGGGCATTACTGTAGATAATAAGAAAGTGGAATACTTACTGTGATGTCTGTGCCCGGCCGCTCCAGCCCGCCCTATCACAACTCAATCGTTCTTCACCGGGCTCGTGCTTTATCTTTTGAGACTGGAGCCTCTCCGTCATCTCCCCACGACTCACATCGGAATGTTCACTTGACGGAACTTTAAACCTATCACTGGCCGGGGACTGGGAAAGCTGAGACGGAGATTTAGCAAGTCGTGATGGAGATGCTGTTGGACTTTTCGACTTCCTCCGCTTTTTACGTTTTGAAGAATCACTTTCGCTCTCAACAATCTGTCTCTTAGGAATATCGTCCGGATCAGAAGTCCTAAAGTGTCTGAACTCCTCAGTTTTGGGTTCTTTTTTTGCAGGTGGTTCCTCATCAAGAATAATAATTGCTTCGTCCTCTTCTATAGAATCCAGGTAGTCGTTACAACAGTTTGTGAGACATTTGATCTCCAGGAATGTTGATATTTTAAGTATGTCTTCAGCTACAGGTTTTGTTAAGACGAGGTAACCCTCGTAAATGTATTTTAGAAAGGCGTGTACAGCCCTGTGTGATAATCCCACTGGTAAGCACACATCTAGGATCGGGCCTTGTGTTGAGGCATTAGCATCATGTTTGAGTTTAGAACTAGCAGCTAACAACACAACTTTGTGCGCCTGTAAAATGGAGGAACACATTGTACATGTATCACACATTCCGGCATCTTATTTGTTAAGGTAACCCTTTACCCAACAAACCGGCCAAAACCGGCCAAATAAAGCTTCAACAGCCTAAAATATCTTCGGTCTGTCTCAATAGAACCATACAAATATGGATATCATTGGAACCAGCTCATTGACCACATTGTGATGGTTACAGTTATGCCCTGTGCCAATGCATTCTCTTATATATGCAAGTCGACCATAGGTCGACTCGCATATATAAGAGAATGCATTGGCCTAAAAAAAACAACTTTTTTTAACACTTTTTATAATTTTTTCTTACATTCTATAACAATTTTATAATTTTTAATGTGTTAAGCCAATGTATTCTCTTATATATGCGAGGCGACCTATGGTCGACTCGCATATATAAGAGAATGCATTGGCACAGGGCCCTTCTGTTGGGTAAAGGGTTAAATATTAAGTTACATGTATTTATATATATATGGTCATTTGTTGAACTTATTATCTGTAAATTTCATTAGAGAACTACTCGTCAATGAGTATTTAGTATAGAAAGGGTTAATATTTCCCAAAATAAATCTAATTGCATATACCGGTTGGTCTCGCATTCTCTACGTATGTGGGATGTTATATCTGCCCAAAGAAATCACTGCTTTATGGAAATTGGACTGATTACGCCAGATCAAAACACAATAGGGGTGTGATTATTTTGACAAAAATAATAAATGTAGTGGTATGTTTATTTGGATCGCTAGAGTAGCGCACATGCTACAATTTAATTCATAACTATGAGGGCTTAAAATCAATTGGAAGTGAGAAGAATCAAAATTGAATCGGATCTTTTGATAGCTGAGAATCAAAATATCAGCATGCTGTGCGAAAGTCAGATTACAAGGGCCGCAGCCCCAAGCGGAGGTTGATACAGAAGGGGATAATGCATTGATTCCCATACTGCACTTTGTTTCGCAATTAACAGGAATTCCTTCAACTGACATCATTTCAGCCCAACTACTGAACATTACAGTGATGTGAAACACTCCGGTGTCAATATTAACATCCCTGATAAATTTCATGATCAGACGAACAGTGCAACCTGTAGCCCGTGCTAATGGATTGAATTTTGAAATCCAAGATGGCCGCTGGTGGCCATGTTTTTCTCCGAATGACCCCAAAATGACTCGTTCCCATCTACATGTCAATGTCAACAGCTATGACGAATTTCATAATGATCCGATCAAAGGTACGACCTGTAGCCTGTATTGTTGATGCCTCACACAGGCGGACGACAGTTACCAAGCCATGGCAATTGCTCAAACTTTACAAAGTAAAGTTGAGCTAATAAATATCTTAGCTACAATGATTTTGTGGATGGTTATATTTAAACTATAAATACCTTAGCTACAATGATCTTGTCAACGGTTATAACAGCATCACATAACTGATCAGCTCTCCATAGTTCTGAAAGCTGCTTGAGTAGTGAACTCGGGTGAATGTAATTCATGTAGATCTTTGGCTCCATTTTTTGAGATTCAGCTTGAAGATAATAGATAATCTGAAACACATACATGTATAGAAATCCATTAGGACCATCTCAGTTTAATCTGAAACACATACATGTACAGCAATCCATTAGGACCATTAATGATCCAAATAAAAGAATATAATAAAGGAATAAAATTAGGGGTGGAAAATATCCCAAAATTAAATAAGAGAAGGGGGAAGTCCAAGTCTACTCTGACACGAGTATGAAAACCAGCTAAGATATTGGGATAGCGAGATAATAGTTTTTGTACAATAATGTCCCGTTACTATCAGGGAAGAATCCAGAGATAATTTGGGGACACCTGTTTCCAGCAGAGGATATGTACCGGTATCCCAATATAACTTTAAAATACGGCTTCTACACCGAACCAACACAGATACAGACGCATATATTATAAATATGACAAAATATTTCTGATTTAAAAATTCAACGTGCAAATGAAGGCTGTATTGCAACTGCAGATTTTTTATTTACAGCGCATATTGTTGAATTACCTTGAAAATTCAGGTTGACTCAATACTGTCCACTAGGAATTTGGGGTCATTTGGGCTTCTCAAGTTTGGGCGCCCATACCTGTAACAGGTATCAAAAGAGCCTTGGAAATTTCCCTGGTTACCAATTGACATGAGTTATGTGTTAGTGACCAGCTCACATAAAACCAGGTATTAATTTGTTAGGTAACATCAAGTAAAATAGACTACAATTTCCAACACCAACCCTGGGCAGGGCGTAATTCATGTCACACAAATGGCAACGAGACATTCTCGTACAAAAACTAGCATCTCGCCTGATCTCGCTATCCCAATATCTTAGCTGGTTTTAGTATGTACTTGGACTGGGGGGGAGGCAGGGTTGGCGCTGGACGAAAATTTTCTCTTGCCAAAATTTTTGCCAAATGAAATTATTTTTTGCCAAATTAAAAAAGTATTTGCCAAATTTAATTGCGCGTATAATTGGGGAAATTATCGTGTTTTTATCTTTGTTAAAAACTAACCACAGACACAGGTAAAATGAGCTACTAGAAAAGCTAGTTAGTATTATTAATAAATATCAAAGTAGCAATAAATATCTAAGCAACACCTGCCTGGAAACTATGTTTAATGTTGCTACAGTCATCAAGCATACATATTATTTCGCCTTGTATTACTGCTGAAATCAACAAGCCATAAATTAATCCGCTGTCATTCACGATCGGCTGATTAACCTATTGTCTTATACTCGCTGGTAATATAACACTGACATAAATATGTGCTACAAATGTCGCCAGAATACAAGTAGGGGTGGGAAAACTGAAGGCTATTTTCAGGATAGTTGATTTTCAACACCAAATCCCTAATAGGGATCCCTAATTGGGATTTGGTGTTGAAAATCAAATGTTGTGAGAATAGCCTAAATTGACATATGTAACAATGACATGAATGAACCCAAAATCAAACATCAGTTTATTTGGGTTGATTATTTTTCTCTACATATCCTGCGAACAGTTTACCAGTATGGAGAAGGGTCCGTGAAGATTCGGCAGAGGAAAGATTCAGCTGGTTGTATCGGCCGAACCTTCCTAGGTTTAGAACTATTTTGGGGAAGATTTTTTTTTGGACATATTTTATGAATTAATTTATGTTTATAATAAAGAAATTTAAATTGTATCATTATGAATTATGTGGACATATTTTTTTAACAGTTTTTACATGAATAAATTGTTATTACCTACACATTGTGTGGTAAATATAAGAAATTACTATTAATAAGCATGCAAGAAAAAAGTTGTAATTATAAAAATAATAATTTATCGGGCGTTCAGTTTTTCACTCAGTTCACGTTGGCACCAAGTGTGTTTGCATAAATGGCGACGGAGTATATAGAATCCTCCTTCAGATGCTGAGGCCTAAAAAAAAAGACGTTTGTTTCCGCTAACCCAAATGACCCTATTTAAAAGCGCTGAGTCTAAAAAAATTATTGCGACCGAAAAACTGATTTAAAAATAATAATGGTATCTGTGAATGTTTCACACATTTAATATACCCACATACTATAGATACATATCTCCCATTGAAAACAGCTGGTGCTTTGGAAAGTAAACATAATTCACACCACAACAACAGCAACAATGGCTACCTCCGTAGGCCAACACGTTGTTGTGGCTATCTATCTGGACTAATGTGTCCACTGCGGAAGCAAAAAAGAGATCAGATCGACAGACAACGAAACCAAAATTTAAGAACTCTTCTTTTTAATCAACCCGGATAAAACTGACTTCAGTAAGGTTAAAGTGAGGTGCCGTACATTGGCTGAGTCAGCGCCGTTCGACATAAATGTTGAAATGAAAGTTAAGGAGTTGTCAGCATTTAACATAAACCATATCGAGTTTGTTTGGGGTGATAGAGAGATAGTAGAAAAACAGATCGAACATGATACTATGGAAATCCACACAGCGGAATGCATTTGATATTCTTATGAAGAAAGAAATATATATCATCTGTAACTTTGAATCAGAGTTTCTTGTTTCTATATTACATGGGTTGACCACCTTGATACTAAGAAGTCCATAATGCGGGCTCATATCAAGTATTATACAAGTATTGTTAAAAATATAGAAAACGGTTGTGGCGTTGATAATGCGTTGAGCACAGTTGTTGGCCATTGTATATAAGTAGTAGTCCTAGAGTAAGAATAATAGGAAAGTTGGTAAACAACATGTTAAAAAAAAAAATTTAAACCCACCCACCTCCCCTGTTGCACTCGAAATCTCATCAAAACGAATACGCTTCGGACATGAATAACTACGTATGCAAAACTATCGAATATCGATAATCACACTTACCATACATTTCTTGAGAGGTATATCCAGAAAAACTACTTTTATCAGGTGAACATAATCAAAATCACGATAAAATTTGGCTCGACACAACATCATTAGCACGGAAATGTTAGGATCGATAACTCTTTCGAAAAGTCGGGTTGGCGATTACCGCAATACGATAGGGGAACACTTTGACGTTCGTACTCATATTTCACCAATTGTTGTACCTGGCTTACCTGTCCTAAGTTTCACAGGAAAATGGCTAATTTGATACTATTTGTCATTTTATACATATTTATCAGCCCATTTATTATTCATTTTCATAAAAATAAAATAAAAGAAGCTGAAGATGACATGTTTAAAATGTTTGAAGCATGAATTTGGCGATAAGTGTCACAAGTTATCAGAGTACGTTATACTTGTGATAGTTACATTACACACTCGGTGTTCCCCTATCGTATTGCGGTAATCGCCAACCCGACTTTTCGAAAGCGTTATCGATCCTAACATTTCCGTACTAATGATGTTGTGTCGAGCCAAATTTTATTGTGATTTTGATTATGTTCACCTGATAAAAGTAGTTTTTCTGGATATACCTCTCAAGAAATGTATGGTAAGTGTGATTATCGATATTCGATAGTTTTGCATAGTGTTAAAACGATTAATCGACAAATAATCGTCGACGTTGGTTTGTCTGAAAATCGACTCTACACATGTAATTCCAGTCGACTAGTTGGAATACAGTCAGAGATGAAAGAGGGTATCTCTTAAAATCCCTGAAACAGAGCGCAGCGAGGCGAAAACAATTTGGCCGGGGTCCAGGGGCCGCCTAGGCCCCTGGAAGCTCTAGGGTTTTTGAAGCTCTGAGATTGATTCTCAGCCTCTCCTGGCAGCTTTTCTGGCTTTATTATAGTGGCATTTTTTGGCTGGAAAGTTCAAAATTTTGGTCTATATCACAATATTTTAGGAGATCCTCCAATTCATTATATTATTAGATTAAGAACATACACAAATATTTGATAGAATGATAACCATACCTCAAAAAGTATTGATTGAGACCATTTGCATTTATACAGAGGTGCTGTTGTCCATACAGGTACTGCAGTAATTTCACATAGATAGAACACACATTGGAAAGTTCCCTTTAGAGTCAGTTGAAGTTGCAAATTAAATAAAGTTAACACATCTATACACTGTACATACAGGTATGGTAAACATAAGATGTTTACTTTTCCATTTTCTTTCTTTTTGGGATTGTGTAGTTTTTTAGTGAACTGCATGGAGATTTCCTTTTGGAACCTGTCACTGTATGAATTGATTGTGGTTTAGTAGCAGAAATGTTTTCCTTGATTTGTCCATATTTCCTCAGACATGATTGAGTTCTTTATCAGTTTTGCCTTCTGATGTGTGGTTTTTGTTTTTTTGGAAATTTTTGGCAGTTCAAGCAAAGCAGTTTCCTCCTTCTTTTCATTTCTTTTAGTTAACAACTGTTTCTTATACCGACCGTACGAGGTTTGAAGATGGTAACAAACACTCTTGTCTATTTTGTCATGATGAATGTCATCACGATGGAACAACTCCAGTGAAGATTTATTCTTCGATCGGAGTTCATAACGAACAGTTTGATAAGCCGAATAGGTTCTCGTGTGCAGTCTATTTGTCGTTTTGTTTACGATGTAGTTCATACTACTAAAGGACTGCTCAACATGTGGTGATGTAAATATACTTAGGCAGGCTTTTACAATCTTACTAACTGTGGGATATTTGTTATCCTTGAATATTTTCGCCCACCACAAATCTAGTCTGACCGGTTTCCGTTGGCCATCCACAACTTCCAGAGCATCTGGTAACGTAGGATCTAACTGGATCTTTGATGATTCCATGAAGAAGTTATTTCTATCACAATCCTTCAGAACACTTGGGAAAAATGTACACAATTTCTTGAGTGCATCATTTGTCACTCCATGACCAATTGCCTTTGGATCAATTGCCGACACATATCGCAAGAACCTGTTGTTTAGGGGGAACTTTTTCAGAATATATTCGGAGGTTTCCACATAGGCATCTCGCACCTTCTCCATGAAATTATTCCCAGAATCTTTGTCTGATTTTCGGAACTTTTTCAACAGCATCTCTGTAGTTGCACCATAATACATTTTATGTAATGAATGGTGAGACTCATCATGTACATCTAAACTTTTGAGTTTTGAATCGCTTACATCTCGCACTATTTCATGCTTGATCAAGCATGACAGAAAGTGTCTAACCAAATCCACTTGTTCGTCATAAAGTCTGTGAACTAACGGTTCCTTCTGTTCAAACGTCAGGATGAATGATTTGAAAAGTGGCAGAATTTCTGAATACAGGCTGAGATAAAGTTCAGTTTTTGTATCAGTGTGGTAAATCTTCTCAATAATTCTCACTTTCCTCTCTTTAGCAGCTACTGTCAACTTCTTATTGCGAGCTAGGTTTATTATCCTTTTAACTTCTTTTTTGCCACCTTCACTTAGTCCATCGAGTAGTTCAGAGTATATCATTATTTGGTAACATTGTGAATCGTCCTTTGTCAACCATGCAGTGTAAAGAAGTTTTAAGGCTGGCAACATAATCAAAATTGGATTTACGGCATCAAGAACTGAAAGCCACCGGTGTTCAATCCTATCTTTCGGTGAACTGTAAGTAATGCCTAATAGTGAGCATAGTCTCTCCAAATAGTCACGTAAATCTGGGCACCATTTGAAGTCAATGTGGACATCATCAGTGAGTTTTTCGATGTAGTCATCAAAATGGCTTGTGAAATGCTTAACAACATTATGAACATGATGGCAAACATCACCGTCTATGTCAAGCAGATGTGATGCCTCCGCATGAAGGCGAGTTTCGAAGCCACTGGTTTTACCTCGCATATAATTAGTTGAATCGGATAAGTTTGAGATCAGATTATGCAGAGGAATGTCATCTTGATCGAATAAGTCCAGAACCATATTGATAAGAGTCTCAGCATTCACCACTTTCATCGAAACTGAAGCATAGTGCTTGACAACAACTTGCTCCTCCTCTTCACTAAAATACGACACAAGGATGGAAAGTACCTTCTCATTTTTGTTGCTTAAGCACTCATCATTATTCAGGGAGAATGTTGAATATTTCATGTCACGAACAAGCGCTTTATGGTACGCTTCTGCCAATCCATCCTTGAGTTTATAACTTGCGGTTGTTCGCTCCATGGATAACTCCCCAAGTACTGCACGGTCCCTAGCCATCTCCTTTGCATATTTTATCAGATGTGGTGCAAGTGATAACGGAAGAGAATTCTCACACAAAAATGCCAATGTTCGGCCTTCTGCATACGATTTTCTATCAATAATGTTCACAAAAGGTTTCACATCTGGCTTCCGAATGTTATTGGAACACAGATTTCCATCATGCACATTAAGAGGTGCCCCATAGGGGAGAGTGCACCTTTCGCGATCACCACCACCAGGAAGGGATTGTTTTTCTTCTGGTTGCAATATGCCCTGCTTGACTTTTACATTGAAGAAAGTTGCAGGTAGAGACTGATTTGTTTGTATGTTTTTACGATGTCCACGATGTAGCACTGAGTTTGAATGTACTTTTAAGGCCTTCTTTCCTTCGTTTCCGTAGCTGATATCTTTGTTGCACCACAAACATTTTGCGAAGCCAGGACGGTCAATTTTTCGCACAAAGTCAGACAAATAGTCACCATTAGCATCCTTTTCCTGAAGCCAGCTCCATTTAAATTTATTTTTAATATTCTCCTCCTTTTTCGAAAGATCTTCCTGACTTTTCAATTCCATCATTTAATGCCGATAACACAAAATAATTATCGCCGATCGAGCAATAAACACTTCGAATTCTTGGAAATATATTGGCACCAGATCGGCACCGTAATTTCAATGTATAATCCATCGCGATTGGCTGATATTGAAGCATCGCAGAGTCTCTTGCAATAGCAGCGCCAATCAACAGAGGCATCGTAAATAACTTTGTCTGTGACCGGTGAATTGAAAAGTTAGCCGGTGCCAGCCGGTGCTCGTAATAACGGCCGGCTTTTTTTTTTACAAGAACAACAAATCGCGGGCGAACTTAATCGATGTCCGATTTTCGCTTCGCAAACCTCACCCCCCTATAATTTTCGTTCGGATTTGTAGTTATCTTAAGAAACAATAACCCAAAGCTGCTTAGTAATGAATATTGATGAAATAATTCCGGAATTAATTTTCATTCCGGAAGACTTGTGATTTTTTTTTGAAAATCCTGGAATTCCGTCAAATTCCGGAATACTTTCATCTCTGAATACAGTATATAATCTCATCAGCTGGCCTTGACAATGCATGGTTTCACTAAATGTGGGTCAGAAAAGCAGCAAAGATAGCTAGTCTATGTTCAAGAAGCTTTCCAAAGTCCGAACATATGTAATAATGTCGAGCTTGACATAGAACTACGCCGAAATTCGCCAATGCGATGATTCAAGTTAAGCACTACTCATTTTCAATACAAGAGCAGTAACTCTATATTTGATTTCTAAAAAGCACATGGTCCATAAACAGTGAGTATTAGGTCGCGGCGTACTTGACCGACGTCTCACGCATGTTCCAGGTTAATGCCATGATGTTATCATTTATTTTGGTTCAAATAGTCATGAAACGGCGACAATTAACTTGCTGAGAAAATTATTCTTTTTATATACATGTTATATACTCACTATATCGCCGCTTATCGCGGACGCAAAAATTCGTAGTGCGCATTCCTAACCAACACAGGTAAAGAGGGAGGGGCTTCCACAAAAGTGTTCGTCGATACTAACTGAGTCTAACTCTCCGCTTGCTACGTACGCCTTACGGAAGTTATGGCAACTTACAAAGTAGGCCTATGTATGCATCATGTGTATATATTCATTATAATGTGTGTCACATTGTTTTTTTTTATTTTGAGCTGACTCCGAGACTGAGTATCATTTATTTTCTATACCCTGGCAGGGAAGTATTTATTTGATTTCATGATTAAACAAAATCCCTCAATTATTTATTCTCATTAGGCCAAAACGAAGAATACCTGTGTTTAGGGTAACCCGCCCGCCCCTTCTCAAAACCTGCCGCCAAATTCCATTTTATCGTTTTTCAAAAATTTCCTCCGACTTCATATTATTTTTTTGTAATTAGGATTTCGCGACTACGGAATTAGCTTAGGCCTAAAAAAAATAATTATTTGTTTCCTATTACGTTGCCAAAAAATTCCAGGTAGATAGGTAGGGATTTTTTTTTTTTGGTAATATCTTTTTATTTTCCCCCCTAACAGTTAAGAAGTACATTAATGCTTACTCTTTTAATATACTTGTGTTAAGGCTGTCCATGTATATTGCAAGCAAACAGTTAATGTAGCACAATAATATGATAAGTATTGTCAATGTGAACAAACAAATGCCTCCCAGGCACTCAATTATGCAGCTCTCTTGTAATTATTCTCTCAGTTTAGATTGTGGTGGCACATCTTCCTCAGAGTACAATATTGACATATCAACAGGCCCAAGACATACACCATAATAGGGCTTTTCTATTACTTTATAATAACATAACTTGTATGATATTAATTCAAACCTCACTTAAATATTTGGTCATACACCTCAGGACCTAAGACACATATCTCACATGCGCCTCAGACACATTGCACAGGGTGTAAATGTTCCTCAAACACCCCTCAACTACACCCAAACAAACCAGTAGATAATTTCATGTGCTTTTTTAGTGCCCATCACAGAAGGGTGTTTGATATGGTAGACATGCAGTCATCTGTATACTGTCTGAGTGTCTGTATACATACTAGTAACTATGCATGAACACTATGAATCCTTGATTGACTGGGGAGAGGAACTTTAAATTCTGATATAGAATGTCTTCTATATGTATATTGCTCTCTAACAGATAAGACTTCTTCCCACAAGACATGGGAGTTGAACAAACAAGATTACCACAGGCAGGTTTTAAAGACTGCAGATTTATTGGTGAGATTGGGATTCATCTGCAACCACAAATGGACATGTATTTTAATAGAAGTAAATTGTTTTTGAAAATTCAATCTAAAATTATTGCTGCTTAATGTAAACATAGTATATAGTATATATTTAACGATATAGATGTGTTTACATGCCAATTACATGCATTTGGGGTTGAAATTTTTTTTTTGGGTTGAAATTTGAAAAAAAAAGTTCAGATCGGCCCAATTTCGGCAGGTCGGTCGGGTAACCGGAAACACAGATGTTTTTTTTTTGGCCTTAAACAAGTAAACCATTTCCTTGCAAATATCATCAATTCACGAAAAACGGAAGTGCCGCCATTTTTGTTGTAGTATATTCGTATTCCCTCGTCATTGTTAGGCAAACCTCGCCGATTTTTCGAAAGCGGAAACCAGAAAACACGCGATAGTTGTGCCGGAATATGTATTACCTAGCAAATCGAAAGTAACCGGATATTTTGCCGATTGCGCATGGCGATTGAATATGGCGGAAACACTTCCATGTGCGGATAGATCCTGAGTTTTAGCTATTAAACTTCACAAATGCGTTCATATGAATCAGAATAGAAACATCATGGCGCCTGTCAACTATAGCACAGACATGTTGTCGTGCGTGAACCGGTACCACACGGATTCTGAACTGACAGAAAAGGACATAGTAATAAAATGTCGGATTAAAAATAATTCTGACACTTTTGAAATCGACCCAAAGCTCAAAATTACATTATTCTAGTTTATCCACCTCTCACTGCATCCCCCCTGAAAATTATAAGCCTGACGTAACATGAGTCTGTATCATTATGTACCCATGCAGTAGGAGTGGTGTGTGAACTTAAATTTTTCCTAGTAGAACTATTTCTCATTAAATATTCATTAGTTCGACAGAAATCCGGACCCGATGAATCAACATCTTCTGTGTCGCAATGATCGGAATGCAACAGTCATAGGGTAATCAATGCACATATATTGTTCTTGGTGCTTACTTTGTTTTACAGGTGTTAATGCCACCACCGCTTTACATATTGATTATGTTATGTACGTCACGTTTGCGGCGTACGTCACGTTGGCGTTGCCGCATGTATGTGCCATTTCCAATGGAGGAACTCTTGTTAAATTCACCTTCTGAGTTGAATATTTCGCAAAATTTCTTAGTATTCGAGTCGGTGGATAAACAAAATATCATAAGTGTCTTGTGTGGGAAATTGAAAAGTAATATGTCCACCCGTAGGATTTGGCCTGTAATATCCGAGCTTCAGCGTGAACATAAACCGTTTAATTTCCAACACTAGACACTTATCTTACATATATAATATCATTTAATATCATGCTGTATACATGTCATTGAAATTCTGCAACACCATTAAACTGATTAAAGCTACCATGACATTGATTAGTGTGACAATGACTTGCCCAAGCTATATACGATTGACACTGGCAGACGATTAGAAGGCACGAATACTTAAATACTATTCCCCGTGAAAAATATAAATGAAAAAATAAAATAAAATGAAGTACCGCCCGCCCGCCCCTGTTTTTTTCCCTCATGTTACCCTAAACTCAGGTATTCTTCCTTTTGGCCTTATCATCGTAGATCCATAAGGAACTTATTTGCGATCGGTGTGTTTCTAGAGCACCGGTTCATTTGCAACAAAACCATGTGTCACGCGATTCAATTCTCCGATCACAGTAGAGTGTAAATATTGTGATGATGGCACGGAATTTGTAATTATCTTTCACATGTGTTTCATTAGTATAAGGTTGGTGATGTATTTGGCCGACTAGTCGACGTCGACTCGACTTTTGGGGTTCGACTCAAGAATCCCAGAGTCGTTTGAACACTAGTTTTGCATACGTAGTTATTCATGTCCGAAACGTATTCGTTTTGATGAGATTTCGAGTGCAACAGGGGAGGTGGGTGGGTTTAAAAAAAAAAATTTAACATGTTGTTTCCCAACTTTCCTATTATTCTTAAACTAGTACTACTACTTATATACAATGGCCAACAACTGTCCTCAACGCATTATCAACGCCACAACCGCGTTGTGTTGACGTTACGACCACGTTAGGGTTGAAACGATTAATCGACTAGTCGTAGACGACGCTGAAATGTCAGAACTTCGACTCTGAATTTTGCCGTCGGAACATAGTGTATTAGTTCCATGTATAACGCTTTCAAGATCGATTCAGACATAAACGGTGTTAACTGCGCGTAAGTTACGGTAAGTATAACATTTGGTGGCACCCGGAATTGACAGTGTTACTAGTATAGACACACACGGTGACCCGACTATTAATTGAAAGAATGAAATTGACAACACAATGTCTCACTCGTCGTTTGAGGTCAAAGACATCACTGCGACATGATGGCAATGATTGACGCGGCTTTATCGTTTGTCGGAGACTGCTTTGATCTAGACACTGTGTATATTTCAATTGATCAATTGAAGGTCGCTTAAGGTGTCATCATTGTTGCTACCGTATATAAATGATACTGACATTAAGAACTGGCTATCGTATTCTACAACATAGCCTATTCTATAGGGCGTATTTAGTCGGAACATTAATATTTTATAGTGACACTGCTCGGCACTGGTTTATTGGTGATCACGTGACGAAATCTCGAACGCAGATATTAAATTTAAAACCTGTATAAATGGTCGAGTTTCTAATCATTACCCACCACATGTCTAATTATATAATTACATTCAGTGTGTTGGATAAATATCAAGATGTTTACAGTATTATTTCCCAAATAAATTGGGTGTCTATGCAGGGAAATGCGCTACGCAATAGACCGTCATTGCATCAGTCATCAGTGTACGCCATGTACAATGAATTTCCGTACCATGTTATGTTTGAAAGTTTTGATATCGGGTACCGACTAGTCGACGCAACGCGACTTTTGGGTCTCGACTAGTCGACTCTGAAATTCACTAATTGTTTCAACACTAGACCACGTTGTTAAAGGCTGATAACCACGTTAAAAGGGACACTTATTTCGAGAAGATGTGTAGATCAATAGACAAGCCGAATCTTCCCACGACCGAAAAATACCGAGCCGAATCTTCCCCGTGACCGAATCTACCCGTTCCCATGGAGAATACAATAATGCATGGTCAATAAATTTTATGTTTAATAGTCTCATCCATATTTCTAAGAATTAGATGTAAAATGCCAAAAAAGACCTGTGTTCCCAGTGACCGCCCACCCTTATTCCAATTTCGGCACCAAATTAACAGAGTTTTAAACTTTTTCATAATTAGTGATGAGTGACTTTTTCAGAGGACCAGTTCCCTTCACACGATGCAAAGAACCAAAATTGCGACGAGCAACATATTTGGTAATGCCTGCATTTATATTTGTATACCGATTTATAAATTCGATTAAAACCTTATTTTGGTGATTTTAAAATTTCATGTCCAGTGAGTTACTGAGTAACTGTGTTTTGAGAATATGTGTAGCTGAATTTTCATATTTCCTTGTTCAGTTGGATTTAACTTGCAATTTATAATAAATTGTCAGTCAAGAGTAGCATCTGATCGTTTCCAGTGCCAGTTACATATGCATTGACACATAACTGGAGGAAAAACTCAGACATTGATGAACAGAATATAAAAATGGCGGTTGCTTTGGCTAAAAATAAAAAAACTGCAAGTGCTATTTAGAAATTAGAATAATATATGAAATAATCGTTCGATCAATTTGACAACACCTGAGCTTGATTCTGCACATCGGGAAAAGAATAATTACATATATATCTTTAGTTTGCTGTCATTATTTCTAATTGTATTAATCGATCTTTAATCTGCAAACAGTCTTTGTTATTAAAACGCGGCAAAGTGCACGCGACGGCCGGGTAGAAGCTGAATGTAATGCCCTGTATTCTCTTTTGTTTTTATTTAAAGGATCGTGGATCGGGATTTCAATATTTAAAAATATGAACAGACTCTTCTTCGTTCAAGTACGTTGGTATGGCTTACAGTCCTTTACTTATCGTTATAAATTATATAAGCGGGGTTAATTTGTCCAATTTTTTTGCCGAACCATTGAATTTTTCGCCACAATGCATAATAAAAAATAATAATTTGTATTTACTTACTTACTTCTTCTTCTTTACACTCACATTTGAGTAACCTCCTTTTGGAGTAACCAGGTACATGTAGTTAAAATATAGTCCAGATATGTACATTCAAATGGGTTTCATATGTACAAGTTTCCCCGAGATCAGCTTGAGATCTGTTAATGACTGTATAAAACAGCTGTATAAAATATATATTTATGTGTGTGCCTGGATTCCATTGATCCTTTTGTTAGTTCGTGTTTCTCTGGCCACGTCGATGAATCTCTTCTGTCTGGAACAGTGCATCAAGTAGCAGTATCGATTGGCTGCCAGGTTAAACATACTGCTGATTGTTTTGATGGAAGGATCCAATTTAGTGATATCTAAGATGGCTTGTATATTCTGCTGATCATTGAGACGAGTAAAGTCGGCAGAGCATAGTAGTTGGTATTCATGTGTGAGCAGAGTCGTTACTTTTTCTCTGGTATCTTTTAGAGTTGAGCAGGTCAGAAGGAAGTGATGTATGTCTTCGTCTTCTTCTCCACAAAGTCTGCATACGGTTCCATTCTTAGTCTTGGTGAAATGACGGCTTTCTAAGTTGTAGGTCATTGTTGCTAGTAGTAGTCGAATAGCAAGCATTGCAGCGGCTTTTTCTGGGTTGATGTCAGCTTTGAGTATTAGATGCGGTTTACCAGGCTGGAAAGCATGAGTACTCAGGTGTGTGAGGCTTTTAGAGATGCTGGCTTGCTCAGAAATTTGGTTTGTCCAATATTTGGAAACAGCATACTTAGTCATGTTTTTCCATTTTGTTTTGAAGAATGGGCTCTGGTGTAGATCTCTTGCATTTGGTAGTTCATATTTCAACAACAGTCTACTTGTAGCTACAAACCAGCTGGAGCTGTCGGCAGATTTCATTGTGATTTGACGTTCGGCAATCTGTTTTTCAAGGCTGTTATCAGTTTGTGTGCAGACATTATAATATAGGCAGAGTATCCGGATGTCCAGTTGTGCTTCAATAGGGAGTATTCCAGAGAGGATGTAGGTAGCGAGATCAGCTACTCTGGTTGGTAGAGACATTATTCTCGTAAGCATTTTTTTCTGGAACATCTCAAGGCTAAGTAGGTTGGATCCTTAAGGTTGTAGGACCTCACAACCATACAGCAGTACAGGAACAATGTAAGTCTGGTATAGATGTAGACAGCTGATGGGATCAAGACCAGCACCCTTTGGTAGGAGAAGTCGGTAGCCGAGAGGTAGCGTACTGGTCTCTCGTGCTATCGGACCGGGGATCGCAACCTGGTCAGGGTATTCTGACAAAAATCAGAACTCGGTCAGATACCAAGTTTGTCAGGCTGAAAAGTCTCATTCGATATCACTGAATCAAGATCCGAATGCAAAATGCCGACTTCCCCCCATTACAACACTTGTCCAGGTATGTTGTCGTGGGTGCAGTACGCTGTCCGATCGGGCGTGGACATTAATGGCTGACCCGTGTACACGCCTCGGTGTGTGCACGTTAAAGAACGCTACTGGAGTCACCACAGGGTTATAAATTTACTCGGCCGTGGTAGCACCTGGACCTCCACATAATCCTCATCACATTGAGGGCGATGGAGTATCAAGTAGATGTAGATGTAGATGAATATGTCTGTTGGCCTATGTTGATATCCTATTGTGCCTCACTGTGGGGCTGTTGTTGCGTCGTTTCCGGTCGAAGCCCGGGTAGGATGCTCGGACTGCACTGTGCAAGTCCCCTCACACTTTCTTTGCGTGTTCGATGATGATCGATAATGTAGGCGGTGGCTGTTGGTGCTGCCTGGGGCCTATACCATAGAATACCATTTGTGTAATATCAGCGTTAATTTGTGATTTACTAATTTTGTAATACATATTGTGTGTTCTATCGCATTCGACTGTATTTCTATCAGTGTATTTCTTTCATTGTAGATTGAAACTCAACATATGCCCAAAACTTTTATATACCAAATATATTGACATGTAATGACATATAGGCCTATGATCTTTTTTGGCGAACCATCTATATACTGGGATTCACTTGACCGGAAAATCTTTGCATTTGGTGGAGAAAAAGTGGGCCTGAAAATTTCATCTTTGTATGTTTTCATAGTACTCGAACGCTACAACTTTGTAATATGTTAAAAATCGCAATACGGAATGATAAAGTACTGACTAAGCGGGTTCTATAGTACAGCAATAATACCATTTTTGTAAAAAAAAAAATCATTATTAGATTACAACTGCATGCATAGGTTACATTATTGATTTTTCACGCCGTGATCACGACGATTCAACGTGCGGATAATGGTGAGTGCGATTAGCTGGTTACATGTTCTTTGTAATGCGGTCACCGAATCTCAATTGTTAACCCATTGAGATGGTTCATACACTCAATGGAGTTGAAAGGAGATAGCCATGTCAGCGGTATAGATTTTAATTATGAATGGAATTAAAGAGTTACAGTAAATTGTCGGGCTTGGGCTCAAAACGTATATATAAACGATCTTTGTGCGAATGTACACAGATACGGGTGAATCGGGGGGGGGGGGGTGGCATTTCGTGTTGAAACAGTTACTGATAATTTCAGGCTAAGTTGCGTTAAGAACCAGTAGACCCCAAATATTTACCATGACATTATGTAACCTATTTGAACCGCATGGCATTTGTGTGCTCAAGAAGTTTGCGTTCACCTTGTGGTCTAAACAATTTAATTTGGCCAATAGTGCCGCACATAATGTTCCATGAGTGAATTCTTAGAAAAAATCGGGTTCCCCTGATCCTGAACTTACCAATGTAATAGTGCGTGTTGGTTATAAACAAAATGTCATATGTTTACCTAAATTCAGCCGCTTAGTTGGGTATAAATGGAAGGTAGGCCTACGGAGAATTAGGTATAGTTTAAATAGATGGTGCTATATATATGTTTTAAAATCGAGGTTGGGTGTCCCCGGAGACCCTGGACGAGGGAGTGTTGGTCCTCATTGGAATTTCCAAATGAACGCCCATCCTTGACACAGGACGAAAATACCAAGTCCGAGAACATCGCACCCCTATCATGGGTTGAATTTTTCCAGCTTCATGGTTCCTCACACTTTTCAACTATTACGGTCTAAATGATCCAACTTCTACTATTTCAGCCGCTGTCCCTGCCCAAAGCTAGCTAGACAAATCAGGTTCCACCCTTGGTAATATTGCTATATATAAAGTTGATGTGGCTATTTGAACAGCAACCGATATGTGTGTTTGCCGACCTTTTTCGACAAACCGTTAAGAAATATGTAACATATATAAAACATCTGAAAATGGTAAGTATTCCACATGATATCGAAGGAATTACTTTTCACCGTCGCAATTGTGGTCAAAATAACCCAAGTATCGGAAACTAGTCACACATACTGTACCTTTATTCATCAACTAAATCACTCACCAACTGACAGAAATAGGCATTGCAATATCATTCGCAGATATCATTAGTGTAATTTCCCTTGACAAAATCACAAATGTTTAGATGTGCGTTTAACGAACGGTGGTCGATAGTAATCGATTTGCCGTCTTTTTGTGATTTACAAGAAATCACGTTCGCTGTTAGATTACAGTGGTCTATAGTACTCGACACCTTCTGTACGGCTCAAATAAGCCTGCTATTACAAAAATTGTATTCTATAGTATGGGCTCCTGGAGACAAGGCTATGTGGTTTTGTCAGCGGCTGTTGTTTTGTTTCTTTCTATATCTTTTCTTTTTGGGCGGTGATTTCGATGGTGATGTTGGCGAATCTGGAATCGGAAGCTTTATTATCTTTGCTGTTAGTTCTTTCCTTTGAGCTAGATTTTCTTCTTTTTCTGAATCGGATGCGTCTTCGGAACCGGATTCAGACGCGTCTTATGAATCTGATGTTGGTGTTTCGGTTGCTGTATATAGGAGAGGCAGATGAAGACACTGGTTCGATGTACTCCGGGGTCTTCGAGGTGAAGCGGTTTGTGTCCGCATCTATATCCGTTGTAATGGAGAGTATATTACCTCGCCGAGTGGATCATCGATTTCGGCTACGCGGGAGGTGCATGTCGCCTGGTGTAGCATCAGTCGATTTCCTCTTTTTCCACGCAGCCAATCTCTTTGTGTCTCTCTTTTTTCTGGATGGAATTTTGTTCGTTCGAAGCTTCTACCTGGCTGATTTGGTTGTCTCCAGTCCTCTCCGGTAGGGAGCCCTGGTAAGGCCGGGTCGGACTGGAAGTCCAAAATCAACTGGTGTAGCCTTGGTGTTCATGGAGTGACCAACTCACACAAAGCGCGACATGTAAGAGGTCCAGCATTGTTGTTGCAGCAATTGTGATTATTGGTGGCGTAGTCATCCTGAGAGATGGCGATGCTAACTCTTTGGTGGTCCGACCGATGAATGAGTAGAATGTGTAACTGTGGGAATAGATTCAGATCCGCCTGTAATACTTGATTAAAACGTTATTGATATGGTGAATATGTCCAAAACATCGGGAGTGGCTGAGTTCGCTATTATTCTGAGTTTAGGAAAGTCTGCTTCTTCGTACTAGTAGTGGTTGTAGTCATGAGTCTGAGGTAGAGTCTGCGTTGATGCAGCTTGTAGCAGAGACCTCTGGAAGCGACCTCGATACGGTACGCCATTTGAGATGGTTGTTGAGCTTGGGGCAATCGAGCATCGAGTATAATCTGCAGCGTTCTTTCTTTGGACATCAGGATCTTTGCTAACATCATGCGGTGGTGATTCAGCTGCGATAATGTCGTTAATGGTCTGAAGAAGGGGACTTCTTATTGCTTCCAGACTGGAGCAGTCCAGTATGAAATGCCACAAGGTCCAGACAGAGGGGCAGGGACGTGGCTATATGGTCTCCACTGGGGGGGGGTCCACCTTGGCAAATTCCAATTGCACCCCCTTGAATCCGACCAAACACAAGGTTTTGCATAATTCCATTTGCACCCCCTTGAACCTAAGTTCTAATAGCCTATTCGTAAACCATGTTCTCCATGCCTGGTATGAGAACAGTTGAACCTGAAAATGGCATAAATCCTAACACCCAGTTGTCTAACTTCCGACAAATGCACACGAATACGGGCAAGAGAACGGGACACACCGGGCCGACCATGGTCCGGCCAGCTGTGGGAACATTTTGAAATCCGAACAAGAAAATCGCGAAATCCTAGCCTCAAGCCTTCCTATAGTTGGAACTTTCAAACCTGACACCCCCACTTATGTTGAACACTTCCAACTGCTGACAATTTGACCAAATGTAGGACAATATTGTTTTCTTAAACTAATAAGCAGTGTTTTATTTGCCATCATGGGGGGAGGTACAATGACACACCGAGCCGACCATGTTTCGGCCCGGTGTGGGAAAATTTGAAATCTGAACAAGAAGATCGCGAAATCCTAACATCTAGACTAGCCTCAAGCATTCCTAGAGTTGGATATTTCAAACCGGACACTGACATTTAGGTTCGAAAATTTCCAACTAATGACAATTTTGACCAAACGTTGGACAATATTGTTTCAGTAAATTAACTAGCAATTTTTGACTGGCCACGAGGGGGACCAGGACACATGCTTTCCAAGTGTTGGACATTTCCAATATGACACCCCCTAAGGTTGGAAAATTTCCAACTGATGGCCATTTCAATCCAAAATTTTGACCAAAAGGAGGATAATATGCAAATATTGGTCCAAAAACAATACATTTCCCTCAATAAATTTTTTGAAAATCAAACTACATGAACATTTTCAACATGTGTGAATTTCCAACTAATGTTGTGTCAGGTATGAAATTTCCAACTGTTGAAAATTTTGAGCAAAGTTATGGGAGGGGGTGAAACACCCCAAACCTCCCCTGTCGCCACGTCTCAACAGAGGGGGCATGTATTGGCATGTGTATATCGATTTACTGAGTTGCATGGCCTCAAATATTGCATTTCATAACGCGAGTTCTTTGTCAGAGGCAAATTTGGCTAAGTCTATACAACGGAACACACATTTTGTTTGAGAATATGTTTTTGTTCTTAATCATAGATGCATAAATTTATGATGTTTTGTGTATAATGTGGTGATGAAATTAGTAAAACAGTGAAAAATTCCTTCACTTTGCTCTAGTTTTTTTAATAGTTCACCATAAAATACGGAATTTGGCTCATTCTGAGAAATTGAGGCTACAAAATCAGGTAAACTCCCATTTTTGAAGGCACTTAACTAAAAAAAATACTTATCGAACCTATGAATGGTTTTCTGTTCTGGAATCCGGAAAGTGAGGTCGACAAAATATACTTGACATATACTTAAATTTGATTGAAAATCCATAAATTGATGATCTGACCAAATTTTCCCATATTTGGTGCCAAGTTGGTGGGTCAAATATAGGTCACACAGCTTGACAGGCACCTGCAATGTATTCAGGACACTCGTAATAGGTTTAAAAGTCGGCCTGTCAACTTTTCCTCAAACTGAATGCCTCTTGGGTTTTCAGTTCACTGTTTATCTCATATTTTCAACCAGTCTATGATAAATGCTTTGAAACTTTCTGAAAACTAAACTTTCAGGAGCAAGGGAATCTCAGACACATCATAAAACGTAATGGAGAAATTTAACTGTGGTACTAATTATTTTGCTTTCCGTTGAACTCTTTCCAAAGTTGTACACTGATTTTTATGGCGCGGTTGCCATTCCGAATTTGATTGCTCTAGTATCACTGGGGGCCCACCGCTCCAACTAAATCCGTCCGAAATCGCATAACCGTCCAGTGCGCGTCGATAAATGCTAAGTTGCCCTCTCTGCAATTTTATAACAATTAGCGTGACGGCACTTAAAATGGTAAGTATTTTCTTAAAAATACAAATTGAATTTGATTTTTTTCAATATCACCGTCTGTATCCGTGTGTGTTGAATTTGATTTGAACCGCCCACGGATGATTGAACAATCGGGAGTTTATCACTTCGTTTTCGACATTTTACCGTAACCTTCGGCGATAAAGTTTGTTTTTGAGACCAGAAATGTGACATTCCAATGGGCAAATGGCCAAGCCATAGTTCTCTGGTAAGTTTGTTATCTCCGGAACACGAAATGCAAACATATACACGAAAAATCTGAACAGGTCTAATATAAAGGTGGTACATTAATAATATACAAGCACACGGTGGCTCCAGTGCGAAATTTTTATGGCTCCAGTTCGAAAACGAGCAAAAATGATATGCTCCAGTGCGCACCCACGATAAATAATTTCGATATTGCACACAATTCATCGAGAATTTAGTAGATTATAGACGTCATAGCCGAGCATAATGATATTTTATCTAATATCTGTGCACAAATTTGTCTCTTTGCGGTTTGCAGAGCAAATAATGATGTAACCATTGCAGAACATATATGTAAGGCGGCTAAGTGTCAAATAGTAACAGAATCGTTCACTTTATGATACAAACCTGACATTTGGCATGAATGGCCAGTGTATGCCAATTGTGAACACTGATTTTGTTTTCGACAAACCAATCAATATGGTCGACAAATTCAAAATGGGCGCCACTTTTACGAAATGGCCGCCGTTTTCAGCTTTTATCCGACGTATACGAGGAATGTGTTTTATAAATTCCTTATTTGAACATTCTAATATTTCACTCAATTAAAGCGTGTTTTAGGATGGCCGCAAGACTCTATTCCCACACACACCACACCCCAATCCAACATGGCCGCAGTCCAGTGGCATTCAAATAGGGAACCCATGACAGTTCTCGGGCCTTTACCGATTTAGGTCGAACAAAGAGCGGTGTATATGGTTGCCCCAAAGACGCCCGACATATTCACCAAACACATCCGATTCAAAATGACCGCCACCTAGAGGGGTCCAAATAGGGGATTTGAACTTTCCATTTTTTGTAAATTTCCAACAACCTGACACCGCCTATAATGATGGTATATTTCCAATTGATAGCAATTTTAGACCAAAATTTGGACTGAATATAGAAAAAATGGCTAGAGTCGGTCCAAAACAACAAATATTCCACTAATTAGTTTTTGGAAAATCAAACTATAAGTGGTGTAAAATTTCCAACAAATGCTGTGTGAGGCATGACATTTCCAGCTGTTGAAAATTTTGACCTGAGTTGGAGGGATAGATCCCTCTCAAACTGTCCCCGTCGCCACGTTCATGGGGTGGAATACACCCCATGCTAACATGCCCGGCGCCACGTCCCTTCATATAAGCAAAATAGCTTCATAGAAACCGTGAAGCATCGAAATCAATACGCAAGCACATTGAGGTGACGATTTCGGATTGTGCACTTTCGCCGAATGCGCACCTGTCGTGTAGCTTGTTATCGCAAAGGCAACGTATCATTTTGGAATATTTTATAAACATTGTTTTAACAAACTTACGATCCCCATATGACAATGATGTTGATTGGCAATATTAAGAACAATACCATGACGACAATAAACTGATGATTGTAGTAGAATTCACCACATGCTCCACTCAGAATGCTTTCGGATTTGTCATAGTAAAAAGCACTGGAAATAATGAGGTTGGGGAAAAATACAAAGATTTTCAGGTTTATTGAATCCTGTGGACCAAGAGCCGCTTTACATATGTGACCCGCCATATCAAATCCAGTCGAGGTCGGGATTTTTTTACCCTGTGCCAATGCATTCTCTTATATATGCGAGTCGACCATAGGTCGCCTCGCATATATAAGAGAATGCATTGGCCTAACAATTTTTTATCATTTTTTTTAAATCAATGTTTCTGACAATTTTTAGGACATAAAATAAAAAACATCCATTACCCTGCAGGGAGCCCCACACATATATAGAAGCATATAGAAGAGTGTCGTCTGCTCATGTTTGTCTGGGGCTCTGTATAGGTGAAATTGTAAAATTGTTAAAGAATACAAGAAAAAAGTATTAAAATTAAAAAAAATTGTTAGGCCAATGCATTCTCTTATATATGCGAGGCGACCTATGGTCGACTCGCATATATAAGAGAATGCATTGGCACAGGGCAAAACAATCCCGACTTCCGACTGGATTTGATATGGCGGGTCACATATAAATAATGGCATTTTATTGAGGAGGAAACATGATTTTTTCTTATATACACGTCTCACAATAACGCTCACTGAGCTAAATTTCTTGGCATGGCATAGACTTTCTCTCGCCGGAAACGCACAGGAGCCTGGCGATTGCGCACTGGACTGTTATGCGATTTCGGACGGATTTAGCAGGAGCGGTGCATGGGCCCCCAGTGAGTATAGGGCGTACCACGTATAGTGCTCAGTGGCAAGTAGAAGTTTGAGTAAGAGGAAGTAAAACAAAGCATGATGCGAAGATTAATGATTTAAACAATATTTATTTGCCCCAATTAATATTACGATTATGATGAACAACATGTTGATGATGAAAACATGAGTAGAATAGAATAGAATATATAGGGGAAGAGGATCAAGCAGCAAAATGGCGAACGCTCTCTTATGTATTCAACGCAGACAATATAGTGAACTTATGTCTAAATGTCAATTCAAGTCTAACAGCAGACCATGAAGCACCATGCAGTTTATCTTCACACGAAGAGGAACACACATATACGTAAACAATGTTATATGTTGCATGCCTATACATACAATACACCAATTGGATGTCAATATATAGCCTCGATAGTCGATACCATGGAAGTATATCTGATTTCATGGAATCAGACCTCCAGTTATTATTAATAATATCATATTTCATATCATCAAATACATAAAGAATGATTTTAAAACAATGTTTATGTTATATATCGTCGGTGGGCTTCTAAAAAGTCGTACTTCCGGAAAATCAAATTGTTCATGAGACGCCATATACTATTTATCTAGGGAGCTATTCTTGGTATCTGCAAATAACTTCGCACAATAACACCTCATATCACAGTTGCTATAATATTTTTCACTTTCATATTAAATTATATTCCAGTTGATGAAAAAACGTGATTGTATGGTGTTATACGACTTTTTGGAAGTAAAATGTAGAAAATTATGATTTAAAGATATCCCCATATGATTTAGATATCCCCATATGATTTAATGATATCCCCATATGATTTAAAGACATCCCCATATGATTTAAAGATATCCACATATGATTTAAAGACATCTTCAAATGAGTTACGTATATCCCTATATGGTTTAAAGATATCCCCGTATGATTCAAAGATATCCCCACATGATTTAATGATATCCCATATGATTTAAAGATATCCCCACATGATTTAAAGATATCAACATTTGATTTAAAGATATCAACATATGATTTAAAGATATCAACATATGATTTAAAGATACTCCCATATGATTTAAAGATATCCCCACATGATTTAAAGATATCAACATATGACTTAAAGATATCCCCATATGATTTAAAGATATCCCCACATGATTTAAAGATATCGACATTTGATTTAAAGATATCAACATTTTATTTAAAGATATCAACATATGATTTAAAGATACTCCCGTATGATTTAAAGATATCCCATATGATTTAAAGTTTTACCCATGTGATATAAAGATATCCCCATATGATTTAGAGATATCCCCATATGATTTAGATATTTCCCCATACGATATAAAGATATCCCCATACGATTTAAAGATATCCCCACATGATTTAAAGATATCCACATTTTATTTAAAGATATCAACATATGATTTAAAGATATCCCCATATGATTTAGAGATATCCCCGTATGATTCAAAGATATCCCCACATGATTTAAAGATATCAACATATGATTTAAAGATACTCCCATATGATTTAAAGATATCCCATATGATTTAAAGTTTTACCCATGTGATATAAAGATATCCCCATATGATTTAGAGATATCCCCATATATGATTTAGATATTTCCCCATACAATATAAAGATATCCCCATACGATTTAAAGATGTCCCAATATGATTTTAATATATCCCGATATGATTTAAAGATATCCCCATATGAGTCAGAGATATAGCAATGTTATTTAAAGATATCCCCATATGATTTAAAGATATCCCCACATGATTTAAAGATATCAACATATGATTTAAAGATACTCCCATATGATTTAAAGATATCCCATATGATTTAAAGTTTTACCCATGTGATATAAAGATATCCCCATATGATTTAGAGATATCCCCATATGATTTATATATTTCCCCATACGATATAAAGATATCCTCATACGATTTAAAGATGTCCCAATATGATTTTAATATATCCCGATATGATTTAAAGATATCCCCATATGATTCAGAGATATAGCAATGTTATTTAAAGATATCCCCATATGATTTAAAGATATCCCCATATGATTTAAATATATCCCCATATGATTTAGATATTTCCCCATATGAGTTAAAGACATTTTCAAATGATTTAGAGATATCCCCATATGATTTAAAGATATCCCCATATGATTTAGAGATATCCCCATATGATTTAGAGATATCCCCATATGATTTAGAGACAGCCCCATATTATTTAATTAAAGAATCTTCAAATGAATTAGATATATCCCCATAATAAAGCTATCCCCATGTAATTTAAAGACATCCCCATATTTGATTTAAAGATATCTTCAGATGATTAGAGATATCACCATATAAATTAAAGACATTTTCAAATGATTTAGAGATATCTCTATGCCAATTAGGAATAACTCGTTTTAGGACATATCAGTAATACAATATTATAACTTCGCAATTTTATTTATTGATGAAGATATCCTCAAATATTGAGAGAAATCTCCAAATATTTGTGTATACATGTATGTATGTTAACTTGGCTGCCCATACGAATTGGCGAAATTCTCAGTTCAGTAATATATAGAGGATATCCACACTTTTTCAGTGGATATGGGTTATATCTCATGAGTGATGACAAAACATTGAATTTCCACGAGTGGCTTTAGCCACGAGTGGAAATTCAAATGTTTTGTCATCACGTATGAGATTTAACCCATATCTACTGAAAAAGTGTGGATATTCTGTTTATTATATACTTTAATTACTTGCCTATGGCCCCCAATGAATGTCAATACATCAGAAATTTCACCAGTGGGATATCACTTATATCTCACTGCTAAAACCTTATAATTCATGGGCAAGTATATAATAAAAGTCTGTATTCACTAACGACATATCTTTATTATCGTCAAATCTTAAAGGGAACAAGGCGTTCGCATGCAGTGGGTATATTAATGTGCAAAAATGATTTTTAAAAACCCTGCCAAAACCAAGAAGAACATGGAGATATAGATCAACTTTATTCTTTATAAATTACCGCTATTGCCAGCTCTCCGATAACAACATTTCGATTGTTGAAAACATTGTTATGTAAACAAAACTGTAACCGTGATTTGTCAACACGCATGGCTAATCGTGTATTACAATAAAGTTCAAATATTTTAGTCTGAAGATGATTTTCAAAATATTTTTTCAATGCTTTGACGTTTTCTAATATTTACCGTCAAGTTTTGATTAAATTTTGGTATCTTATTGGAATAAATGGACTTTGATCGGTATGTCATTGTAATTACCGATATTATGTCATACATTTCATATCAACCATCCATGACTGGAGCTTCCTGAAATTTTGCGAAATTTAACCTTAATTGTGCCAATGCATTCCCTTATATATGCGAGTCTCCCACATGTAGCCTCGCATATATAAGAGACTATATTGGCCTAAGAATATTTACACCGACCTTGTAAGCCAGTGCGTTCACCTATATATTTGCGAGGCTCCATATGGGAGACTCGCATATATAAGAGGATGCATTGGCAGTATTTGGCACATGATCGTTAATACTGCACCAGCGCATCTCCCGACATGGAAGGGTTAAATTTAACGGGACCAATGCATTCGCAGTAGGTAAATATCTATGCAAACAAATATGCAAAAACATGGATAATTAGATAATCTTTGGTCTTATATTTATTAGAAATGTCGAAATTGTGCGCGTTGAAACCCCTCGTATAATAATTATGTAAACAAAACTGTTGCAGTGATTGGTCAATAAACATCGCTATTCATGCAGTATAGGTTCAAATATTTTAGTCTGAATATGATTTATTAATAAATTTTGATTAAACTTTTGTAGCGTATTGGAATAATTGGACTGTTATGTATGAGATTTGTTCAGACCATTTTTAAATGTGGACGAGTCAGAACTTTTCCGACTATAGAGAAAAGTGGTCTACTTCGAGTTGACTGAATACTATAATGGTATAATAACACATTCAAATTCACGGTTGGTGAAATCCAAGCTAAGTTGTGTGCAGGGTGCAGATGCGTTTTCCTAAACAGTTAGAATTTTGGTCTGCATCCAAAACTAAACGAGAGGCCGATCACGATCGGCAGATGTTAACCCATCCCTTGGCGATAGTAAATTACTATGATCGAAATCATAAATGAGAGTTTTGGCGTTGAATTATAGAGTATATTGTTATGTACTATTATAGACAAATGTACATAACACAAATTATTGGAAGTTATGGGTCACTCGCATTAATATAAGAGAATGCACTGGTACAGCTAAACCACCACAGCCTTTGGTTAAATGTGAAAAGTTGCCTGGACATGGAATACTTGGGTTAAGAGAGTCCAATTTAAGTTTACAATAATAATGTATCAAATTCTACCAACAGTATAGTATACAGATAAGCCAACTCACTGCTGACCCATTAATATCAATTATATATCAGAGCTGTCAACAAATCACAAGAATTGTTTATGTTGAACACTGACTTCTCTATTAAACCAATAACAATTATAATGACCTCAGACCATCTGAAGATATCACTCTACAGCACAGATGTCCAAGTCTACGGTTAATACCATGTGATGTTTATTGTTGAATCTTTATTTTAAATTAGATACCATAGCTTTCTTTATCAGATTATTTGCACATCAATTGGCATAAGAGACATCATAAAATAATATAGCCTTATCAATAGCTAAGTAGTCCAAAGGCATGGGGTGGAATTAGTGAATTGGGTTTAAAGTCGCTCCAAACAAATGTACCAGTACATAACACAAGATTATGGACCGATTTAATCAAAATTTGGTGTGGTAACTCGGGATACCCTTGGCAGAGTTATAAAGGTGTTAGTTTTTCAAATTTTGTTACTTTAAACATTTTTTTTTTAAATTATTTAAACAAAACATATTTTATTATATATTATTTAGTTTTTTTGAGTGAATATATTTTTTCGAAAAAGGGCCATTACTCAGTTAAATATAGTCGGATCAAACCCATATTCGAACTCGATCTGTATTTGAGAAAATATTTGAGTTATCGCACCATGCGTAAAGTGTCTACGGACAGACAGGCAGGCAGACGGACGGACGGACGGACGCACGACGAGTGGTCAATCCGGACAACGACACTATGTTTACCATACTATGGTATGGGTAAACATAAAAAGAAATTGGCGTATTCTATGTTCAACACGGGCTATATATAACTCAAGCACAATTTATTTGACCGTCCCCATATGTGACCCGCCATATAAAATCCAGTCGGAAGTCGGGATTTTTTTTTACCCTGTGCCAATGCATTCTCTTATATATGCGAGTCGACCATAGGTCGCCTCGCATATATAAGAGAATGCATTGGCCTAACAATTTTTTATCATTTGTTTTAAATAAATGTTTCTGACAATTTTTAGGACATAAAATAAAAAACATCCATAACCCTGCAGGGAGCCCCACACATATATAGAAGCATATAGAAGAGTGTCGTCTGCTCATGTTTGTCTGGGGCTCTGTATGGGTGAAATTATAAAATTGTTAAAGAATACAAGAAAAAATTATTAAAATTGTAAAAAATTGTTAGGCCAATGCATTCTCTTATATATGCGAGGCTACCTATGGTCGACTCGCATATATAAGAGAATGCATTGGCACAGGGTAAAAAAAATCCCGACTTCCGACTGGAATTTATTTGACCGTCCCCATATTCGAACATGGCCTGTGTTTTCTTGAGTTTAAACCACATACCAAGTTTGGACTAACGAACACCAATGTTATCATCGGGCAACCGAAAAATGTTATCATCGGGCAACCGAAAAATGCTGATGGACTGATTACATAATACGACAGTTTTCAACGGTCGTATAAAATGTGAAATTACACTATATACTAAACTACACTATATACTAAATTTGAAAGACGTAAATATTCTTTACGTAGACTTTGCTCGTTTATACGATTGATTAACTTTAAGTTGGATGGCACATAATTATGTGACCCGCCATATCTAATCCAGTCGGAAGTCGGGATTTTTTTACCCTGTGCCAATGCATCGATCAGAGAGCATTATGAGTGTATTTTGCACTAAGCCATGTATCAAATTCATTCATTTGTTGCACATATTCTGTTGAGTATAAACAGCGATCGATGGTCCAATAAATGGCCGGATTACACGTGTAATCGTCAGGTTGCGAACTACATAAGTGACCCGCCATATCAAATCCAGTCGGAAGTCGGGATTTTTTTTACCCTGTGCCAATGCATTATCTTATATATGCGAGTCGACCATAGGTCGCCTCGCATATATAAGAGAATGCATTGGCCTAACATTTTTTTATCATTTAAAAAAAAAAAATGTTTCTGACAATTTTTAGGACATAAAATAAAAAAACATCCATTACCCTGTAGGGAGCCCCACACATATATAGAAGCATATAGAAGAGTGTCGTCTGCTCATGTTTGTCTGGGGCTCTGTATGGGTGAAATTATAAAATTGTTAAAGAATACAAGAAAAAATTTATTAAAATTGTAAAAAATTGTTAGGCCAATGCATTCTCTTATATATGCGAGGCGACCTATGGTCGACTCGCATATATAAGAGAATGCATTAGCACAGGGTAAAAAAATCCCGACTTCCGACTGGATTTGATATGGCGGGTCACATATGATCACAATGTATTATAAGTGGCACATACATATTCAAATCGAACCAGAGTCGACGCGATGTCCATGCATGCTGAAACGTTTTCGCTACTCAAATAGATAATTATTTTGGCGACAGGCTTCATTGTGTACTTCTAACGTAACGATTACTGCGAGGCCCTGTGTCGTCCACAGACAGCGATGCCTATCCGTTGTGAATAGCGATCTTATTTCGATGGAAGCTCGTGATTCACGACGACGAGTACAGTGATTGCCCATCTAAACACACCCCATGCATCCGGATATGCTCGTAGCGGAAGACATGCTCGTAGCGGAATAACCACATGGCCAGCGATTTGCACATCGTTCACGGTTAGACACATGTTGCACCGAAACAACACATACCAGTTGTTGACGGTGGTGGTACTATTTGTGGCTATAATTTACCCAACTGTACATCAAACTTCTTTAAACATGGACGCAGTTTAATCCTATTTTACCGGGAAGTTAGGCCAATAATTGTGGCAAAATTTGCATTTCTTACATAAAATTACGATTTCCGTGGTAACAGCCCAGACAATATAGTCTTTGCATACATTGCTATTTCCGCGGATATTCCCTTAATATAATAGAGAACATTTTCAGTCATGTTTCTACATTTTCCATAGTAAAAAATTACCATATATGCAGGTCATAGCAAGAACATATGGCATGTCTATAGCAGTGGTTTTACGTTTGCTATAGACATGCCCCAAAATCAAGTGAGTGCCTCCATGGAAACTAATTTTTCAGGCACTAATATGATTGACATCGCAAACATGTCCAGTTCATTTTGAAGCTAAGATATCATACTTTGAGAAACTGTATGTTATATAATTTGTCAATGCAAAGATTCATTAAAATTTGATAAAACTTATAGCGAGTAAGTATTTCAGGTCATAATTTTCGTATAAAACCCGATTATTGAACAGTAATATGCAAATTGCGGAAACCACAACCGCTCATTTATGTAGACCGATTATCGCTGTTAACGTTTAAAAAAAATCAAGGTAAAATAAACCGTGGTTTTATGAAATAACTTACGACAAATAAAGACGATGTGCAAATCGCGGGCCATGTGGTTATTCCGCTACGAGCATGTCTTCCGCTACGAGCATGTCCGGATGTATGGGGTGAAACAGCACACCGAGATCTTAGCTCAATATAACTGGACGGTTTGCATGAGATATATTGACCAGTCTCGAACTGAATAGAAAATTAATTTCAGGTGTTATTTAAGCTTATTAGAAACGATGAAATCCTAACCGTTGTTACGGATTAAAAAAACACGACAGCGATTAGAAAGTACACAAATGTTGGTGACGTAGTACCCTGTCCGTATCTGTAATCGTAAAAGTGAGTTTTGCGAAAGTTCTCTAATATCGCAATAACAAGCATTACGGGTGACATGTTCGTGTGCCTGAACCTGGCTAGTAACATCAACCAAACTTTGTTTTAACAGCGTGCAAGGGCGCCGTGGTTCAGTAAAATATGCTGTTTGAGATGATATTTGATCGTGAATGATTTTGGACAGCCAGGACATTTATACGTGACGTGTTCGTGTTTAGCCTGGATGTGTCGGTTCATGTTTGACTTCCAGCTTGAAGTGTAAGGGCAGTAAGGACACGTGTGTGGGGCGCCGATTATGCTGAATGGGTGGCTCAGTGTGACTGCTTGCTCATCTGCATCCACACTGTTAGGTCTTAAGCGCACTCTTTGATTCCAGCCCTGGAAAATAAGAAGATATGGATTTAATCAATCAATCAATCAATTAATCAACAAATCAATAAATCAATCAATCATTAATTAAAAAAAACATTTAACACTTCCATGACTGGTGCTTCCTGAATGCTTTAGAAAACTCTGTGCAATGCATTCTCTTATATATGCGAGCCTCCCATGCACAGGGATACCTAACAATGTTTAGTTATTGACATTCACATTGTAAGCCAGTGCATTCTGTTATATATGCGAGGCTCCTATGCGAGACTCGCATATATAAAATAATGCACTGGTACACGATCTGTGATGCTGCACAACCCGTCATGACGGGTTAACAATAATGCATGCAGCATGCAAACAAAACATGTATACACAATTACATAAATATAAATACATTTTTATACGGTATATATTATTGGATCACACGTACAATCTTGTCTATCTTGTTTTCAGTGCAGGGGGAATAACTCCATATATTAAAGATATAGTTCTTCCACTTCCATTGCAAACGTTTGAATTCTGTTGCATTCTGGGTGCCAAAGGGGGAAAGGCATTCTATGATTTCAGCAGTTTTCTATTTCGCTGTGGGCATCTTAGAGATACAGATGTTTCAAATAGTGATGAATTATAGTATTTTAATAACATTTTATGGCATAGATTGCTATTAAAACCATATATCAAGTCACTATAAAAAAAATAATCGGCGACTCGAAAATTAAGTGGGCCTTTATGCTCACTGAACAGCGTTATAGGTATATACTGATAAAAGAGGTAATTCAGTTTAACAGAGGCGAAACTAAAATCGATAAACATATATAACAAAGTGTATTTCAACAGAGAATGCTCAAGAAAAGAACTTAATGACTCGTACAAACGTAGGATAGAACTAAGAAAACTAAGAGAACAATATCAAAACAAAAAGTTCCGCGTCCATAATATGGAAATAGTGGAACAATGAACGATTGATTTATCGATCTATATCGGAGGATTAATAATTAGTTTGTATCTAATACCCGACATCGGCCTTTCAATGAGAGCGGAGAAGTTTGCAAATCATCTTGAATCATCAGTTTATATCTGATTGATTTTTTCATCGGGGTTTCATTTGGATGTTAAATATTATTAGAGCACAATCCAATTGTTGCAATTGTTCCCTGATTTTTGGTAAAGCACACCAATTCCCAAGGCTGGCCAAGGAATAGTTCAGTGATTATCCAATTATCCACGCAACTCATAACAGACAAATCGCACGGGCGCTTCAAAGTGGGACCAGTCCGTGTTGTTTCGGACATATCTATTCACATTCAACGGCGATCAGTTCATGTTAATTACCATTGTTGGGCGTGGCTAATCGGCTATTGTGTCCAATCGCGGCTAGCGCACGGATTGTGCGTCGTGGTCAAAACACGCTCAACGGCACATTTCCAGTTGATTAAGGGGAGTTACCATTCGGTGCTTCCGACAATCCCGGGCTAGCCCCCCGAACCACTCACTTCACATTTCCAGTTGATTGCATTATGTGGGATCATGCAATTGTGCTCTAAGTCGGCCAGAGCACGCGAATAGTTCGTTACCATGCAGAACAAATCTCGTCTTCGACTCGATTAATTCTGGTAAAGAACAATTCTTGTGCTCCAACCCTTACTTGACGCCTTTCGCACAATTCACTGATAAGAATTACGAATAGTCAATAGTAGTCACAAATTTTGCCGACGGTCCAAAACGGTCTCGCAGAATAAACAATTACGAATAAGTTTGTGAGAACATATAGTGCTATTCAATTTTCATGTCAATCGCGGTATGGTGATATGAATCTGTTTGTTGTGATATATTGTGTATATTAATTATGTTCCTATGAAGTCATAGTCAGATGTAGGCTCAATGATTAAATGCAAAGCTCACGTGTCCTATGCCTGGCTTCGCTAAACCGTAATCGTAACTACGGATATGGAAAAACGACAAATGAGAGACAGAACACAGACCCTAGTAACGTAGTACGCATATATGTGACCCTGTGCCAATGCATTCTCTTATATATGCGAGTCGACCATATGTAGCCTCGCATATATAAGAGAATGCATTGGCCTAACAATTTTTTATCATTTTTTTAAATAAATGTTTCTTACAATTTTTAGGACATAAAATAAAAAAACATCCATTACCCTGCAGGGAACCCCACACATATATTGAAGCATATAGAAGAGTGTCGTCTGCTCATGTTTGTCTGGGGCTCTGTATGGGTGAAATTATAAAATTGTTAAAGAATACAAGACAAAATTATTAAAATTGTAAAAAATTGTTAGGCCAATGCATTCTCTTATATGCGAGGCGACCTATGGTCGACTCGCATATATAAGAGAATGCATTGGCACAGGGTAAAAAAAAATCCCGACTTACGACTGGATTCGATATGGCGGGTCATATATTCGCAATTCTTATCAGTATTAGTTCATTACCAGAAAGGTATCAATTATCGTGCAACATATCTCAAATATTGCACCGAATGGCATATAAAAATAACTATTACCATCAAAGTCAGCAGTGGCGGAGTAAAACACCGGAACTCCACCTCTTGTTTGGTGAAGGGTTGGTGTCAATACTGGTTATTTCTACTCCAAATTGGCGAAGGTGAATGTAACGTTTTATTCCATATCCATTGACACGAGGCACATGTATTCAACTGAATCTCAGCAACTGAATAGCCTATACATATTATATAGTATTGTATACTTCTAGTGGAATACAAACCGGAACTATTTTTGTTGACGTACGTTGTCCCCAATAAAGATAACGAACATTGCGTCAATGGTCGGCTTTGGGTGATGTCCCGCTCATTATTTGTCATTCATCACAGACTAAAATCACAATAGCTATATAGCTATAGTATCAACGAAGGTACATGACAGTCATGAATTGAACTTATTTGACACAACGGCGTAGACTAACTACAGCATACAACTTACATTTTAATCTCGAATCTTTTATCGAACTCTAAATATGCCCTCGCTCTCGATGCACCATCCGCAAGTCATTCGATAAAAGATTCTCGATTAAGATGCGCGCGTTGTGTTCTGTCTATGTGTACGATACAAGCAGGAGAAGACCAGAGGAGGCGACAGTATTTTACAACAAGTATGCAGGTTTCCGCTTTTTTTTGAGGGAAACTGAATAAAAGAAGCTCGAGCGGCAATTAAGTAACCGAACAAACAGCAGGGCAGGGAATCAAACCGTTCGATAGCTGGTAGATCAAGATCAATATGAAGTTTGGTGATGATCGGATGAGGCAAGTGGACTGTATATTGTGCTAAATGATTTAGTCATGCAAAGGGTACAATCCAAGCTGGCTGCCGGCGGCCATGTTTTTCATCGAAAATTGTTCAAACTCGATGGCTACCATCTAGAGGTGATCCTGAACATGATCGTATATTTTCAAAAACAATCCTCCAAAAATGCGCGGGCTGCTTGGTGTGCCAATGGATTCAAATTTGAAATGCAAGATAGCTGCTGGTGGCCATGCATGTTTTTAATGAAGTTGGGGGGGGGGGGGAAATAAATGGCTCCCATCTAGAGGTTACACAAAGATCCATATGAAGTTTAGTGACGACCGGGTGATGAATGTGGCCTGTAGGTTGTGTCGAAGGATTTAGTCATGAAAAGAGCAAACTCCAAGATGGCCGCTGGCGGCCATGTTTTTCAACGAAATTCGGTAGAAAAAATTTAATGGCTCCCTTCTAATGGCCATGCACCCACAATATCCATACAAAATTGGTGACGATCGGATGAGGGATGTGGTCTGAAGGGTGTACCAAAGGATTTAGTTATGCAAAGAGTAAAATATAAAATGGCTGCCGGCGGCTATATGTTTTTAATCGAAAATCGTTCAATTTCGACTTCTCCCATTTAGAGGTTATCCTAAACATGCCCATTAATTTTCAAAAGATTTCTCAATAAATACGGGCTGCAGGATGTGCTGATAAATATACCAGAGATCCTCAAAAAGTTGGCATTGAATTAGATAATCTTAAATTTGGTAGACACAACTGCACTTCTCCCACAAGCAATAAAAATTGTCAGCTCGCGACGGCAAGAACTTGGACCGAAAAAATTGGGCCAAAATGTCCGAAATGCGTCAAAAATAGGCAACGTCCTAAAATCGCCGCTCATTTTCTACGAGGTTGACCGAACTCTGCCTGGCAGTTTTTATCAAATAATAGCTGTCACCTCAAAAATGTTTGTGACCCCTCGTTGCGTGACTGAGTGAAGATCCCACCTGAGCACCCGGCAATTACGTATTTATAGATGGTAAAAAATGTCCGTCATTACTGGTCATTACGTATTTATATATGATAATTCTATGCGGATCGGGTCACATGAGACGTATAATATAAACAGCCGTTGAATGCGACTTGGTATGGATTAATAAATGCGTGCATTGCGCCGTGCTTTGTAAGCAGAGTTTTTCTTGGTAATTTCTTGGAAACGGCCACTTTCACAATCAGACTTTAAATATTGTCGCGTGTGCATGCACTATCGTATATATCATAATAGTCCTTTATAGTTGGTATCAATAAGTAAGGAAGGCAAGGTCCATTCCAAACAATTATAAAAATCATGGCGTTGTATACGACACAAACACGAGAAGAACAGAGCGAGTTATCACTACTCTCCGTGATGTGCATGGCTTCACTCTCTCATCCTCACTCCCTCCCTCTCTCATCCTCACTCGCTCCCTCTCTCATCCTCACTCGCACCCTCTCTCATCCTCACTCCCTCCCTCTCTCATCCTCACTCGCACCCTCTCTCATCCTCACTCCCTCCCTCTCTCATCCTCACTCCCTCCCTCTCTCATCATCACTCCCACCCTCTCGCATCCTCACTCCCTCCCTCTCTCATCCTCACTCCATCCCTCTCTCATCCTCACTCGCTCCCTCTCTCATCCTCACTCGCTCCCTCTCTCATCCTCACTCCCTCCCTCTCTCATCATCACTCTCACCCTCTCTCATCCTCACTCTCTCCCTCTCTCATCCTCACTCCCTCCCTCTCTCATCATCACTCTCACCCTCTCTCATCCTCACTCTCTCCCTCTCTCATCCTCACTCCCTCCCTCTCTCATCCTCACTCACTCCCTCTCTCATCCTCACTCGCACCCTCTCTCATCCTCACTCCCTCCCTCTCTCATCCTCACTCCCTCCCTCTCTCATCATCACTCTCACCCTCTCTCATCCTCACTCTCTCCCTCTCTCATCCTCACTCCCTCCCTCTCTCATCCTCACTAACTCCCTCTCTCATCCTCACTCTCTCCTTCTCTCATCCTCACTCCCTCCCTCTCTCATCCTCACTATCTCCCTCTCCCATCCTCACTCCCACCCTCTCTCATCCTCACTCGCCCCCTCTCTCATATTATACTAGGTCTCTCCTAGCCCTCCGTGAAATTGTGTGCTGAAAACAGCAAATGTCAAGCTGGCTACACAAAACACATTGTTGTAAAGCAGGGTACACAGCACACCAAAATATGGCGACAATGGTCCCTTCATCATTATGAGTACATGTATTTTGTGGTACCACGCTTAATTATCATCCTATGATTATTGTAATATTGAATCATCACACATTCTGTGGTTGCTCCACTACGTCGTATCACGTACGGCCATACAGGCGACTTAATAAAAAAGCATGTACGTCATATTACGATGAATACTGAATGGAAACGACCATACACAACTCGGGATATATGGGTATTCGTCGTTCTTTCATTCAATACACCGAGTAGTCCGAGATCACATATATTTGTAGTGTGGTCACATGATTTGGTAACTTTGGTTACCATAGCAACATCAAATATGCTATCCAGCTGGCTCTAAGTGGTGAAGTACTTCAAATGCACAATATTGACACCTGATATTTGTCAATATTATATGGAATAAAACCTATTTTACCATGTTATATATTCGGATTTTGCACCCGTTGCTATGGCAACCCCAACAAGACAGTCAATGACTGTGGGTAGCTCACCAGACTTTAAAGACTGAGAAGATTGGGATTCTGAAGACTAAAAGGGTCAGTACTTGTCAAATTTACCTCCCAATAAGTAGCTAGAACTATACACTCAGTTTTGAAATTGAAGTGTTCACATTGACATACATACACATTCTTAATTCAATTAGTTCGTATGTTGTGTATGTGTGTTGGAAGACAAAATTGTGTTGCAATAATATACATCAGAAGATTGTTTTAAATATGAAAAGTGTATGTTATCAGGAACTGATTCTACAGGTAGTTCATACTCAAATTTAAAAGTTAAACAGTAGGATAAAACAGACAAAATGTATGAAATGTTTTAAATAACCATACCAATCATGTCAGTTTAAAGAAATTTATCAAACAAGTTTTTTTTTCAGTGGAATTTTTTCCTCATCAGAAGCTGGACCCACCCAATATCTTGTTATAAAATAATAAGTATTAGGTAAATTTTAAAACTAGGAGCCCCATTCTCTTAATCAATGGTCTATTATTTTTAATTCAATTTAGTTTGTATAATTAGTTTTGGGGAAAAAATTACATCTCATTGAACAGTTCTGCAACCAACCCTTCTATGACTGGAACTTCCCGAAATTTAGCGAAAACCCTGTGCCAATGCATTCTCTTATTTATACACTGAGCTTCACATATATAAGAGAATACATTGTCCTGACATTATTTCCTTGACATAGAAAGCCAGTGCATTCTCGTATATATGCGAAGCTCCCAATGGGTGACTAACATATATAAGAGAATGCACTGATACAGGATATTTAATGCTGCACCAGCACAGCTCCCATCATGAAAGGGTTAATACCAATAGTAATATAAAACTGTCAAACTGTTAAAAACAGCAGCCAAAACATTGGATTAAACTGCATTCATCTAATGGTTCCAACCAGTCTGCTGGGAATTGAGATAACTATAATTAGTTTATAATATCTCAGCTATACAAGGTAAAGTGATATCTAAACATTGAATGTCAAATAGCCTGTACTGTAGTCAAAAGATGATATTTTATGTGCAGGGAAGGGGTCTGGCTATAGTGTGGGTGGGAGGGACATATATTGGGGTGGGGGAGGATGTGACGTGGTATGTCTAAATGAAAGTGTCAATGACACTGTAGCTCAACTTAGGTAGGGGAATAATTTAATGGTTGACAGTAAATGGAGGAATAGGAAAGGTGCTAATTGAAATGTCTAACCTGTGCCAAAGGATTTAGTCATGCAAAGAGTAAAATCCAAGATGGCTGCTGGCGGCCATGATTTTTTGGCCAATTGACCCCAAAAGGACTCGTTCCCATCTGCGTGTCATTGTTAACATCCATTACAAATTTCATGAAGATCTGACCAAAGCTACGACCATTTAACCCGCGCCAAAGGATATAGTCATGCAAAGAGTAAAATCCAAGATGGCTGCTGGCAGCCATGTTTTTCAGCCGAACGACCCCAAAATGACTCGTTCCCATCTACATGTAAATTGTTAACATCCATGACAAATTTCATGAAGTTTGACCAAAGCTACGACCTGTAGCCCGTGCCAAAGGATTTAGTCATGCAAAGAGTAAAATCCAAGATGGCTGCTGGCGGCCAGGTTTTTTGACCGAACGACCCCAAAATGACTCGTTCTCATCTACATGTCAATATTAACATCTATGACATATTTCATGATGATCAGACGAACAGTACAACCTGTAGTCCGCGCCAATGGATTTAATCATGCAAAGAGTAAAATCCAAGATGGCTGCTGGCGGCCATGCTTTTTGGCCGAACGACCCCAAAATCACTCGTTCCCATCTACATGTCAATATTAACATCTATGACATATTTCATGATGATCAGACGAACAGTACGACCTGTAGCCTGCATCAATGGATTGCAATTTGAAATCCAAGATGGCCGCCAGCGGCCATGCTTTTTGGGCCGAACGACCCCAAAATGACTCGTTCCCATCTACATGTCATTGTTAACATACATGACAAATTTCATAAAGTTCCATCCAAAAGCTACGACCTGTAGCCCGCGCCAAAGGATTTAGTCATGCAAATAGTAAAATCCAAGATGGCTGCTGGCGGCCATGTTTTTTGACCGAACGACTCAAAAATCACTCGTTCCCATCTACATGTCAATATGAATATCCATAACAAATTGCATGATGATCAGACGAACAGTACGACCTGTAGCCCGCGCAAATGGATTGAATTTTTTGAAATCCAAGATGGCCGCCAGCAGCCATGTTTTTTTGCCGAATGACCCAAAAATGACTCGTTCCCATCTACATGTCAATGGCAACATTCATGACAAATTTCATAAACATCGGACCAAAGGCACGACCCGTAGCCCGCGCCAAAGGATTTAGTCATGCAAAGAGTAAATTTCAAGATGGCTGCTGGCAGCCATGTTTTTCGGCCGAACGACACCAAAATGACTCGTTCCCATCTACGTGTCATTGTTAACATCCATGACAAATTTCATGAAGTTCCGACCAAAGCTACAACATGTAGCCCGCGCCAAAGGATTTAGTCATGCAAAGAGTAAAATCCAAGATGGCTGCTGGCAGCCATGTTTTCAGCCGAACGACCCCAAAATGACTCGTTCCCATCTACATGTAAATTGTTAACATCCATGACAAATTTCATGAAGTTTGACCAAAGCTACGACCTGTAGCCCGTGCCAAAGGATTTAGTCATGCAAAGAGTAAAATCCAAGATGGCTGCTGGCGGCCAGGTTTTTTGACCGAACGACCCCAAAATGACTCGTTCTCATCTACATGTCAATATTAACATCTATGACATATTTCATGATGATCAGACGAACAGTACAACCTGTAGTCCGCGCCAATGGATTTAATCATGCAAAGAGTAAAATCCAAGATGGCTGCTGGCGGCCATGCTTTTTGGCCGAACGACCCCAAAATCACTCGTTCCCATCTACATGTCAATATTAACATCTATGACATATTTCATGATGATCAGACGAACAGTACGACCTGTAGCCTGCATCAATGGATTGCAATTTGAAATCCAAGATGGCCGCCAGCGGCCATGCTTTTTGGCCGAACGACCCCAAAATGACTCGTTCCCATCTACATGTCATTGTTAACATACATGACAAATTTCATAAAGTTCCATCCAAAAGCTACGACCTGTAGCCCGCGCCAAAGGATTTAGTCATGCAAATAGTAAAATCCAAGATGGCTGCTGGCGGCCATGTTTTTTGACCGAACGACTCAAAAATCACTCGTTCCCATCTACATGTCAATATGAATATCCATAACAAATTGCATGATGATCAGACGAACAGTACGACCTGTAGCCCGCGCAAATGGATTGAATTTTTTGAAATCCAAGATGGCCGCCAGCAGCCATGTTTTTTTGCCGAATGACCCAAAAATGACTCGTTCCCATCTACATGTCAATGGCAACATTCATGACAAATTTCATAAACATCGGACCAAAGGCACGACCCGTAGCCCGCGCCAAAGGATTTAGTCATGCAAAGAGTAAATTTCAAGATGGCTGCTGGCAGCCATGTTTTTCGGCCGAACGACACCAAAATGACTCGTTCCCATCTACGTGTCATTGTTAACATCCATGACAAATTTCATGAAGTTCCGACCAAAGCTACAACATGTAGCCCGCGCCAAAGGATTTAGTCATGCAAAGAGTAAAATCCAAGTTGGCTGCTGGCAGCCATGTTTTTTGGCCGAACGACCTCAAAATCACTCGTTCCCATCTACATGTCAATATTAACATCCATGACAAATTTCATGATGATCAGACGAACAGTACGACCTGTAGCCCGCGCCAATGGATTGAATTTTGAAATCCAAGATGGCCGCCAGCGGCCATGCTTTTTGGCCGAATGACACCAAAATGACTCGTTCCCATCTACATGTCAATGTCAATTTTCATGACAAATCTCATAAAGATCAGACCAAAGGTACGACATGTAGCCCGCGCCAAAGGAAATTGTTGACGGACACACGGACTACGGACGCCAAACCATGGCAATAGCTCAAACTTACAAAGTAAGTTGAGCTAAAAATGACTACAATAGTCAGTACTTGTCAAATCACTTTATAACAAGTAGTTATAAGCAGGGACATAGCTAGATGGTTTTCTTTGACTGGCAGGGGGGGGGGGGAGCAGAGGGATTTTCAACTTGAAATTTCAAACAGCAAACCCCTGACTTATAGCCAGTCAACTCCAAAATGGACCAAACTATACATTTTACAACTGGTACTTTCAAGATCTCAAACTGTTGGAAATTTCCAATATGACATCCCTCATAAAGTTGGCAATTGGAAATTTGTTGGTCTAATTATAACATATTTTCCAGTAAAGTTGGTAGTCAAAACCAGAACCCCGCCTCCCAATTTGTCACCCACCCCAAATTAAGTGGTTAGATTATAAATAAAGCTAATAATCCATATTTATGGGGTAAATCCATTGATCTTGTAATTTCAATATATCATATCATTAGCATAGGTGAAAATGAGTTAATGGTCTATAAAAATAATATTGTAACATCTGTTCAGTATACAACTGCAAAGAACAAAGACATGGCTCATTTAAATTGAAACGAATGACAAAGATAACCATTCTCCACACAAATCTCTTATTTGTTTATCAAACCCTATCAAGATAACACCATCTCAGTGTAATTACCATCACATAGCACATGCCAGAGAGTGTGGCGTGTGTTGACTTATTAAGCATATTGTTGATATTAAGCTCATTGTTGATAGTGATTCATGACTTGTCAAACAAATTTAGTTTCATTGGGAATGAGAAATTACAAGGTAATATGGGTGTTTGACCCTTCAAATGGCAAGGCTAATCTGTCTGTTCCTGATTTACCAGAACCTGGACTGATTTCAACCAAATTTGGTGGGGTGTTCGGGGTGCCCCAGTGGATGTTATAATCATGATAGTTTTTTCACATTGAAAAAAAACAGTTGAATTTTTTTACTATTTAAAGTAAAGAAGGATTTTCATTGTTTTTTTGGTTAAATTGAGCAAGTAGTTCAATCTATATATATATTTTTTTTAGTTGTGTCCCTGGCACCGCCCTCATTTGACCCAGCGACCTCATTTGAACAAATCTGAACCCCAGTCACACATGGACCCTTCATATCAAATATGAACCCATTCGGCCTGATGGTATTTGATAAGAAGCTGTTTTACGAGTTACTATGGAAAGCAAGAGTTATGGCCCTGGCTTCGCAACTATTTGACTTGGTGATCTCATTTTAACAAATCTGAATGTGAGTCACCTGGGGAACATCCACACCAAATATGAACCCAATCGGCCTTATAGTTCTGGAAAAGAAGTCGTTCTAATAATTACTATGGAGGAATAGAGTTATGGCCCTGGTTTGGCAACTAATCGACCGGGTGACCTCATTTGAACAAATCTGAATGTAAGTCACCTAGGGAACATCCACACCAAATATGAACCCATTCGGCCTTATAGTTCTGGAAAAGAAGTCGTTCTAAGAATTACTATGGATGAATAGAGTTATGGCCCTGGTTTGGCAACTAATCGACCTGGTGACCTCATTTGAACAAATCTGAATGTGAGTCACCTAGGGATGAACCACACCAAATATGAACCCATTCAGTTATATAGTTCTGGAGAAGAAGACGATTCTTGACGGACGGACGAGGAGTGATGACTATAGCTCCACCGGAGAGCTAAAAACACCCTAACTGTGACCCAATAAGTTATCATTCCTGACATCCCCTTTGGCATAATTGCCATACACCATAAAACATACATTTGAATTATGCAAGCCGTTGTGTTATTACGTTACAAAAATTACAAGGCGATATCATATAACGAGTTCAAATAACTTCAATGCGCACAAAAATTACAAAAATAATAAATAATTGTAAGCTGAAATCAATTTAAGAACCATAAATCAGTCAGATTTGAAGGTAATATTTTCTATGTGTAACCGACCTGTTAAATAAGTGTAACAAGTGGTCAACAATTTAAATTTGCGGTAAACTTACCCAAACACATCGCAGCGATGTTCATATTGGTCTATGAATCATCTTTTTGTTGCGATATAAATCCTAATTCAGTCTCAGACAATATTTTTTGTTTTTCACAAACAATTTCGAAAAAATTACTTCCGCATTCCGAAAATCGAAATTGCTTAAATTGGGCATTTAGCACTAAATCCATGAATGAACAGATTTTCCACTTCAATGCATAACCTGAATCCAATCACGACAATAAAGAAACAATAATCTATCAATCGATGAGATGATTCATTCATTCAAGTAGTTTCATTTTAAGAATGTATTTGTCGATCGAGGCACAGAATTTAATTTCAAACGCCATGATTAAAGATGGGTCGAGGTCGCTCGCGGATAGACGGGCTCCCTGTCTGGTTGTTGCGTTAACCCTAAGATGCCGTTAAAACTGAATTAAATTCACATTTTCTGTACCGGAGATGTACGATTGTGATTCAACTTACTATGATACAATGATATGTAATAAAAATAGAACCGCATTAGTGTCTGGATTTTGACGAAATTATCGCACTCGATTTGTTGGCGGAACGCGATACCTCTCGTGCGGGACTGCGTCCCGCACTCGAGGTATCGCTCCGCCAACAAATCTCGTGCGATAATTTCGTCAAAATCCAGACACTAATGCGGTTCTATCTATGTATGTAAAACCCTTCGGGTTTTACACAAGTTATGTCCACTTACCGCACGGTTACATCTCCATAAAAACAGTCCACGTGACAGTTAATCCTTATCTAAAGTTGTCATTTTAGCGGTGTTCGGATAAACTATTGGGATGTGATGAAATGCGCGACGTTACACATTAGTTGTTAAAAATTTATTATATATAAACTTAGAGCAGAGATAAATTCCGTATAAAATCTTTACCAAAAATACAACATATATACAGAAACATTTTAAAATAACATACTTACAAATGCACCATCATTAGTATACTATATATTATTATTATAAATCATAAAATGCAATAGGAAATCTCATTATGCTTAAGACTGCGTTGTGTTTCTCTGGAACAGGTCTGGTCAAATGGTTCTGGTAACGTTGTTACTAACGCAAAAGTATTAAGACAAATTTATTATAACGCGTTACGCGCTGTAGAATTTGTCTTCAAATATTTCGGTTTTTCAGTAACTTCATGACCTTAAGAAGGCGCACCAATGGCACCATTCAAGATTTTTCGAAAAATCTCAATTTCAAACTATAATTTTCAGGATAAAATAATCATTATACTTTATAACCAATGTATGTTATAGTTTCTATAACAACACAATCATGTTTACCCTCACCGTGTGAGATATATGTTCTAATTATGTAAAAAAAAAAAATTAACATGATTTAAAGTTCAAACAAGATTTTTAGAGGCAGTCATTTGAGAGTTTACCTGATATTTGCAAAACACGCACTGCGTGATCTAGCTTAGAACTCCAACCAGGGTCAACATGGTCTACTATCTGAAATCATGTGAAAATAAATCGAATATTTTTCATTGTTTTTTTGGCAGCCATTTTCAGAAGCGGTTTTTGGAGGAAAAATCACAATAAAACAACATAATGTCTGAAAAGATTAATCAGTATTGAGTTTGCCAGATTATTGAAAACGTGGTTGAAAAATATATAAGTTGTTTCATGTTGTGTTGGTCCTTCACACGATAAAAATAGTTCTGCAAATGGCTACAACAAAACTATAATATGCAATGAAATATGTTTCATTTATTTATCTCGCAGACAGTCATGATTTCAGATAGCAGACAGAGTGCTGTATATATGTATTTAGGGGATAACAATGTAATAACAGCAGAGTGTCTAAGATCATCTAAAGGTATCAGTCGATCTCAATCCATCAATTGTCTGACGCATAACAACGTACCATTATATATAGATATATACACACAGGGCTAGGTACCTACGTAATCAATTAAGTCTCTAACACAAAGCGGTTTTGATTATATATTTGTGACCTGCCATATCAAATCCAGTCGGAAGTCGGGATTTTTTTTACCCTGTGACAATGCATTCTCTTATATATTCGAGTCGACCATAGGTCGCCTCGCATATATAAGAGAATGCATTGGCTTAACAATTTTTTATCATGTTTTTAAAATAAATGTTTCTTACAATTTTTAGGACATAAAATAAAAAAACATCCATTACCCTGCAGGGAGCCCCACACATATATATAAGCACATAGAAGAGTGTCGTCTGCTCATGTTTGTCTGGGGCTCTGTATGGGTGAAATTATAAAATTGTTAAAGAATACAAGAAAAAATTATTAAAATTGTAAAAAATTGTTAGGCCAATGCATTATCTTGTATATGCGAGGCGACCTATGGTCGACTCGCATATATAAGAGAATTCATTGGCACAGGGTAAAAAAAATCCCGACTTCCGACTGGATTTGATATGGCGGGTCACATATATACGTTTGTCTTGCGGGATAAACTGGTACACTGGAATTTCACAATGCACATTTAAACATCAATAATTGTTAAAGGTACTCAATCCGATTAAGCACCCCTAAATTACTATTTCTTTGGCTTCGGGGGGTAATAAATATTTGATTCGAGTCGAGGAACCCACTGCGGGTGTAAGATGGATAACTCTAAAATCAAGTGGGTTATTATTGTTAATAGTAACCACTTGATTTTCGAGTTATCCATCTTACAACCGCAATTTGTCCGTTTGAGCACGTGGTTCTGGTCTCCACATCTCCAAAAATTAACAAACTTCAAAAATCGATATCTGATCACTCTGAGCTTTGATGGGTGGGTTCCTCGAATCGAATCGAATCAAATATTTTTTACCCCAAAGCCAAAGAAATAGTAATTTAGGAGCGTCTAATCGGATTGAGTACCTTTAAAAACTCATATTTTAATTATTAAAATATTTTTTAATAGTTAAAATATGAGTTAAATTCACCCTCTGTGGACCTCATTCTGCTTAGGCCCTCAACTGCTATGGTAATCCTAGGATAAGATTGAAGTTCCCCAGTTGAAGTTGGTGATGTTCACCCATTGGGCACCTCGATTATGCATTTTATCTTCTGCAAATTAGGGGGATATAGAAACTTCCTAGAAGGGAAAACGTAACTAAAAACAATGTTAATTTGATACTATATATACTTCCCAGAAGATGAGGCCTAAGCAAAATGAGGTCCCCAGAGGGTGAATTTGGTGATGCTAGCCCGCTGTTCGGGATAGTATCACTAAATTCACCCTCTGGGGACCTCATGAATATCTAGCTCATCCATCACATGTGTTCCAGTTAGGGTTGGCGATTATCGCAATACGATAGGGGAACACTACGACGTTCGTACTCAGATATCACCAATTTTTGTACCTAGCTTGCCTGTCCTAGTTTTCACGGGAAAATGGCGAATTTGATTCTATTTGTCGTTATATATACATTTATCACCCCATTTATTATTCCTTTTCATAAAAATAAAATAAAACAAGCCGAAGATGCTATGTTTAATATTTCTTAAGCATGAAATTGGCGATTAGTTGTTATCAGAGTACGTTATATGTGTGATAGTTACGTTACGCACACGGTGTTCCCCTATCGTATTGCGATAATCGCCAACCTCCAGATAGCGTCTATCCGAACGGTTGAAGCGACGATTTAGAGATTACATTATTGACGTAGGTTCCTGGTCCTGATATAACTTACACCATAAAATTAATCAAACGAGCCGAAACGTAACGTCATACACGCTTAATATATGTGACCCGCCATATCAAATCCAGTCGTAAGTCGTGATTTTTTTTACCCTGTGCCAATGCATTCTCTTATATATGCGAGTCGACCATAGGTCGCCTCGCATATATAAGAGAATGCATTGGCCTAACAATTTGTTACAATTTTAATAATGTTTTCTTGTATTCTTTAACAATTTTATAATTTCACCCATACAGAGCCCCAGACAAACATGAGCAGACGACACTCTTATATATACTTCTATGTGTGTGTGGGGCTCCCTGCAGGGTAATGGATGTTTTTTATTTTATGTCCTAAAAATTGTAAGAAACATTTATTTTAAAAAAAATGATAAAAAATTGTTAGGCCAATGCATTCTCTTATATATGCGAGGCGACCTATGGTCGACTCGCATATATAAGAGAATGCATTGGCACAGGGTATAAAACCCCGACTTACAACTGTCAGAAAACTAAAACTGATGATGATCCTATCTAACCATTTTGGCATTTGTTCAACTCATTGGAGGTTAAAGGTACTCAATCCGATCATACGCTCCTAAATTACTATTTCGTTGGCTTCGGGGGGTAAAAAAATATTTGATTCGAGTCAATAACCCACCCTTCAAAGCTCAGAGTGATTAGATATCGATTTTGTTTGTTATTTCTCGAGATTTGTACTAATAAATGTCAATCGGACAAATTACGGATGCAGATGGATAACTCTAAAATCAAGTGGTAATAATAACCACTTTATTTTAGAGTTATCCATCTTCATCCGCAATTTTGACAGAGACCATCCTTTTGACGGCGTGTGTCTGGGCCACACACAATAGAAATAACACACTTCAAAATTCGATATATGATCACTCTGAGCGTTGATGGGTATGTTCCTCGACTCGAATAAAATATTTTTTACCCCCGAAGCCAAAGAAATAGCAATTTAGGAGCGACATGATCGGATTGAGTACCTTTAATTTAAAACAATGTCGAAATTCTACTTTTGGCATTAAATAAAATCGGCTTTTTGTGTGTAAGTTCTAACACTCTTTTAAAAATTCCAATAAACCGCTCCAGAATTCTGCTTTCATTTCAGAATGCATGTCACGAGAACGAGGAGCATGTGTGTGCCATAGATAGAGACCGTGGTCATTATTATATTTAGCCTCTTCTTCCAGAAGGTGAATTTGGTGACGCTAACCCACCTTAACCCTTTGAGTGCCAGGGGCCGATCTAATCGGCCCTAAACCTTCACAATAAGTCTGTTAAAGAATATAATAAAATATATTCAAATTGTAAAAAATTGTGGAAATAAATAAATTGTTAGGCCAATGCATTCTCTTATATATGCGAGGCGACCTATGGTCGACTCGCATATATAAGAGAATGCATTGGCACAGGGTATATGGGTTGATACAAAAATCAACCTGGCACTCAAATGGTTAAAGGGATACTGTACTCAAATGTTGTTGTTGATTTCGATAGTTTCTGAGTCGTAGAATAAGGTAACCAGATTTCCATTATTTGAAAGTATGTACGAAGTATTGTTACGGATGGCAGATTAGCCGAAAAATGCGAAAATACCAATTGTCATTGTCGGGTAATTTTTGGACAGTTTTCAAGCAAATGTATCAAATAACTGTTATATTATATGCATACTAGTCTCACATACTAATTTAAGTCATTGGATAGTCACTAGTCAGTGTGTGGCTTGAGTTTACGCCCTGTATACCAACATAATGTTTTACACGATCATGTGTGCCACGCGTTGCCCCATCCATCCACTATCTGTGAATCATTTTGATTACGTCTTGTACATGGAAATTCTTAATTTAATTTATGGCTCCAGCCATAAATTAAATTTATATCAAATTATTTACTTGGATTTTAAGATAACCTATTAACCTGAACGTTTAAAGAATACATCTTCGACTCAAATTACTTAGTTTTCTGTATATTATTGATAATAGATCGTCGTTATCACCGGGAATTTATTGAAAATGGCGTACAGTACCCCTTTAACTAAATTCACCCTATGTGGACCTCATTCTGCAAATGACAGACACACTAGTTACAGGTTTCATTGCTTGGCTTAATTTGAGGTTTGAAGAGAGGATCGTTCGAGAATGTCAACGGTAATCTGATAATTATAATCCTCTTGTGCGTAATGTTAATGACGACGCAGCCCCACCTGGTGGACAATTAACTAGCTACTCGACTGGAATGTGTCCACTGGATGTGGTAAATATAATTATGCGACAAGAACTAAATGGTAAACAGTCAGTTATGCTGAGATAAGAATTGAATGCCTCAATTCAATATGCACAACAGCTCAACAATCTACATTAAACCAGAAGAAGCATGCATATTTAACCCTTTATGGAACCCCAGACAGAGATAACAATGCGCCGGTGACTCTCGTCTGCTTGGGCCCATGTGAGGCTCCATACGGGAGTGTTATTTAATTAAATTAATTTGTGAATATTTATCCCTGTGAAACTTTGGGAAAAATTAAGCACATGCTCTGTTTCGAAACAGGAAGTTGGTATCTTTTGAAAACCACGCTCAAACTATTCGGTGCATATAGTTCATCATACATGTAGTTCTAAACATGACTACACATGTTTGGGCTGAAATTTGCTGACAAAATGTTCATAGTTTAGTTTTTTTGGCAATCTGTTTTCTTTTCACCTGTCACCAAATCCAATATTAACTGTAATTGTTAAAGAGCGAAACCACCATATCGCTTGGTTTAAAGGCCCACTTAATTTTCGAATGATCCCCAGATCACATTGTATACAACATATTCCATATTATATACCATTTGAAAGAGGAAGCTAAAAAACATTGTATTATAAACTTATTCGGTCGAAAAAATTGTGTACATGTTGTTTTTTGTCAAGGTACGGCATATGTCTTGTGCTTAATTTCGATCTGGCTTGTACTGCCAGTTTATTATTCTCAATGGACGGGGAATAACTCTATCTCTTAGTTGTGAATTATGATGCATTCTGGGGTAATACTGGTGTGAATCTGAGAGATTCACTATTAGGCCTCAGCTTTTCCATATTCTGGTAGTAGAATATATATTTTTTGGTTCCTTTTCCAAATGGTACTGTACATAATATGGGATATGTTGTAAATAATGTGATAGGGGCATTCGAATATTAACCCTTTACCCAACAAACCGGCCAAAAAACGGCCAAATAAAGCTTCAACAGCCTAAAATATCTTGGTTCTGTCTCAATAAAACCATACAAATATGGATATCATTGGAACCGGCTCATTGACCACATTGTGATGGTTACAGTTATAGGTCGCCTCGCATATATAAGAGAATGTATTGGCCTAAAAAAACGTTTTACCATTTTTTCTTACATTCTTTAACAATTTTATAATTTTTAATGTGTTAAGCCAATGCATTCTCTTATATATGCGAGGCGACCTATGGTCGACTCGCATATATAAGAGAATGCATTGGCACAGGGCCCTTCTGTTGGGTAAAGGGTTAATAAGTGGGCCTTCAATTTGGGGATTGAAAATAATTACTCGGACGGTGGAACATTCGGTCGTGATTGTCGCTGATGGTCAACTGTCAAATGATGATTATAATCTTCTGCTGTGTGCAAGGTGACGTCACATACAGTACAATGGTAATGTTTATGCAGCTCCATCTGGTGGACAATTAACTCGCTACTGGCCTGGAATGTTTCGCCGCACGAACCACACACATGCAGAGGTCCGGCATTAGTGTGTTGCGAAAGATGAAGCTTCAAGTCGTATTTCATCTTAAAGGACTTGGTGCAGCCCTCGTATGGACAACTGTAACTAATGTTATCGTGCACGGACTGTATGTGTCGAGTCAGGTTCGACTTCCGGTTGCTGATGTAAGCACATTTTGTGCACTTGTGTACCCATGGCACTCCATCCGGGTTCTTCTTGTATACCTGTTGGTTTAAACAGTATTTATTATACCCTTAAAACATATATATATATATATATATATAGAGAGAGAGAGAGAGAGAGAGAGAGAGAGAGAGAGAGAGAGAGAGAGAGAGAGAGAGAGAGGGGGGAGAGAGAGAGAGAGAGAGAGAGAGAGAGAGAGAGAGAGAGAGAGAGAGAGAGAGAGAGAGAGAGAGAATAATATATAGCTTGAAATTCAGCTACCATTAGATGGTTACTACTTAAAATAGACGGATATAGAATAATTTATGAATGACAATTTTGATAGCATGACATCTTTTAAGACTAGTTAATGGTGAAGAGGATGTAACAACAAGCGAGTCATCGCTTATGTTGAGCTATAACCCCAGAACAGAAGACAGAAATTTGAGCGAGTGAGTGGAGAGTGGGTGAGTGGGAGCGAGGGAGAGAGGAGAGGAGACAGATAGGGATTGAGAAGAGGAGAGGCGAGGGGAGGAAAGGGGAGGAAAGGTGAGGAGATGGGAGAGAGAGAGAGGGAGATGAGAGAGAGAGAGAGAGGAGAGGAGAGAGAGAGAGATAGATATATATATATATATATATATATATATATATATATATATATATATATAGAGAGAGAGATAGAGAGAGAGAGTAGACGAGAGGAGAGAGAGAGAGGCTTTAAAGATATTTGTACTTCTGCATGGCGACCGTCGGAAATTCAGTGAATTAAACAACTATGTCAGTTGGTTAACAAAGTAGTCATTTGTGGATACAATTTCTATTTAGCATGAAAATTCTTTTATAGACGACTAAACCGACCAATCCTGGATATAGGCGTTTGTGTTGCTTTAAAAAAAGTGTATTTTGTTTGAAGTGGGATATCATTAGACCCATTATACCTGTTGATACTGATTGTTTCCCCTGATCCCGACACTGCTGAATGAAAACGGTGTCATCTCGTTACTCCCCTCTGTAGCCACGCCTTGCAGATTTCCTCCCTGAAAATATAGCATAGGTCGACACAATTTAGAATTCAGGTATCATAATGTGTATTTGTGCTTAGTTAAAACATATTTCATTGCCAAAGATTACACATGTGTTATACACAATTGACAAAAGGATTGGCGCACAAGTACTGCCCATTAGGATCACCCCGTTCCCTAATAAAACACTCATGATTGGAGAGGCATCGGTTTGTCAGTTTGAAAGTGTACGTCAGACAATACAATAGAAATGGTCAGGGACGAATTATTTGTGGGCCCTCTCATCTGGGTGTGGACCTGTCACATCTTCACTGTTTCTGTATAACACACGTGGTCAGTGTGGACGTACCAAGCTAAACCACCACCTAGAAACAGCGGGGTGGGGGTGGGGGAAATATGTTTTATGTAAGACATTACTGTTATCCTAGGTTTGATATATGTGACCCGCCATATCAAATCCAGTCGGAAGTCGGGATTTTTTTTACCCTGTGCCAATGCATTATCTTATATATGCGAGTCGACCATAGGTCGCCTCGCATATATAAGAGAATGCATTGGCCTAACAATTTTTTATCATTTTTTTAAAATAAATGTTTCTGACAATTTTTAGGACATAAAATAAAAAACATCCATTACCCTGCAGGGAGCCCCACACATATATAGAAGCATATAGAAGAGTGTCGTCTGCTCATGTTTGTCTGGGGCTCTCTATGGGTGAAATTACAAACTTGTTAAAGAATACAAGAAAACATTATTAAAATTGTAAAAAATTGTTAGGCCAATGCATTCTCTTATATATTCGAGGCGACCTATGGTCGACTCGCATATATAAGAGAATGCATTGGCACAGGGTAAACAAATCCCGACTTCCGACTGGATTTGATATGGCGGGTCACATATACCGTAAGTTTATGTGCATATTTAACCAATTAAATCTTATCTTATCTTATTCAGATTTCCAGTATATGTCAACTGAAAGAACTAAAGAGTGGGGATCTGATCATAAAGCTACAGAAGGCATTCGCGGTTTGTACAGCTGAAAATCATCCCAAGTTTGGGTCAGATGCACATTTTGCCAAAACTTCCTGGTATTTCAAAATGGATTTTCTCAAAATCTGTCATGAATTTCGTTGTGAAATTTGGTACAAGCAATTCTTGTGACACAATATTTTAGAACTAATGACCCATTGGATATTATAACCTCATTTACTTTATTTTATGGGATGACAAATATTTAAAATTTCACTGTTTCCGGCACCAAGAATTTCTGTAAAACAGTGATAACATGATATCATAACTGAAAATTATGATAGGAGATTTATTACTCAGTTTCACCTAGAAAACACCGAGCCCTCGACACAACTGACAAACTTGCCTAGACACACGAATCATGTTAACTCCCCCACGTTACTGACAGGATTAATACTAATGATAAAGTAGTCGTTAAAAATTGATCGAACTTTATTCAGGAACAAACGTCTATATAATATACATACAAGTAAACATGTCAGGCACATTCTGAATTCAACTAAAGTAGTTATATTGAACTATTATAGCTAAATTTGACAGTGCTAAATACAAAATTTCCCTGTTTTTGTGGAAAGTATGGGATCGAGCATAAGCACAGCCAAATTGCACTCGTAGCAACATTACAGTAAATGAACAGTCTCCAGATAAAATTCGTTTTTTAACCTTTTGCGCCGGCGTATTTTAGTTAATGACACAAGGAAGTCTTTCCAAATGACCATTATAAGATCAGTCACTCGCTCCTTCAAAACAATACTTAGACCAATTGATTGTTAGTTGACTTCCTTATGTGCCATCATGATTAATCATTCGCATGGAATCCATGGATCGAGATACAGTAATGCCCTAATTAATCGACTGCTTAACCACAGCAGAATTATGGGTAACTTTTCAGGATTTAGTCGGAAATATGGCTTGTTGCCATTAATCGGAAAGCTCTCGGGGAGAGCTTTCCGATGAATAGCAACAAGCCATATTTCCGACTCGGTGAGAGGTTTCCGATGAATGGCAACAAGCCATATTTCCGACTAAATCCTGAAAAGTTACCCATAATTCTGCTGTGGTTAAGCAGTCGATTAATTAGGGCATTACTGTATGATATTTCGTCACCAAAAAAAACAAACAAACAAAAAACATGGTACGGATTTAGAATGATTCTTTTGAATCATTATTTGTGAAATATAATGTTGGGTATCTTGTATCGAATTCACAAAACAATGAAATCCACATTCACCTATTATAGTTGAATATAACTATACTAGTTGAATTCAGGATGTGACTGACATGGTAAAGGAAGTTATTGCCTGATAATGTACCAAGAAGATGGTCTGAGAATGTTAAAGGGTCCCAAGGGTTTCGAAGTGGGTTAATGCAAAATGACAATAAAAGTATGTAAAACAACTATCATCAACAAGTACATGGAAACATAGAAATGACATTGTTATTATGTTCATTATTAATAACTCTTCAACAATGTCGCGTGCCAAAAAACTTTGTTATGTAAACATTACTATTACTGTGCAATTACAGATAAAAGTCTGTTTGTCCTATAAGATCATTGTATATTGTGTACATAATGCATTTTCTTCCTTTTCTCAATCATTTGTGTATATACTTCAATTTCTCGATATCATTGTTATTTTGATTATAAAATAAAGAATTTTAAAGATACCAAAGTTGAATCAAAACCTGATGGTAAACATTGGAAAAAAGTCAAAGAATTGAAAAAATATTTTGAAAAAAAAAACTAAAATAATTTAGCTTACTACAGTAATAGCGATGTCTCTTGACAAATCACTGTAACGGTTTTGTTTACATAACAATTGTTTCAACACCCGAAAGTTCGTTATTTGAGAACCATTAATAATGAATTTAAGAACAAAGTTTATTCATTTCTCCATGTTCTTCTTAGTGGTGATGTTTTTACGTAAATATATGTTTTGCACATTTATTCACTGCGACTGCTCTGGGTCTCTTCAACGTACATAACATGTCAGATACCAATAATCAAATGTAGACATGCAGGGGAAAACATCTATATACATGAGACAACTGCATGAGAGGCGAATATACGTATTATAAACTCTATATGATACCACTTGAAGAGTCACTAGTGAATGGAAGTATAGTTATACGGCCCCCAAAGTCAGTTAACTTGCTGCTAATTTATGTCAACGATTGGTGGTTCACTTCAAAACAGTTAACCCTTTCATGACTGGAGCTTCCTGAAATTTTGCGAAAACCCTGTGCCAATGCATTCTCTTATATATGCGAGACGCCCTATGGGCCTAATTAATTGCCCTACTAATACTGATATTGACCTTGTAAGCCAGTGGAAGTGCAAGCACTTGTAAGCCTATACGAGGCTCCCTATGGGAGACTCGCATATATAAGAGAATGCACCCGCACATGGTCTTTAATGCTGCACCAGCGAAGCTCCCGTCATGGAAGGGTTAAACAACAATCGAAGCTTCATCGTCCCAGTGTGTAAAAAAGTCCTAAATGGGTCAAAATATAAATTAAATATAATTTTTTTTCCAATAGTTTCAGCGCGATCTTGGACATAACATGTGACTATTTTTAGAGTATTAGATTGTTCAGCTCTGACGTGTCTTAAGTTTCTTGTATTTATGGACATGATGACGCAAACCAGCATAAACGAGTTACGAAGAATTGTTGTTGTTGTTGTTCGACGCCGGGTTAGAAGTGGAGTATCCATACGTTGAATATTACCATACATGCCTTGCAAACCCAACAATGTAGCGTATAGAGTTATTTTTCTTGGGTAACATAGAGTTATCTTTCCTAGGTAACATTAATGAAGGTGGCGTGGAGATAATGGTATTTCAAACTGTAATTTTTCATGGCATTGGTTGCAGGCATCCCGATGCAGAAAGCTACAATGTGCCAGAACCGAATGTAAAAATGCTTATAAAATGCATCCGTACCACAGCTACAGTAATGCCCTAAATAATCGACTCCTTAATCATAGCAGAATTATGGGTAATTTTTCAGGATTTAGTCGGAAATATGGCTTGTTGTCATTCATCGGAAAGCTCTAACTGAGAGCTTTACGACGAATGGCAACAAACCACATTTCCGACTAAATCCTGAAAAATAACCATAATTCTGCTATGGTTAAGGAGACGATTATTTCGGGAATTACTGTAACTATGTGATAGAATAAAACTCCATAGTACCACGTGTACTTCAAATGGAGGTAAATCGTGAGCCGAAAATAGATGACATTGCATAAAATCAATAAAACAGTATAAACAGAAATTTTGTCGACGCAATTTGGAAGATAGGTTGATAAATACACTAAATATTGATATACCGGCTTCATAATGCTTTGATAAATACTTGCCAATATCGCAGCTATTTTCCAGCCGTTTTCAATTGTTCCGACAGAAGTGAAACAAAATGGCGCAACATTAAAGACCCTGTGCCAATGCATTCTCTTACATATGCGAGTCGATCATAGGTCGCCTCGCATATATAAGAGAATGCATTGGCCTAACAATTATTTATCATTTTTTTTTTATCAATTTTTCTTATATTTCTTGACAATTTTTTTTTATAATTTTTCATCAATTTTTCTTACATTCTTTGACAATTTTATATATTTTTTTTCATTTTTTTTTCAGTTCTTCTTAGTGATAATAAATTTATATAATTTTATAATTTGTCACCTTTGCCCACTGCGAGGGCCTTTAATATTTTCCCAAACACAAACATGTAAACTAGGAATAGATTGACTATCACTTAAATTAGTATTACGGTGGCACAAATAGGCCGTATAATACTGTTTAGCGTATTTATCAATATATGTTGATCGATAAAACTCGACCGCATTCTAACATAAGTGAGCATAATTTGGACCGCCAAACAGACCAGTGCACGTAAAACTGAAAGCTGATATGGCACACACATTGGTTATTAGATCAAGTGAATTCATTTTGTTGGGAAACATTGTTTTGTCTTGAAAACAAGGACACGTTAACCCTTTTGTGTCGGGAGCTGCGCTGGTGCAGCTTTAACGATCCTGTGCCAGTGAATTTTCTTATATATGCGAGTCTCCCATAGGAAGCCTCGCATACATAAGAGAATGCACTGGCTTGCAAGGTAAAGATAAATATTGTTAGGCCAATGTATTCTCTTATATATGTGAGGCTACATATGGGATATTCGCAGATATAAGTAATGCATTGGCACAAGGTTTTCTCAAATTTCTGGAAGCTCCAGTCATGGACGGGTTAAAACTGGCAGCTGATATGGTACATGTGCACACAGTGGCAATTGTTTTGTCTTGAAAATAAGACATGTTCACAAATTATTGTATTACACATACAATATAGTTAAGTACTGGAGGATCTACCAGTTTGAAGACTTTATTTATGTAAAATTTATTTTTTGGGAAAAAAACCCCACTTGTCATATGAATGCTGAAACGTGGCATCTCTGTTCCACCTCTAGTGTTTAACCCTTTCTATATTAAATGGATTCTACCACCCGGTTATAAATAGAATACATTGGAATGTTCTACTATCCATATGGAGGGGTGTTCAGGAAAAATAAGCAGACGACATAAATGAAATTGCAGAATGTGTCGTATTTAATGGAGGGAGATGTTCAGATAATAAGTTCCATGGTAGTTTGTTGAACTTATTATGTGAACATAACTACTCGTCAAAGTGTATTTAGTATGGAAAGGGTTAATTGCTTATCAAAGCAGATGCACCAATTGCGGTTGCATATGGTAAAGAAACTAACAGATAGACTTATGATAGTGATGCATTGAAACGCGGAATCCTTGAAATAGGGTGTCTGTCATTTGCAGAATGAGGTCCCCAGAGGGTGAATTTAGTGATGCTATCCCGCATAGCGGGCTAGCATCACCAAATTCACTCTCTGGGAACCTCATTCTGCTTACACCTCAGCAGAATGAGGTTCCCAGAGGGTGAATTTGGTTATGCTAGCCCGCTATGCGGGATAGCATCACTAAATTCACCCTCTGGGGACCTCATTCTGCAAATGACAGACACCCTATTTCAAGGCTTGGAAACGCGCATTCAATTGTGAACGCCTATTTTCGAATTTTTGTTGGTTGTTTTGTTTATTGACTCAACCGGGGCTTTCAATTGCGCAACGCAATATATACACAACACTATAGTGTTACACTGTCAAAGACAGTGCGCAAATTACAACAATCACACTTCTAAAATCATACATCTCGAACGAACAATTGGTTTTGCATGCATTCACAAAATTTGAATTATATAAGCAACTCAAAAAAGTAAGTTCCCCATAGTATTTCTATTTTCTCCAGATATAGGGGTCCTCATTTGAAATTTAGCACATATATTCTCTATCTGAAAACAAAACTTATTCCACCGCGTTAACGATGGCCAGGCGAGTAATGATACGTGAGAATGACCGACAATTAAAAGAACAAGAAAGTTAGAGCATAAACCGTACATTGGTTAACTACATATCAATCGTAGTGTTAACTGCACGGGAGCCTTGTCAAACATTGGCTAACCACATACCAATCGTAGTGTTAACTGCACGGGAGCCTTGTCAAACATTTGGTTAACCACATACCAATCGTAGTGTTAACCTTTTTTGGAGCCTTAACAAACATACCAAGAATGCGACTGTGATCAATTATAAACATGAGCTACTCCAAATAAGAATATTCTTACTCACCGACCTACTGTGTTCAAACCAAATTTGCATGATAAGCGGCATACCTCCCTTTACACACAAACCCTGTCAGACCATTGAGGTGTGAACCGTGTGGTGTGGGCCCTCATGTGTCACATTAGTAAAGGTAACAGCAGGTTTGGGCCTTGAATCATGCGGTTTGATAAACCAACTGTGACTTTTTGGATTTAACATTTCCACTCACTCAAAGATGGTCTATCTCTTCCTAAATACGTTTTATATAGTTTTCGGGGTAAAAAAAAAATACTCGATACGAACCAAAGACTCGACCATAAACGCTTCTATCAACTGATATTTCGGTAATGAATTGGGACATATTTTAAAACGTTTTAGGGTTATCCCACTTGCTACGCTCCGAATGAACGCGAGCCGTAAAATGTCCCGAACTGATTGTATGTATTATACCAGAAGTTACGAAATAAAATCAATATAAATTTAAAGAAGCGTTTCCGTACAAGGGGGCCTTCGAATCTAATTAATACCCAGGAACCTATATCACACTTGTTATAGGAAGAGACATATCATCTTTAAACATCAAATATTAACATTAATACGTCAATCAGACTTACCCTAAAAGTTATATCTATATGTAAATTTTAGAGTAATCTGCTCCATATGTTGTGGGATATGGGTCTATGCACTAGGGGGAACTTACTTCTTTGAGGTGTTTATTACATGGAATAAGACAGTCTGGGGCTGAGCACTCAGAATTGGGGGGGGGGGGGCGACCCATCACCTAGAGTAATTATAAATACACAGGATTGGAACGAGACATTCGTTTTACGTTTACAGAAGGTAGCAAATGGCCAATTTTAGGGCTATTAAACACTGAGTCAAAGTTTTGCTTAGCCGATTGTGATTCTGGATGGTATGTGCTAAGTGGGTGTTGACGTTCATCCGAACAGTATATACGTTTGATAAAATATTCCTTCTAACAAAACGGATTAAACTGACTTAGTCAATATGCTACAACACGGTCGCCATGCTGGACGCCATCTTGATTCTAGGAAATACTCAATGATGAGAACTTCACACACACCGAGCAATTGAAGGACACACCACCCATAAACATAATAGCTGGAGAAATACAACTTTAAATGATATTTTTTACTTCACCCCTACTGTTCGCAGACTTTGCAGAAATAAGTTTAGAACAATTCTACTTGTGCAAAGTGTTTCTACTATGCTTATATGTGGCAAGAGGAATGTAATATGCTGCTCGGTTTGTTTTGAAATGAATAAAAAAAAAAAAACAATAGCATCTTGAAATGAAACTGCTTGCGGAAAATGTGAATGAAGGGCCAATAATTATGGGAAAGTGATGGCTAAACTCAGATTTTGAACAGTTCAGCCACATTTTGGCTGCTTGATGTAACACATCTAGAGTGAGAAAATTCACCCCAAAAAAAATGAAGAAAACATAATTTTATAAGCCGAAAAAGGTGGATATCACTTTACAACAAGAGCATCGCTATGGCGTGGCAAAATACACCCGTGGTAGTTCCAACAAAGGGCCACAACTCTGGTCAAAATTGGCAGAATTCGAACTTGATTTGTGTTTTGGTCTTGTAAACGCACATTATGTGACATACCAAATTTAATTCTATTCAGTTCAGATTTACTACAGTTATCATCTTGAAACGAAATAAAGCGGACAGATGGACAAACCAATAACATAATACGTCCCATGTATTAAAAAAGGGGCGCCTAAAAATAACCAGGCCGAATTCCGACTCGAACTTGGTCTCTATATGGTGTGTCGTCAATTTAGTCACTTCCTAGGTTTGGTGGTGATCAACCAATTCCTTGTGCACAACCCCACTTTCTCGGGCTATAAATTAATACATTATAAATTGTATACGGCATGTACAAGTAGAAAACATGCGAATGAAGTTATAACTAACATGGCACATATTATATACAAATTGCTGGTAAAGAATATTAGAAAATGTAAACATGGCAAATGGAAGAGAACATATCACACTGTCTAACTTTGGTAAAACTAAGTTGCCTTGCATAATGAAATGATCCTATATAAAAAGACAAGAATGTAAACTAGAATGTAGTTGACGGCCATATATACATTGTATAACATAACACTATTTACACATGTCGACTGTTATTGCTTGTGTCAATATAGATTTTGCTATGATTCTCCACCTTGTCTACGCCCATGGGGATCACATTCCACCAGTTGAATACGTGGGAACATTTTGATGTTCTGGCTGGGAACACTATAACATTGACAAAATAAAGGTAATATCTTTCTTAATTAATATCTGTTCCCAAATAATGTATTTCACAGCAGTTGATGTTCCAATCCGAAATTGCATGATTTATGCGACTTCTGAGAGCCTAAATTATGTAATCTCGAGCTGCATGGGACCTTAACCCTTTACCCAACAAACCGGCCAAAACCGGCCAAATAAAGCTTCAACAGCCTAAAATATCTTCGGTCTGTCTCAATAGAACCATACAAATATGGATATCATTGGAACCGGCTCCTTGACCACATTGTGATAGTTACAGTTAGCCCTGTGCCAATGCATTCTCTTATATATGCGAGTCGACCATAGGTCGCCTCGCATATATAAGAGAATGCATTGGCCTAAAAAAAATCTTTTTTCAACACTTTTTACCATTTTTTCTTACATTCTTTAACAATTTTATAATTTTTAATGTGTTAAGCCAATGCATTCTCTTATATATGCGAGGCGACCTATGGTCGACTCGCATATATAAGAGAATGCATTGGCACAGGGCCCTTCTGTTGGGTAAAGGGTTAACCTACTGCGGAATAGATTATTAAAGGTACTCAATCCGATTAAATGCCCCCTAAATTACTATTTCTTTGGCTTCGGGGGTAAAAAAATATCTGATTCGAGTCGAGGAACCTACCCATCATCGTTCAGAGTGATCAGATATCGAATTTTGAAATTTGTTATTTCAATTGTTTGTGGCCCAGAAACACGCCGTCATACGGATGGTCTAGGTCAAAATTGCGGATGAAGATGGATAACTCTAAAAACAAGTGGCAATACGGCCAAATTTCGTGAATACGCAAGTGATAATACGGCCAAATTTCGTTCAACAAAATGTTGACAAATAACACGTTTAGGGAAAGTTGATACCATAGTTGACAGTGGTTAGCATTATTTTGTTGCAATTAATCGATTCTGACAACTAAAGCTTATTTTGAAGAAATGTTGTTGTTGTATCTTGATGATATGGGGACCCTCTGATCGGATTGAGTACCTTTAAATGGTCAATGTAATGAAGTTACCTGTCAGAAATTCAAATATTTGATTGATTTGGTGGACTCTGACTGATATCTACGGGTGCTGTCTTTGCAAACATAGACTCAGATTCACACGGACACTATTTTATAAGTGGGTATAGAAGTTTACTCCAGACTGCTACGGGCGTAGCCAGAGTAGACACCCATGGCATATCGAGCCCTATACGGGCCCTGGATCGGAGACACGCGGAACGAGATGCAGGAAGGGTTGATCAGTGACGTGCCTAGAGTTTCTCTTGCATGGAAATTTTCGAGAAAAGAAAAATAATAAAGGCGTATATATACATATAAGTACGTCGAGTATTCATCGACCTATTTCAGGGACGTGGCTAGAGGTCTCATTTCGGTGTGTGTCCACCCCCTGAACCAGACTCAAATATCCAAGTCCGCGACGTTCCAACAGTTGATTGTATATCATTTCGTATAAACACGGAAACAAATCTACGCAATTTTTTTTAACAAACAGTCGTCCAGAATAAAATCGCCGATAAATAAACGAGAATGTTGTTACTAACTAGTCACTATAATGGATTAATATGATATAATCCACGAAACACGCACTAGGGCGTGGCTAGACTGTTTCCGTTCACGGGGTGGGGTGTCAACCTTCAGATTTCCAACTGCACCACAACTACAGAACAATTTTCGCGAAATTTCCATTTTAAATTTTGACCAAAAGTTGAAAAATATACGACTGTCTGTTGGTCTAAAAACAACTAATTCTTCAATAATTACTGGTTGGAAAATCAAACATAAGTAATTGTGTGAACGTTTTGTCTAAAGTTGGGGGCGTGTTATTCACCCGCCCCTTGTCACCACGTCCCTGCCACGCGCCCATTTAATTAACGCGGACCTGCCTGGATAATTATAAAGTTTCGCCATAATGAGCCCAGGAATTTGAAATCAAAGATATACAAATTGGATACATGTACCGTAGCTGCTTTAAACAGGCTCCCGGGTTCAAACAATCGATATAGTGTCGATACGCTGAAATCACCAACATTGGGAAATATAACTCCGATCCAGAGTAATCAGATTACACAGACTTTGACGTCGGCCGCCGATCCCACGTCTGGAGCCAACCCACGAGAAAGCTTCATATTTCCTAATAACTAAACACGTGCTAAAAAGCCTTTCGAAATGTGGACTTGATATATTGACGAAGAATTGTTGGTCGCTAGTTGAGATATATTCAGGGTTTCAGGCTAATTTTCAGGAATTGTATTAACTTTTTATGTTAACACTAGTGTATCAAATAACATGTTAGGAATGAGATGTGCCACACAAAAGCCGCTATTTGCTTGATATTTATTTTTTTATACATTTAGTTACTGCGGAATCGATGTTTTTGAGGGACACCAAATATTACTTTGTTAATTTTTCAATTACAAAATTATGTTCTAAGTATTTATAGGTCCAGTTTAAATGACATATTTGATTTTCAAAATTTATTCAACAGAACAGAGCAAAAAACGACGGCAATTTACATTTTATGTCGTTGTTGTAAATGGTGGTCTGAAACCCTGATTACATCTTTAAGAATGCATCTGACATTTGCAAATTAGGTACCCAGTGGGTGAAATTAGAGGCTATCCCGCACAGCGGGCTACCATCACCACATTCATCCCCTGGGGATCTCATTTTGTTTGGGCCTAATCTTTTGGGAATGATCTAAAGTCTCAAATTAACATTGTTTTTAGTTACTTTTTCCTACTGTTCAGTTTCCATATCCCCTAATTTGCAGAAGATAAATGTATAATCGAGGTGACTAAAGGGTGAAAATCACCAACTTCAACTGGGGAAATTTATATCTGATCCCAGGTCTCCCATAACATTTGAGGCCCAAACAGAATGAAGTTCACATAGGGTAAATTTGGTGATCCTAGCCTGTCGTGTGGGATAGGTAACTAAATTCACCCTCTGGGGACCTCATTCTGCAAATGTCAGACACCATATTTCCAGGCTCGTCGGGCTACGAAGGCAATTCAATTACAATATAAATTTAAAATACTGTTGATTCACTGTGGATATTAGTCCGACTTATTCAATTGGTTGATAGATTAGAATTGTACGTGAAGAAAACAAAAATAAAGCGAAATTTAAAGAGATTAATCTACCGATGACTAATTAATTCGTGTTCCATATCAATTAATTATATTGCACAAAATAATAATTAAAATGTTGACCTCAAATTTTATGAAATCGAAGTGACTAGCTAAAACTAATGTTTTTGGGCGACATCTGTCATGATTTATGACGTAATATTCGGTTACGTCATTCGGCCACTGCCGGTGGGCTCGATTCCTTCTCATTCACCGGCTCATTCACCGGCTCATTCCGCTCATTCACCGGCTCATTCACCGGCTCATCCTCAGCATCCGGTTCCGATTTAGTCGGCGTCGGTGGAGGACAACCTCTCTTGGTATGGAAGCGAAGCCCCGCCCTACAACTATATTGCCGCCCACAATTAGCACATTTGAATGGTTTCTCGTCCAGGTGGGTATTGAGATGCTGTACGAGCTCGCATTTCACCGGAAACGCCTTATTACACACTTCGCAGGTGAACATATGAGGTGAATGGAAACGGGTGAAGTGATTCAGGTATCCTTGTTTTCTTAGGTAGCTCCGCCCACATTCTTCACAATGGAACCGCCCCATCTCTGAAGTCGTCTGAAACACAAAATTAGACACTCTGAGTTAGGACGGCCCATTGACGTGGGACAAAAAGCAGACGACATAAAGAAGTAAAGAAATAAAGCAGGTTACCATGGTGATCGGATGATGCCGACCAATTAATTTAACAGACAGAATACCTGAACCAATGTGGCCCGGTGGAATTTCATGCAACGAAAAGAAGAAATATCTAGACAAAACTACGATTATCCAGTTTATAGAGGGTCACATGCAGAGGGAGGTTAAGACACAACATCAAAGGGAATACATCACAATATTCACCGACGCATCTTAATGCATTACGAAATATATCACGTGAGGAGAGGTAACCATTATAACGTATATCCCACAAGAGGGGGCGATATATACCTCGCAAAAGAACACCGTCAAATAATTGCTGACGTCACAAAATAAGTAGCACAGGTAGCCCATGCCCACAAGGAGACCCCACTGCGGTGTGCCTTATAAAGTATAATTGACGAAGAATTATGCAGGGATGTATGGTTGCTATGTTGGAAATTAAGTTTGGATAATACATGTAAAGGGCCGCTAAGTTGCAATATATAGCATTCTATCGTGATCAATGTGCTCATCTACATGTATTTTATATTTATCAATACGATAATCACCAATAGACACCAAGATATGGACGAAAACACAATATGGCTGCCCGTTGTTAATGGAAGAGTAACACGAAAATGAAGAAATTATATTTATGATTCGGTGGTGTAAAATGTACGAAATCATTATGAGTCGATCGTTTTTATTACACCAACCAGACTGGAGGGCGTAACAAGTCTGCATACTTATGCATATAATATGTATTTATAAGGATATACGGATCAAAAGAACACATTAAAGCAAAGAAATGATAGGCTTATATAGTTGATATGAACATTCAATATCGCTTAGACTATATTCCTATATATGGATTGCTGCAGGTATAACATTAAAGGGGTACTGTACTCAGAATAAAATATTGTTGTTGGTTTCTATACTTTCTGCTTTGTAGAATAAGGTAACCGCGGATTTCCACTATTTGACTGTCTGCTGGGTACGAAGTAATGTTACAGAAGACAGATAAGCCGGAATGCAAAAATAAACGCTGGTCATCGAGAGGTTCCAAGACGTGGTACATACTCTTAAAATGTTTTCCACACAAAACCAAAACCACAGAGATGCAACCAAGTTTGAATTTGACCAGAACCAAACATAAGTGATGTTATGAGTAAAACATACCGCTGAAGACCCGATTTGGATTGTATAATGATAATGTGATTTCGATAATTCGTTGCGATCCGAACTAAATTGTGATTTAACCCTTTCAGCGCCAAGTCCGATTTTTGTATCAACACATATACCCTGTGCCAATGCATTCTCTTATATATGCGAGTCGACCATAGGTCACCTCGCATAAATAAGAGAATGCATTGGCCTAACAATTTTTCATCATTTGTTATTATTTTTTACAATTTTTTACAATTTTAATAATTTTTTCTTATATTATTAACTCTTTCAGTACCAGACTTATTTTGTAGGTTTAGTGCAAGGGAATCTTTCGTTTTTCATGGGCATCAAAATTATTACTATGAATACTTGGTGATAGTTTTGAGTTATAACATGCTCCTAAGGTTTTATCCAGTTTGTTTTAAAATTCGCTATAGCATGCTTAAACATACCCAAAAATAATTCAACCCAAAACAAACAAAAAACCATTTATTTTTTATTTTTTATTTTTTTTAGAGCCGATTTTATCAGCACTCTACAGACCGTAAATTAGGGCAGATGAGATCGGCCCGTGGCACCGAAAGAGTCAACCAAAGCACGAAAATCAAATTTGAACTCCAGAACAGGAATGTGGTTTTGGTGGTACGGTTCTGGTTCGTATGGTACTGCTCAGACGCAACTGCATTATCAAATTCTCCGTTAATAAGTTAGATCTGGTTTGAGGGACGTCTCAATGTGCCATTCCGATCGACACATGGCCATTTCGATAAGAAATAATTGTTCACGCTCATTGATGAGGTGTGCACATATGAAGCAGTGAACACTCATACTGAGTCCGTGCCTCCATAACTTAGATACATACGTTAGGGTCATTTAAATATTTATTGACTCCATTCTTTACTTCGTCAGACAACGAGCCCCTCGATACTATATTTGATTAATTACACAGCGTGGAGGCCACATGTTGAAAAGTCAGAATATATCTATATACACACTCATCCAGCTTGGCAAGTATATCAGGGTATTTCGGGTTTCTTAATTTGGGTGTAGTTACACATTTTAGAGAAACGAGTCGAAATATTGTTTACTACACCGGAACACACGAACACTGAAAACAGTTTTAACCCAACTATTGGGTTGCCCATTATCGACAAAACAGATGTCACCCAACTTTGGACATCGTAACAGGCATAATATAACGAATTAGATGGTATACATGTAGTTGATGGTTGTGATCAGAACCAATTGGTTACATACTTTTGAGAAAAAGAGTCGAAATCTCAATATATTTCGAGTGCTCAATCTTGACGTTTCCTGACTATATATATCTAACCTGAGGTGACATGGAGTTAAACTTAATGGTTCGTTTCCTTGAGATGTCGAATATAAGCAGCTATATTGTTTGCCACATTCTGAACACACGTACACTCAAACATGTTTAGTTTAAATTAACTAAATAATAGTTAAGTCTTAACCTAACTATTGGGTTGCCCAATACTGACTAAACAAATGTCACCCAGATTTGGACATCATTACATGCATAATATATTGGATTTGATGGTATGGTAGATGCTCGTGTTCAGAACCCACTGGTTACATTTTTTTGTGAAAGAGTCGAAATCCCAATATTATTTTGAGTGCTCAATCTTGGCGTTTCCTGAATGTATATATAACTAACCTAAGGCAACATGGAGCTAATGGTTCATTTCTTTGAGATGTCGGATATAAGCAGCCTTCCAGCTGTATTGTTTACCACACCCGGAACACACGTAAGGTTTCTGTTGTAAGTGTGTGTTCTTGTGTTGTAAGAATTCCGTATACACGGCAAAGCCTTTCCCACATGCGTCACAGACATGGGTGTGTGGTGCGTGGAAGCGTAAATTATGTTGCTCATATGTCTGTTTATTGGCGTAACTCCGCCCGCAAAGCTTGCAAGTATACATGAGTGGCCACTCCTTGCCCATCTGAAAAACAGACAGGAGAACAAATTTTAAAACCACGCCTACCGAAGTTGCGCATATATAATGCTCAAAATGTTCTTTTTTTCAAAGTTGTAACTATATGGGAAATTAGTAAATGTAAATGAGAGTATCAAGACACGAAATGAGGACTAGTGTGTTAGTAACTTAGTATGTCTAACAAAATTTTAAAACCACGCCTACCGAAATTACGCATATATAATGCTCAAACTGTTCTTTTTTTCAGAGTTGAAACCATATGGGAAATTGGTAAATGAGTAATCTACGTGTATCAAGATACGAAACAAGGAATAGTGTGTGTTAGTAACTTAGTATGTCTAATGAATGAATTTGAATTTTGGAACAGCGATGAAATCGTGAATGTTTCGGGGCAGTATAAAAGGAGCAATGGCAATCGGCATACATGGGTTAGGCTATCTTACGATTCCTCTTTGTAGTATAATTGTTCTACCAAGTTAGTATTAAGAAATGAGCTTGTTAACCCTTTACCCAACAGAAGGGCCCTGTGCCAATGCATTCTCTTATATATGCGAGTCGACCATAGGTCGCCTCGCATATATAAGAGAATGCATTGGCTTAACACATTAAAAATTATAAAATTGTTAAAGAATATAAGAAAAAATGGTAAAAAAAGTATTTTTTTAGGCCAATGCATTCTCTTATATATGTGAGGCGACCTATGGTCGACTCGCATATATAAGAGAATGCATTGGCACAGGGCATAACTATCACAATGTGGTCAATGAGCCGGTTCCAATGATATGCATATTTGTATGGTTCTATTGAGACAGACCGAAGATATTTTAGGCTGTTGAAGCTTTATTTGGCCGGTTTTGGCCGGTTTGTTGGGTAAAGGGTTAAAAGTGATGTTAGTTTCTAGGTCGTATAAGCACCTCAAAGATGTAAGTTCCCCTTGATATTGTCAACGATATCTTCGGATGTGGTAATCAAAATTCGATAACATTTTTGGGAAGATAACCTCTTATATGTGACCTACCTATTGTATAACTAATGTTATGTTAAATGGCTACATGCTTGATTGATTGGGCAGGGCCGACTTTCCAAAAATTACAAATTCACTGGGTTCACTATACTATAGGGAACATGTTCCCGTATGCTGGACATTTGGTCATGCTCAAGTCTCATGGTGAACTGGCACATATGACATAACAGGGAATAATCAGTCTACATGTACAAAAGAGTTGACAATGGCACTACACGATATGAGATTTCTCATCTACTGCAAGAGGAACTGGCAGCCCCATGTCAATAATGAATCCAGTATCTATACTCACTAAAACGAGGACATGGTACCAGATTGTCTTGTCGTGACATCGGGTTACACGCAGGAATAAACTAATCTTCGCGTTTTCTAACATCATAATGGTTTTGTGACTTTTCGATTAATCATTACATCAGCACAAACGGGGCTCACCCAGGCATGCAAGCACTTAACGCGTCGACATTAACTCACAGCCGCTACACACTGATTACACAGTATTTAGAATTTCTCGACAATCGGCCTCAGGATTCTTGGGATACAGTGTAATATGTCGGGGGGGGCGGGGTTTTTTTTTCTTAGGTGTATAAACGCGATGACTTATGACGTGGCTTCTACGAGTGTGCGCAAAATACTATACAGACCTTTTGGGGGAAGCGATGCATCGATACGGACCACAAGTACGTGGTCTACTGTACACTGTTCTGCATACTTGCACATATGAAGGTCCACCACCACCACCATGGAACTGCACGACGAATTCACGACCTCTGGTAAGACATTAAATACCTGCCCAGATACACGAATCGCATTTCCCTTCAACACGCCCTTCTTTGGAATAGAACCAGCTTTCCGTTGCTAGACGGCTTAATTAAGTTGCAGAGTCCAGAGCTCCAGTTGATATTACATTAAGAATCCTTTTAAAGGTACTCAATCCGATCAGACGCTCCTAAATTACTATTTCTTTGGCTTCGGTGGTAAACAATATTTGATTCGAGTCGAGGAACCCACACATCAAAGCTCAGGGTGATCAGATATCGATTTTTGAAGTTTGTTATTTCTCGAGATGTGTAATAATACATGGCACAGAAACACGTGGTCAAACGGAGAGTCTCGAATAAATTGCGGATGAAGATGGATGACTCTAGAATCATATGGTAATACGGTCAAATTTCGTGACACTTTAGTGATAATACGGCGATATTTTGTTGAACAAAATGTTGATTAATAACAAGTTTTGGGAAATTTGAAACCATAGTTGACAGTGGTTAGCATTATTTTGTTGCAATTAATCGATTCTGAAAACTAAAGCGTATTTTGAAGAAATGTTGTTGTTGTTGTATCAAGTTGGTATGGGGACCGTCTGATCTGATTGAGTACCTTTAAAGGCACTCGCAGTAGGTAAATGTGCAAACATAGAAACATCTTTAGATATAATCACTACTAAGAAGTACATTGAGAAACAAAAAAAACTTTGTTCTTGTATTCAATATTGATAGTTGTCCAATTTAACAAAAATATTTGCGCGTTGAACCATTGTTATGTAAATAAAACTGTTAAAATGATTTGTCAACAAACATTGCTAATCGTATAGTAATCTAAAATATTTTAGTCTGAATATGATTTTCAAAATAGTTTTCAATGTTTTGACCTTTTCCAATGTTTACCATCAAGTTTTGATTAAAGTTTGATATCTTATTGGACTAATATAGGATTTAAATGGATAATTCCACCGTAACAGTGTTGGGGAGTTAATGTACTTCTTAGTGGCAGTTGCTTTAGAGTCTTTTAAAAAATTTAGTTATTTCGCATGAACCCACATCGAAGACCTTCAGCCCCTTTAAATATATAGTCGTTCATTTTTATCTGGACTGTATTGCTGTTTTATTATTCTCGATTGCGCGCGGGGGGGGGGGGGGGGATTTCCGGGAACGTATGCCGGGGTGGGTGGGTGGTCGATGGGACCAACAAATTTTATTCCCCGCAACTCAAAATGTTTTTCCTGCAAGCCTTTTTGACCGTTTTTGCAATGAGTTTGGCTTAAAACACCTTAGAAAGTCAATATTAACATAAATGAAAAATTTCATGATGATCAGACAAACAGTATAGCCTGTATGTAGCCCATGATAATGGATTGAATTTTGAAATCCAAAATGGCCGCTGGCAGCCATGTTTTTTTTGGCCGAATAACCCCAAAATGACTCGTTCCTATTTACATGTCAATGTTAACATCCATGACAAATAGTATGCACATAAATTCATATACAGCAGTTTACAGTGAATTTCACCCCGCAAATATCTGTTTTAGTGTTAAAAGGGGGTGGTTGTCCAAAAATGGTCGGGAAAAAAACTGCCGAAAACGGAAAAAATTTTGGACGCGGGGGAGGGTGGGTCCCAACAAGGGGTCGAAAGGAAAAAATCAGCATACATGCCTGAACATTTTTTCCGACCCCCCCCCCCCCCCCCCCGGATGGCGTGGGAATTACTCTATTTCTTAGGGTTTTTTTTTTTGGCAAATAAGGGGAGTGGTTGAATCTGAGAATCTTTATCACTCAGTGGGCACTTAATGACTCAATGGCACTGACTCTGTATGTATATATCTAAGGGACTCAAACACTAAGTGAGCCTTTAAGAATAATACTTTTAATAACATATTGATGGTCCCATGTTTCTCGCTACAACATCAGTAAGGTACAGACTCTTATACCTAACATCGCAATTGGCTTTGTTCGCCTAAAACAGTGTAAATCAGAGCAGCCATGCTGTTATTCAGATCTTAACCAGATAATATTTGCTTTGGAAATATGTAAAATAATTACATTCTCAAAACGTACGAACTGGCACCTGCCATTAAATCTTGAATCCACCACTTCACACTTAACCCTGGGTAATATCACATACGCGTGATCGTTTAGGGATAACAATAGAGTCGTCACACTATAGCCGGGTAAGATAATATACACATGGTCATTTAAAGAAACCTATCGAGTCGTCACAATATAGCCAGGTAAGATCATATACGCATGGTCACACACTATGGCCGGGTAAGATCCCACACGCATGATCATTTAGGGATAACAACAGAGTCGTCACAACATAGCCGGGTAAGATAATAATTTTATATAAGATAATATACACATGGTCATTTAAAGAAACCTACCCAGTCGCCACACTATAGCCAGGTAAGATCATATACATGTGATATTTTAAAGAAAACAATAGAGTCGTCACACTATAGCCAGGTAAGATAATATACACATGGGCACACACTATAGCCGGGTAAGATCCCATACGCATGATCATTTAGGGACAACAATGGTGTCGATACACTGTAGCCAGGTAAGATTAAATGTGATTTATCGTTTAGTGATAACAGAATGAATACACACTTAACTCGGGTAAAATCAAATGTGCTTTATCGTTTAGTGATAACAGAATGAATACACACTTAACTCGAGTAAGATTAAATGTGATTTATCGTTTAGTGATAACAGAATGAATACACACTTAACTCGAGAAAGATTAAATGTGATTTATCGTTTAGTGATAACAGTAGGAATACACACTTAACTCGGTTAAGATTAAATGTGATTTATCGTTTAGTGATAACAGTAGGAATACACACTTAACTCGAGTAAAATCAACTGTGATTTATCGTTTAGTGGTAACAGTAGAAATAATCACTTAACTCGAGAAAGATTAAATGTGATTTATCGTTTAGTGATAACAGTAGGAATACACATTTAACTCGAGTAAAATCAAATGTGATTTATCGTTTAGTGATAACAGAATGAATACACACTTAACTCGAGTAAGATTAAATGTGCTTTATCTTTTAGTGATAACAGTAGGAATACACACTTAACTCGGGTAAGATCAAATGTGATTTATCGTTTTGTGATAACAATATATAAACGTCACACTTAACTCGGGAAGGATCACACAAATTTATTATTTGTGGATAACAATGCACTTCACACTGAGCCCGGGGAAAATCAAATACGATTTATTGTTTGGTGATAACATATATAAACTTCGCACTGTAACCGGGTAAGCTTTGAAACGACCCGGCATTGCAGCAAAACGATATTTATATTCCAAATTAAGAAAATTTAGTTTCAACGATGACAACTTTTCGCCATAACAGGTGCACCGAGTAAAGGTCAACTCAAGCGAAAACGAGTGAGAAAGTGTGCCACAAAATATGACAAAAGCATTGAAGCATATCGTACAGTTTCGCCCCGTGATGGCAGCATTATATATGCATGTGACCAAAACCTCGGTAAATAGAAAATAACAAGCCAAATTCTATACAGATATCTTTTATTGGAGAAGTAATGAAATTATCACCGTTATAATGTTATAAATTACAATATACATGTATACTATATACACTTATCACAATCGTTGATGGACAATGACTGACAACCTGGGAAATAATTATATCCATGTTGACATCCACACAAAGTACAGTAATGCCCTAAGTAATCGACTCCTTAACCACAGCAGAATTATGGGTAACTTTTCAGGATTTATTCGGAAATATGGCTTGTTGCCATTCATCGGAAAGCTCTCGTGGAGAGCTTTCCAATGAATGGCAACAAGCCATATTTCCTACTCGGGGAAAGGTTTCCGATGAATGGCAACAAGCCATATTTCCGAATAAATCCTGAAAAGTTACCCATAATTCTGCTGTGGTTAAGGAGTCGATTACTTAGGGCATTACTGTATCTTAACATGTCGCTCAGCGTAGTACACGAGTGTGTAATATAAATAACCAATGCAAGCAGATACAAGCATATAGACTTTTAACATTGCCATATATTATATAGGAATCACCCTATACACAGCACATAGTTCGGCAGGGAACCACCACATATCAAAGTTTTGGGACTACAATTCCCACTGCATACATTTCCGCGGATGCCATGGATAATTTTAATTCTAAATATACGAGGCCACGCAAATTTAAAGAGGCTGCGACTGGTGCCAGTTGCTAAAGTCAGCCAAAACAATGTTCGCAGTTCATATCTGTTTTTTTATTCGGCGAATATGCCCTATAACTAACTCGCGGCCATTTTGGATCCACCAGGTCCGGTTCCGTGGTTTTACTTAACTTTCCATATATGGAAGTCATGAATAATTCAAAAGCTCCATATATGGAAATGCTGCTCCAAAACTTTGACCTGTACCATTGAAACCACGGAACCGGGGCTGGATGAATCTATGGAACCACGGAACCGGATCTGGTTGATCCAAAATGGCCGGGAGTTAGTGATAGGGCATATAAAACGGTATATCGTCAGTGTAAAGAGAACACACAATTTCACAATGACCGACTCAAATGCCCAGATCACATTATATACAACATATTCCCTAGTATATGCCATTTGAAAGAGGAAGCCCCAGAACACTGTGTAACCAACTTATCCGGTCGAATACACTGTGAACATGTCGTTTTTGTCAAGGTACCGACATGTGTTATGTGCTTGATTTCGATCTGGTCAGTACTGCCAGTCTATTATTCTCAATGAAAGGGGGATAACTATATCTCTTAGATGTGAATTATGATGCATTGTGGGGGAAATAACGGGGAAGTCTTGGTGCGAATGTGATAATCTCTATCACTTGGTGGACACTCTTAGGCCACAGATGTTCCGTATTCCGGTGGAATATATATATTTCTGGTTCTCTTTCACGCGGAATATGTTGTGTATAATGTGAGCTGGGCATTCGAAAATTAAGTGGACATTTAAAGCATATTATATAGAAATTTATGTAGATACAGGACACCAATATTGAGAGAGACAAGATAAGATCATACTCAAATGGAGAAATTGAAAATAAATTAATCTAGCAAATGGTTCATTTCTGTTTTCAATTAGGCCATAAAATTTATATAATGAATGGTATCAACTGTCCGAACTATGGTACGTTGAAGGATTCTGTATGTGGGTTTGGGGGGGGGGCGCATGATTTCCCGAAGCACATGTTGCTACGTCACTGTGGATACGTGACTTACGAAACCAGTGGAGGAAGACAATCAACCATTCTGGTTGCTATGGTTCCAGCGCTCGTGGGCCTCTAAGGCGGTGGCGGTTTGGAATATGGCACCACACGTCTGACATTGGAAGCCATGTTTGGCATGCACGCGATAATGTCGCTCGAATTTGTATCTATCAGGAAATGTCTTGGCGCAGTCCGGGCACGTAAACTTGTGCGGCCGATGATGGCGGAACACGTGGGTGACGAGTCCTCCGGAAGTCCGGCAAATCTTCCCACAATGCACGCACGTCAGGCCATCAGTCTGGTGAAGAGAAATACAGAGCACATAGTTACTCGGGGCGGTTGCTGCTATACTGTGCTGTCATGTTTTGTCTGTATTGTTAGTATTCGTTATAGAGTATATTGGACTATACGTTGGGTCTATGAGGCTACGTCGTTACACTATGCACGCCGTCATGAGCAGAGCGTCGGAGCGTCATAGAGCCAGTATCTAGTCCAAGAGTATATTTCGCAAGCACCGGAACATGTACCAGAAGCGCACATAATTTCAAGTGCGGAAGGTCATTGTTTTATATTTATACTATCTGTGGTCTTGATCGAAAAGATGAGAGTTTTTATTTTTTTTTGGAGATGGCCGCTATGATACGGTGCTGCTATAATATTCCTAGTCCCCCTTTACTATTCGTTATATGTTTCGAGATCACCGCTTCGAAATGAGCACAGTTTTCGAGATGGCCGCTATGATACGGTTCTGTTACTATAGTTCTTCCTTGTTGGTATTCGCTGTCTTATGTATATCTCGCGAGAATCTGTTTCAGGTGAACGCAGTTATTCTTGTATTGCCCCCTGTCCTATCACCTGATCCGTACAATGTTATGCGCTACCAGCTCAAACCTGTTTAACATGTTATAGGCCACGGCAGCGGTAACAAGATTTGATCGATATATGTGACCCGCCATATCAAATCCAGTCGTAAGTCGGGATTTTTTTTACCCTGTGCCAATGCATTCTCTTATATATGCGAGTCGACCATAGGTCGCCTCGCATATATAAGAGAATGCATTGGCCTAACATTTTTTTTAAATAAATGTTTCTGACAATTTTTAGGACATAAAATAAAAAACATCCATTACCCTGCAGGGAGCCCCACACATATATAAAAGCATATAGAAGAGTGTCGTCTGCTCATGTTTGTCTGGGGCTCTGTATGGGTGAAATTATAAAATTGTTAAAGAATACAAGAACAAATTATTAAAAATGCGAGGCGACCTATGGTCGACTCGCATATATAAGAGAATGCATTGGCACAGGGTAAAAAAATCCCGACTTACGACTGGATTTGATATGGCGGGTCACATATATACATTGAGATCCGATTTCCGTCGGTTGGCACCGCTAACATTGTTAACATGTTCAAAGAATATTTTTCTAAAAGAGCGTCCCCCAGAAGAAGTGATTTAAAAGAGCGTTTTTATAGAGCTTTCTTCCCAGAAGTGATTTTAAATAGCGTTAACAATGTTAGTGGATCACAAGCTAGAAAGATAATATCTTGTTAGCGCTGCCATGGGCATAACTGTTTACACATATTTCCCTCGGTAGTGTATGCCATCGTATACGGATCGGGTGGTGATATAGTCTTTGACTTGAAACGTATTTTATTTGTATATAATGTTAAAGGGATCGGGGCACAACTTATGAAACCCCTCTGCCAATACAAACGATTAAGGATATACATTTCCTGCATTCTCAATGTGGTATTAAACACATTATAACATATTTCGCGAGCACTATTCGCCGAAAATCACACATTTACTCGAGGCGGTAGTGACCACGGTTCTGTTACATTCAATGCCTTCGTAGTATACCATATACAACTGGAGCATACTTCTTGAGTACTGACAGCATAAGAGCAAAAGTTACTCGGAATGGTCACCTCAATGTTTTACCGAAAGGCGTTGCGGCTTCGACTAACACTTGTGCAACACGTTCCGAATATAAAACTGAGTCCAGCACGCATGCGAGATTAATGGACAGTAATGTCCTAAGAATCGACCCCTTAACCAAAGCAGAATTGTGGGTAACTTTTCAGGATTTAGTCGGAAATATGGCTTGTTGCCATTCATCGGAAAGCTCTCGTTGAGAGCTTTCCGGCGAGTGGCAACAAGCCATATTTCCGACTAAATCCTGAAAAGTTACCCATAATTCTGTTGTGGTTAAGGGGTCGATTACTTAGGGCATTACTGTAGGCCAAATGATTACTCACAGCAGGTATCCCCACATGGTATATTTCCCATATCGATAAAAGTGAGTCATTGTCATTCAACTTGAGATAAATAATCGTGGTTCGCTTTGCATGACACACACATAACAATGCACACACACACACGCGCGTAAAACTAATGTATTCTCAAATCACAACTACGTGGGGACTACTTGGTATATAGAACAGTACATACTGGGATTATCGCCGAAGTATATAAACAGCACATATTCACAGTTGCGCACGTAATAAATTCGCGGAGTTATCACCGCCCTATTCAAGGTTACTCTAGGTTACTAACCTACCAACCTGGACTATTTTGGCTCCGTGATGGGAAACAAATAAGTTGTTTTAGTCCAAGCAGAATGAGGTCCACAGAGGGTGAATTTAGTTATGTTAGCCCGCTGTGCGGGATAGCGTCACTAAATTCACAGACTGGGAACCTCATTCTGGAAATATCACTAAATTCACCCTCTGGACCAACAAGCAAGCTGCAAGGCAGAGATCAGTATGCAACGCTACGCCGGTCTGACCACTGCCATCACATATATACATAATTAAATCTAACATGTTTTATTAAAAGTCTTGGCGGTTACAATTCATTATGACTTTCCAATTTCCAAATGAATGTGGACAGTTGAGTTTCTCAGAACTAATGCGAAATGAATTGTCGTATAGTAATGCCAGATTTCCTCACATCCTGGGTACGTGGTGGCATTGGTCAGGCCAACAAAGCAGGGGACTGAACTCTGACTTGTAGTTGTGAACATTAGGTATCGATCACTAAGGTTGCGTTGACAGTTGCCTACATTTAAAGGCCCGGTTAATTTTCGAAGTCATCGGTCCCCCGTTTCGCTCCAAGAATGCAACATAATTCAAACTAAGTATAGAGTTATTCCACTATCATTGAAAATAGACTTTGCAGTACAGTCCAGATGAAACTTAAGCACAGAAAATACGTCGGTACCCCAACAAAAATAACAAGTTCGCAGGTTATTAAACCGGATAAGTTAATAATACAATGTTTTGGAGCTTCCTCTTTAAAAAGGTATATTTCTGTGACTTTTGAGAGCCGATATCGCAAACAAACATTGAATTGATTACCCAGGAAACATTACATAATTGTAAGCGACGCAAAGAAAAATTGGGACCTTTACCTGCAGAGAATAACATTATTAAACCTTTACCCAACAGAAGGCCCCTGTGCCAATGCATTCTCTTATATATGCGAGTCGACCATAGGTCGCCTCGCATATATAAGAGAATGCATTGGCACAGGGCATAACTGTAACCATCACAATGTGGTCAATGAACCGGTTCCAATGATATCCATATTTGTATGGTGTTATTGAGACAGACCGAAGATATTTTAGGCTGTTGAAGCTTTATTTGGGCGTTTTTGGCCGCTTTGTTGGGTAAAGGGTTAAGGAACATATAGTAACTAAGAAATATAATCCCCGCTTTATTGTTTTTGACTGTATAAGGTTCCCTCTCATAACTTGAAAAGGTTCCCAGGTTTTGTACTAGTGGCGATAGGCGGAGTAGAGATTCATGTCATGATCTACATATTATTAGTCTGAAATGGCGAATCTGGGAGTTAGGTCTGTTTCAAGGGGGGGGGGGGTGATGTTGGAAATTTCAAGGACACGCCCCCCCCCCGGCGGGACCCTCTAGCAATGTCCCTGTACAAGTAGTTTGTCGTTAAAATCCAAGCGCATTGGAACCTTCTACGACGAATTATCAACAAATTCTGAATAAATGAAATTCCCCTACATATATCTATTATCGTAAATTAAATATCAAATATCAAAGTCAAGGGGAGTGAAGTTGGAAATGTCAACGACACGCCCCCCGATGGGGACCCTCTAGGCACGTCACTGTACAAGTAGTTTGTCGTTCAAATCCATGCGCATTGAAACCTTCTGCGAGAATTGTCAACAAATTCTGAATAAATGAAATTCCCCCAACACTGATATCTATTATCGTAAATTAAATATCAAATATCAGAGTATCAGAGTCAAGGATTACTGTGGCTCATTACGCGTCGTTCTGCATCGATGTGATGAAGTATGAAGCTGTATCGGGTGTGTACTGTCCTTGACAAAGTATCGAACACTAACACAGAGATCTGTCGTCCCAAATCGAACATCATACATCACCGCGAACATAAGGGATACGTCAAGGACAAATGGTGGCCCCTGATGCATTGCATTGTGTTTGGATCGAATGTCACGACGTAATGCTGTATCGGAGGTGTACGCTCATTGGCACATGTTGCACGAGAATGGTTTCTTCTCCATATGAGCTTTTGAATGTTTGAACATTCATTTCTGTGGGACGGTCTTTTGACAAACTTCGCAAACGTGTTGATGTAACCGGTGATCAGGCCGGATATGGGTTAACAGCAAAGTATCGTATACAAACAGAGACATATATATCTACATTCTGCAATAATAATCTCAAGTTCAATATAAGAATTCAACGCGAATATAAGTGCTACGTCAATGACATAACATACATCCACAAGCATAATGCCAATATCAAACACCACCGCGAACATAAGGGCTACATCAATGACTATGGTGGCTCCTGTTGCATTGCAATGTGTTTGGTTCTTATGTGATGACGTAACGCTGTATCGGACGTGTACTGTTCTTGGCAAATATTGCACGGGAATGGTTTATTCTCCAGATGAACGTTAGAATGTTGTTTAAGCATCCATTTCTGTGGGAAGGTCTTTTGACACACTTCGCACATGTGTTGATGTGGCCGGTGATGACGCCGGACATGTGTTAACAGCCCTCGTTCAGCATGGTACGCCTGACCACAGAACCGGCACTGGTATGGCTGGGGAATAAAATCAAGGACGTGTGTCAGTTCACAAAAAAATCTAATCTTTGTTCACAACACTGCATGCTAATTCACATATATTTTAAAATTGAATTATATGAAATTAATTTCATCAAATAAAACATAACTAGGACTGGAGCGTTTCCATGGTTATAATGTTAATTGGTTAAGCATTCTTTACTTTAGGTTTTAAGATTGCATTGTTAATAGTCACTATATATCATACTCAGAAATGATACAACAGGTATCCAATATCTGTAAAGGGGTACGTACTGTACACTAAATCCGGCCATTTTGTCTCCTTTTATACACAACGAATGAATTAATTAATTTGAGCCATTGATTAGTTCAAACTACACTCATGCTCTCTATGAACGATGTTAACAACATGGTAATTATAATGACAATGACTTTATGACTCCAGCCATTTATTCACTTCATTATAATTACGATGTTGTTTGTATCGTTGCACATGAGTGTATTTTGCACTAATCCGTGGCTCAAATTCATTCATTCGTTGCATACTTTATGTTGAGTATAATATGAGATGGTCTCATAAATGGCTGGATTTAGTGTACAGTCCCCCTTTAACCCTTTACCCAACAAACCGGCCAAAACCGGCCAAATAAAGCTTCAACAGCCTAGAATATCTTGGGTCTGTCTCAATAAAACCATACAAATATGGATATCATTGGAACCGGCTCATTGACCACATTGTGATGGTTATAGTTATGCCCTGTGCCAATGCATTCTCTTATATATGCGAGTCGACCATAGGTCGCCTCGCATATATAAGAGAATGCATTGGCCTAAAAAAAATCTTTTTTTTAACACTTTTTACCATTTTTTCTTACATTCTTTAACAATTTTATAATTTTTAATGTGTTAAGCCAATGCATTCTCTTATATATGCTCGGCGACCTATGGTCGACTCGCATATATAAGAGAATGCATTGGCACATGGCCCTTCTGTTGGGTAAAGGGTTAAGTTTCCTAATTAATATTTGAAAATATGTTGATTGGAAACAAGTTTTATCACACATTTTCCGACCTCGAACCACCCAACCCGCATGGATATAATACGAATTTAATACCGGAAACCCTCACCTTTATTAGTTAGAAGAATATACATGTAATAAAGTAATATGACATGAGAATGTTAGTGTTATCGGTACATGGAGTATGAAAGATATGAATGAACATAGTGAGTATTCTAGATGCCTGATGCTTTGCCTGCATATGATACATGGTGACAACAATGATAACATTGGTGGAAGCGTGGCTAGTATTTTATAGGAGAACATGGTGTGGTAGATGTACATGGTTTTCGATATGTGTATTTGTGTGAGCATGATAATCAAATTGGGCCCTGAAGATATGTGAAGGAGCAAACCTTGGGCGATATGTCAATTAGATAAAATACTATCAAGTCATGCGATCGATTTAATCCTTCCATGACTAGAGCTTCCGGAAATTTTGTGAAAACCCTGTGCCAATGCATTCTCTTATATATGCGAGTCTCCCATAGGGAGCCTCGCATATATACGAGAATACATTGCCCAAACAGTATTTACCTTGACCTTGTAAGCCAGTGCATTATCTCATATATGCGAGGCTCCTTACGGGAGACTCACATATATATATATATACGAGAATGCACTGGCACAGGATCTTTACAGCTCCCGTCATGGAGGGGTTTATATCAACTAATAGGAGACAAACCAACACTGGAAGAATCAATTTGGTGAAACATACGGGTCACTAATCTGATCACAGTTTCTAGGAACATCGAGAGCCTTCCTATGTTAACCCTCCCTTTACTAAATCCCATCAGTTATTAATGTATTCATTGGAATGGTCTACTCACCTGGAGGGATGTTGAGAGATATGAGCAGACGTGAGCCAGACGAACCGCTGGTAAAAGTGCATGTAGAAGGAGAGATAGCCATGGGTGGGAACTGTTCAGATAATAAGTTCAACACACGGCCTACGACTGTCTGTTGAACTTATTATCCCAACATTTCCGAAGGGAAATACTCGTCAATGATCTGATAGTCAAATGTACCCATCATACATTAACCCTTTACCCAACAAACCGGCCAAAACCGGCCAAATAAAGCTTTAACAGCCTAAAATATCTTCGGTCTGTCTCAATAGAACCATACAAATATGGGTATCATTGGTACCGGCTCCTTGACCACATTGTGATAGTTACAGTTAGCCCTGTGCCAATGCATTCTCTTATATATGCGAGTCGACCATAGGTCGCCTCGCATATATAAGAGAATGCAATGGCACAGGGTTTGCCGTAACATTTCAGGAAGCTCCGGTCATGGAATGGTTAAAGGCATGGATGGCCTTCGCGGTCGGCATGCCGTTAAAATAGTTAAAAGAATATAAAAATATAGATTGTTCGCTTTTTTATGTAAACAAAAGCCAGGTTATGTAACATTTTTGGCTTTTGTTTGCATAAAAAAGCGTACGAACTTGACAATAATATACGATTTACGCGATATTTATGATTGGTATAAGAACAAACTCTGTCTATATTTTTATATTATTTCTGTTTATGGCGGTTTTGACGGAAGTGACTATTTAACAGCAAATACCCACAACGGAGGCCATCTGTGCCTTTAATACAAAATACCTTACTCCTCTCGATTTGCATGCAAATACGTAATCCGCATGACCTTTAGCTGAGCGAATTTCAAGGCAATTTTGAAGAAAAGGCCATGTGATGATGTGGGTCACATTCACCCACGGTGTCAATAATGTTGTCTATATAATGGACAATGACTTTAATTGTGCACTAAAACGTCCGATTTATATGTGGGCACAGAACACGGCTTATTATATTAATGACTAATACCAATGCACGCTCCAAATGGCATGACCCTAAACAGACCGGGGGACTATTATTTACACATTAACATAGATTATGAACTACGGTAATACAATGCATGTATCTGGTTGCTCAAGGACATAGATGCAACGTATAAATCCCCACGAGTTATAAAAGTATTAACTTGAATGGTATATTAATGTTGTGGGGGGGGGGGGGGGTGTTCATGACATATGAGCAGACGACAGACGAATTGATAATTCAATTGCAGAACGATTCCAATAAGTGACTTCACTTAGTCGCGGTGAATCCGCCATTTGGTCTCCGGAGGTCAAAGTTAACAAGTAGCATCTATTTTTAGCATACGGCTCCAGTCTGGGAATTCCCAAAATAAAATAGCAACAGGTCGTTACCGAATCGCAGGTGCGAGAACTTCATAAAACTAATTAAACACTCACCCTGGATACATACAATACGTAGGTTTCGCACAGTAGATGGATTGGATGTATCACGTATGTTTTTGAGTTATTTTTTTAACGCAAGAACTCGCTATTTATCAGTAACTTTACTTGTGGGAAGTTCGTTGACAAAACAAGGGCGTCTGAATGTCTGCATCGTCACCAGATCCTAACTCTATAGATGACATGACCACAAAACAATTCTTAAACACGTAGTTGCACTCAGAATAAATGAAATTAAGCCATAAAATGTTGATAAAAAATTCTCCCACTCAGCTGTCGAATGTAAACAAATGGATGCTACTTCTCAACTTTGACCTTTTACCTGCTTTTACCGGTGGGTTGGATAAAAAGCTAGGAATCGGACCATATAGAACCATCGGCCATCTTGAAAATCGCGACCCAGCAAAAAGGCTTATTCATTGGTGGGCAGTGTTCAGATAATAAGTTCGACGTTCAGATAATAAGTTCCAACATTTCCCCAGGCCATTTTGTTGATTTTATCATCTGAACATTTCCTACTCGCCAAAGAGTATTTAGTAAAGAAACGGTTATTAACTAGGATGGGGTCCAAGTGCACAAGTCAACAATTTGAAATGCGCGAAATTCAGATCGCACAAATTTCGTACATGTCCGAATTTCCCACCCCGCGATTTTGATGTGCGTCCATATATATAAGGTGTTCAATTTTGTCTGTGGTCGGCCAACATAAAGCGACAATAAACCATTTAAAGATAGTCTATCTCTTCCGGGTCACAATTACAACAACTTAAATTTTATAAATCCCAATTTCAAGACTAGAAATATCTAGTTTGTGAAAAAATACAGATAAAACTGAAGATGGGATTATTATTATTTGTCTATAAATGCATAACAAAGTAGTTTATTTCAATCGTAATTCGCGGTAAATCTCTCAGCTGATCTGCCATTTGCCGCGATTAAGGCTGCTAACAAGATAGAGTGCTCTCTCTTAATGCGGTCTTAACGTTTTCGGGCGGATTTGTTCTAAAAAATAGCCTATAAAAATGTCCCATGAATGTCATAAGTAATTCTAAATAAAATTAATATAAATTGATAATAGCTTATCCGGACAGACGTCATCGATTCATATCGACTATGTTATACTCTGAATTATATATAACATTTACTGGGAAGAGATAGACCATCTTTAAGTCATGCAGACATAGGATCACATAGGCGTAGATAAAGTCTTCTTAGACCATGCTGGATGGGTGGATTTTTTGGGCCAAGTCCCGCCCCCGATGCTCTTCTATAACGGACTTTCCCCCAAAAGCCGCACTGCATATACACGTGGAGCCCGGGCAATCACTTAAACACCTGAATGTGATTAATCATCTGACATGTCCGCGATTAATATGTCTTCAAAATGATATATCATTTACCGTGATAGAAAAGAGATAGTTTAATATATTGTTTATATGCATTTTCTGATGGCGCGACAAATCGAAATTCTCTGAAAAACAATCATTTATTTACTTATAAATCTCGGGGCCTTGATATTCAACGGACCTCTGATATATGCATGTTTTATATCGACATACTTGGGAAAGGCTGCCCTCTATTTTCATATACACAAAGCTTCCATTTGACCTAATCCGAAGACAGACAAGCCAGATAACCCCCGCCCAAGATTATGGGTATTAAGTCAGTTATATATAGAACAGTAACGGGTGGGACTCGGTCCAAACAGCATCAACCCAACCGATATCCCATGCAAGTTGTAGGCGTAGCTGGATGTAACCTCGGAATAAATTAGTCAATAGTAATAGGCGAAGAAAAGTGCTGTGTCCTTTTATGGTCAGTAAGTTCAGTATTCGATGTGCATTCGTATCCACATATGGAACATCTGATCTTGCACTCCGTAGAATCCGCACTAGGGTTCCAATCGTGCACTCTTGTTGCGTGGCGCACCACCTCGCATCGCCGTGGAAATGTCCTAAAACACACGTCACACGAGAATTTGTGAGGCAGGTGTCGGCTCCGGTGATGGAGATCGAGTCCACGCTTCGTCTGGAATGTCAGTGCGCATGCCTGGCACGAGAAAGGACTTGCCTACCAATGAAACAAGAGAATATTTCACCACGTGTCCAAAAAAACACCAGCTTCCACCTGCACGATGTATAGTTATAATATACATGTATATCACTGCAAAAAGTGATGTCTAATATTACAAATGGCCGGCTATGTGACAGGCAACTAATCGAATACACTAGTTTGGTCATTTGGTGTTTATCGTCGTTTTAGCCGCTATGGCATATCACGTGACACATCACGGTGTCAGCTTTATAGGCGAAGAAAAGAAAGCGACCATCCAAATGAATAATAGACCTTTCTAATATCTACTTTTATAACTGAATGGTATAATCCATTCAGTAAAGAAAGGGTTAACAATCATTAATGCCAGACGTTGTACATGGGTTCGTCATCTCAATCGGGGGAGGGGTAGCCCAGTCGGTAAGGTGCATATCGCATTTTAGTCCAACATAAGTCGTCTAACACGGAGGGATGAAAAGCGCGGCGTGATGATAACCTGATCCGTGTATATGTATGTGGACAAGTTTGCCAGTTGCTATCTGGTAGTCGGTGGTTTCTATGTGGAGTAGAGTGATTTCATAGTGAAATGAACATTTTTCGCAGTCTTTCTTTCCTTCACCCATACAACTGACATAGTGATATGGCCTATATATCGACGTAAACTAGGACACAGCACAAAAAAGTTGAACAATCTAAACCAAACCAAACCAAACTAAACTAAACCAAACTAAGCTAAACCAGCAGCATCTCAAACTTCAACGAAGAGTATGTGTATGTTCCTTACTGTACACTGATTCATAAGTTTTCGTTTGGCGATGCTATATATACATTATAATTCCTCGTTTTTTTCGGATGACGTTGGGACAACATACAACTTTCGCGGATGATATCAGCTCGTTCCTTACTATACCCTAATTCGTCGTATTTCGGATGACGATGGGGCAACATACAACTTTCGCGTGATATGAGCTTGTTCCTTACTATAATACACTAATTCGTCGTATTCCCGATGATGATGGGGCAACATCCACCCCTCGCGTGTGAAATGAGCTCGTTTCTCGAGCCCATCTGGGCACCACAATGCATGCAACTACTTGGCTGCACAGACACGCCTCTCCCTCGTTCACGATTGTGCGTCGCTGAGTGTCTGTTTAGTTCACATTTCCTTGGGAAGGTTTTGTGGCACACCTCGCATGAGAATTTATGGGGCTCGTGACGACTGACTTCATGCAATCTTAATCCTGTTCTTGTCTGGAATGTCTGTGGACACAGCTGGCACGTGAACAAGTAAGCCTACCAATGAAACAAAAGGGATATGTAGCACGTGACCCGTCCGAATAGTGAGCCTACCAATGAAATTAAAGTTATATATGTAGTACGTGGCCCGTCCGAATTATGAGCCTATCAATAAAATCCAAGGCATATTTAGCAAGTAAGCCTACCAATAACATAAAATGGATATGTAGCACGTGACCCGTCAGCAGTGTGAGCTCACCAATGCAATAAAAGGCATACTGTTGCACGTGACCCCCACCCCAATATGATCCTACCAATGAAATAACAGGAATATATGTAGCACGCGACCCGTTCGAATTGTGAGCCTACAAATGCAATAACAGGTAAACGTAGCACGTAAACCTACCAGTGAAATAAAAGTGATATATGTAGTACGTGACCCGTCGAATTGTATGCTTACCAATGAAACAACATGGTTGCGTAGCACGTGATCCATCAGTAGTGTGAGTTCACCAATGCCATAAAACGCATACTGTTGCACGTGACCCACCACATCCAATGAAATAAAAGGAATATATGTAGCACGTGATCCGTTCGAATTGTGAGCCTACTATAATGCAATATAACAGGCAAACGTAGCAGGTAAACCTATACCAGTGAAATAAAAGGGATATATGCAACACGTGAACCGTTCGAATTATGAGCCAACAAATGCAATAACAGACGAGCGTAGCACGTAAACCTACCAGTAAAATAAAAGTGATATATGTAGCACATGCCCCGTCCGAATGGTGAGCCTACAAATGCAATAAATCCGAATTGCGACCCCCAGAACCGATTAAATGAAAGGCATATATGTAGCACGTGACGGGTCCCGGTCATCCGAATTACCTGCATTTAATATAGTATGTCACATTTCTCGTCTGATTGACAACTGATGCTTGATTGATTTGGGGTTTATTGTCGCTTTAGCAACTAAGGCCATATCACGACATTGCCAGTTTTAGTGGTGGAGGAAATCCGCACACTTGCGACTAATCTAACAGTGATTTCAATGGCTGATAAACTCGTCAACCATGTGCGGCAAACCACCGGCCATCGGCGAGTAACTGGTAACTCCACCAGATAACGATTTCGAGTTACATGATGGAAACATGATGGAAACATGTGGATTTGAACCTTAATCGCCAGCGCTGGAGGGCGAAACGGCTTGGAGTTGTACCCCTAACCGATTGAAACACCGAGGCCCCGAGACAACTGATGCAATCACCGTGTTAATATATTACACAAACTTCGTTTGAAAATAGAACATACTAGCTGTTTGATTACTGGATAATATATAACATACATTATAGTATGCAATTCCCGACGGGCGAAGTTACGTTTTTTTTCAGTCTGAACCTCTGTATTTACACATGGTTCACGAAACATTCTTTACAGATTTTCACCAGTTCCTCAATATTTGCAAACACCAGACCCTTCCGCAAATGTCGAGTCAACAAGACCCCTTCCCCAAACGTCAAATAATCCGGACACCTTCCCCAATACTTTGAGTCACCCAGACGTTCTCCCAACGTCGAGTAACCCACACAGACCCCTTCCAAAAGGTCGAGTCACTGTACCACCATACAAAGTTCTCTCCACAAAACACGCCGCATATAGTATTCGTTTCTCTTGGATGGTTTATACCAGTTCGAGTTTCCAGCCTTAATATGGTGCTGGCCAATTGCTAACTGAGGTCCACATAGGGTGAATTTATTGACGCTAGTGTCACCTAGACATAGATTTAAGTTTACACTTGGAGATCGATTGGTTGATTGGGGTTTAATGTCGCTTTAAGCAGCTAAGGTCATATCACGACATTTTCAGTTTTAATGATGAAGGAATTCCTCACACTTGCGGCTAATCTAACAGTGATTTCAATATTAACCTTTTAGTGACGGGAGCTGCGCTGGTACAATATTAAGATCATGTGCAAAACATTATCTTATCTATGCGAGTCTGAAATAGGAAGTCCCGCATACATAAGAGAATGCACTGGCTTACAAAGTCAAGGTAAATATTGTTAGGCCAATGAATCATCGTATATATATATGCGAGGCTCCTTATGAGAGACTGGCATATATAATAGAATGCATTGTCACATGGTTTTCGCAAAACTTCAGGAAGCTCCGTCATTTTGCTGAATTTTCAATTAGAATCGACCAAATCGTGGGCAAATGAAATTGTTCCAGTTTTGGAAATAAGTTATTCCGCAATGGCGATGCAACTACAAATAACCTCACACATGCATGGCGACGTTGATGGGCACATTGGTACCCCTGCTGTGGGAAATGGGGCGGGGGGGGGGGGAATGGTCCTGAATAATCGTAAATACGTGACAAACTACACTCTCGGAAACAGATGTCAAAACAAAATTGGCGTAAAGATAAAAGTTTTAATAAGCTCTGTATAATAATTGGTGAATTAATATACATGTACACAGAAAATTATTTACAATAAATCACATATATACAAATTAACGATCTTCCGGGATAGAATTTTATCGACAGCCTTTAAACTAAGCGATCATGAAATAGATTGACATTTGCAGAATGAGGTCCCGCTGTGCGGAATAGCATCACTGGAATCACCCTCCAGGGACCTCATTCTGCAAATGTCAGACACATTATTTCAAGGCTAACAACTACATTTTGACGAAACCTTATATATTACACCAGAGGCACGACTTAAAAAGATAGCTTGTATATTTACATTAGCCCATGGAAATGATTGACCTTGGTATACAAATCCCTATGCGACTACTGCACACACATATCCACATTAATCATTGGATGAACTTGAATGATGTTCAAGGCCACACTTGGGTTAGTACTTTGGGCACAGAAAACATTGGTATGGATTGTCGTGGAGGTGTGCGTGTTCGAATGGATGAGACACGACAGTTCAGATTTACACTGATCATTAATCAGAGGCAGGACACGAAAAGACGATTCGGATTAATATTAGCCCATTGTAATGATCATATGCGCTAATCATTGGTCACGCGTTGACCTTGAATGATGTACACTATTGCATGATGTATACTATTGAATGATTTACACTATTGAATGACTAGACCCTATATTTTCTAGACTATTGAATGATGAAACCCTATATATTCGACCAGTCATCACATTAAATGACGGTTTGGATTTACATTTGACCCTGGAGATGATTGACCTTGACACGTAGCACTAGGTGCTAATCAATGACCATGTGTTGACCTTGACACGCTATCCTGACACGCAACCATACGCGCTAACTACTGGTCGTGTGTTGACCTTGAAAGATGTACACGATTACATGATGTGCACTGTTCAATGATGTGCGTGCACTATTACACGATGTGCACTGTTCAGTGATGTACAATATCACATGATGTACAATGTTGAATTATATACACTATTACACGATGTAAACTGTTGAATGATGTGCACTATTACATGATGTACACTGTTGAATGATGTGCACTATTACATGATGTACACTGTCCAATGATGAACGTGCACTATTACACGATCTGCACTGTTCAGTGATGTACAATATTACATGATGTACAATGTTGAATTATGTACACTACTACACGATGTAAACTGTTCAATGATTCACACTATTACATGATGTACACTGTTGAATGATGCATGTATACTATTACATGACGTACACTGTTGAATGGTGAAACCCTATACATTCGACCAGAGACACGACGCTAAAAGGCTTTAAAAGGAGTTTCATTAGACCCTGGAGATTATTGACGTTGACACGTAGCACTATGCGCTAATCACTGGTCGTGTGTTCAGCTTGCCACATAACACTATACGCTAATCACTGGTCATTTATTGATTGACTCATACATGTACATGTAGCCCTATGCTCTAATCACTGTTCATGCGTTGACCTTGATACATAATCGTATGCGTTACTGGTCATGTGTTCACCTTGTCACATAGCGCTGATATGAGCTAATCACTGGTCATTTGTTGACCTTGACACATACATCTACATGTAGCACTATGCGCTAATCACTGGTCATGCGTTGACCTTGTATGATGTACTAGACCAGACTTGGATGAGTATGTCTTCGGACACAGAGGACACTGGTATGGTTTATCTTGGAGGTGTGTGTTCGAATGTCGTTTAAGATCCCACTCTCGTGGGAAGGTTCTGTCACACATGGAGCAGTTGTATTTGTGTTTTTCGTGATGGCGTCGGATGTGCAGATAAAGACCACTCTGCGTTCGTACTTCAGCGCTGCATATATGGCATGATATCGAACCCTGGGGAGAGAAACAAAACACAACTACAGCCAGGGATCATGCTGTCGGTGGGTGGGTAGGGGTGGGAGGGGGTAGCCTCACGTGTTATACAGCATGTGTATACACGAAAGAGGCCAACATTTACAGTTAGTAGTAAGTTCTATTACAGTGGCAAATGGGCAATTTACCTTCTTTGCAGGATCATTGAATTTCTCTGAAGTGGAACTTAGTACATGCATTCTATTACAGCGAAATTCAATTCCATTATTTACATTGTAGAAGAATATCATGCGAAGCTTATTTTTTGGAAGGAAATTATATTTGGCCATATTAAATTGTTATTTCATATCAATTATTTAGTTTTCGGGCGTGATTTTAATTATCGGTATCTGACTTTGATTTTGTTACTATTTACTTATTATTCACGCTGTTGGTAGCCAAATTGCAAATTACATTTTGCCAAAATTGTTTTGCCCCAAAAGTTTCAAGACTATATCAGGAATATTACCTCTCAATTTACATGCTTACTCTACGGGACGTACTCAGGGGGTGGGGAGTTAAAATGGACGTACTCAGGAGGTGAATGTTAAGGTGGACGTACCCAGGGGTGGGGTGTTAAGATGGAGATAAAGTGACAATTTGATTTGCATGACAATCCCAATTCAAAAGTGCATACATGCATTAGTTATCCTCATAATGGAGGTTACACTCTGACTCTTGGGTGGGAGTTGGTCAATTATAATCGGCTTTATCCTACAAATTGACGCATGATTCATTACTTATCATGTTAGTGCTGCCAGGGCCTAACATTTTAAACAGTTTTACGCTGGTAGCGCACAATATTGTAAGGATCGGATGAACACTGGACAATGCACGAATAGTCTAAACTATTACATCAATAAAGCTCGTTTGTGCTGCTCACAACCTATACTGGTAGCTCAGTTCACCAACGATATGTGGGGGTGACAGCAGCAACCAAGGGGGTATACCTTCCAGAAAATAGCACTTTTTTTTGGTCATAGGGATTGATATAAATTCCGAAAAGCATTTTTTTTGTAATCGTGCATATTGCATTAAAAAGCACTTTCCAGGATCAATCTCAAAGCTTTTAACCCTTTCTATACTAAAGCATCATTGATGAGTAGTTATCCTATAGGAAATGTTCAGATAATAAGTTTAACCCTTTCCATACTAAAGCATCATTGATGATATCTTATCCCATAGGAAATGTTCAGATAATAAGCTTAACCCATTCTATACTAAAGCATCATTGATGATATCTTATTACATAGGAAATGTTCAGATACTAAGTTCAACAAACGACCATGTTATTATCTGAACATTTCCCTCAATAAATAGGGCTCCTTCAGCACTTTCATCAATCTGCTGTCGGCTTTTACCACCTAACATCACACCAAATCAATAATTGACAATTCCTATGCATATTTTTAACTGATTGGGAGAATCCATTTAGTACAGAACGGGTTAGGCTACTATAAGGGATACTTTTTCCCCTTAGGGCAATATAACAGTGATGATTATGTAATATATGAGTTATTTCATCCAGTCTATGAAGCAGAAAAGGATTTTTTTGCGCACCACTTGCAGTTCTGGTTAAAACACAGGCTCCACAGCTATGCTGAAGTGAGTCTGGGGTCTATTACCACCAACAAGAGTTAGCTCTGTGAGGCTAAAAAATAATTTTTGCATTGAAATCATGCAGTGTGACATATGACAGACATATGACTGCACGCCTTGGTGTGCGAAAGAGGCGGCAGTTCATAACTCGGCAACATCCCCATTGTTAGACAAGGACAAACAATATATAAACAATAAGCTATGCACGGTATGTTCTCTTCAAACAATAAACAGCGTATATCATTCTCAATGACTGAGTAGTCCGGCAGTTATGATATATAACAATGATGTTTATGTAATATATGAGATATTGCATTCCAGTCGATGAAGATTGAAAGGACAGTTTGTGGTGACCGTCCCCCCACACACCTTGGCGATGACAGAAGGGGCAGTTGCCCCCTCACATGTCCCTGCTTCTGCACCCATGTCGCTTTACAATACGCTAAATTTATAACTCAGCAAAATACTCATTGCTGTATAATATAAAGGTGTATCATTCTATACAAAATATTAGCCAAAATGTCTCAACACAAGAACAAGAGCTGTGCAATGCATGTTCACTTCAGACAGTAAACAATGTATTCTCATTCAGACAGTAAACAATGTATTCTAATTCAGACAGTGAACAATCATTCTCAACGACTCGACCATTTCCGCTTCGCTCGGAAATAATCTCTTCCATAAATAGAAACCATATTGGCACAATGCTACAATTCATGGTCCTGATAATACGGCGATGACCTTGACTCATAGATGTGAATGGAGCAGAATGTATTCACTGCATGGCTGTACCTGACAAAAAAAATACTGACAAAATAGTAATAACTAGCAAATTTAGTTCAACATACGCATTTACCGGTGGTTTGCACATGATTAAATCACGTGATTGAAATAGTCCGGCAGATATGGTGTCTATTTATGGGAAAGGTTATTTCCATACAAATGGATCAACGACCAAAAGGACCTACCCGACATAACTGGATTGCGCCATGCATCACTTATCAATATTCGTATGTGTAACAATATATACGTGAGAAGGTTACAGGACACACACACATTATCATACAATATTAGCCAAATTATGGCTCAACAACCGAACATGACTGTTGCCACACTATATACCAATCACGTATATCAACTCTTCGTATATGTGTGACAATATATATCGAATATGTGTGCAAGTGTGAATGTTCTCTATTGTACCCAACTATCCAAAATGTATAACAATCCTTTCTGTATGTAAAACCATCTGGCTATGCTTCAATAATAAAAACAAATTAAATATATATATATATGGATTAAAGACCCACTTAATTTTCGAATGCCCATATCACATCACACACAATATATTCTAAGTGATATACTATTTGGAAGAAGAACCAAAATATATATGTTCCACCAGAATACGGAACAACTGTGGCCTATGAGTGTCCATCAAGTGTTAGAGATTCTCAGATTCACCCCAAAAACTTCCCCAGTTATTTACCCCAAAATGCATCAAAACTCTCAACTAAGATATACAATGAATCCCCCTCCATTGAGTTATAATAGACTGGCAGTACAGGCTAGATCTAAATCAAGCACAGAACACACGTCGGTACCTTGACAAAAACAAACAGCTTATTAAACCGAATAAGTTGATAATACAATTTTTTGAGCCAATTCCTCTTTCAAATGGTATATAATATGGCATATGTTGTATATAATGCTATCTGGGGATTCGAAAATTAAGTGGGCCTTTAATGTGTGAAACTTGGAATCATAAACTCGAGGGAAAGTTCTGCATATAATAATTCGGACCAGGAATTAACGAATCTGCAACTTGTATTTGCGCGGCCCTCTGTTCCTCGACATGATGGTTTTTAAGGTGCTTAGTGATCCCAGTCGTGTTACTATACTGTTTCTCACAGTAATCACATTTGTAGGGCTTGATGGCCAGATGCACGTTGCTATGGCGAGCTAGTTCCCACTGTTGAGCAAAGGTCTTGCCGCATTGGTTACAAATGAACGAGTGCGATGCGTGCTGGCGTTTGATGTGTAGACACCGTCCACTTCTCGTTTCGAATCGCGCGAGGCAGTCCCCGAAACCACACGCTAGTTTTTTCATCGTTTGCTGGTTGTTTCTTCCTCCCTAACAAGAAACAAAGGTGGAATTTAGCCCTTTCGTGACGGGAGTGCGCTGGTGCAGCATTAAATATCATGTGCCAGTGCATTCTCTTATATATACGAGTCTCAAATAGGGAGCCTCGCATATATAAGAGAATGCACTGACTTGCAAGGTCAAGGTAAATATTGTTAGGCCAATGAATGCTCTTATATATGCGAGGCTCCCTATCGCTTATGTAAGAAAATGCATTGGCACAGGGTTTTCGAAAAATTTCAGGAAGCTCCAGTCATGGAAGGGTTATGACCAGAAAAGAGGACAGAGACCAGGTTTCACCCCATTGATTATATAGCAATGTTTAGAGTTTTATGTTGCTGGCGACCCCCACACTAAACGGAATCGGTAGTGGTAACTACCACTTAAAGATGGGGTATGTCTTTCCTGATCTTTTGTATAGATTTGGGGGATGTAAAATAATAATTATGCGACAGGAAAGCCTGACAAATGAAACGTTCTTATGCATTATATTTTATGAATCGGGACAGTGTATGTGGCTACTGAAAATTTTACATTTAAAAGACTTTTATGTGAAATATTTGTAACACCAGGTGTTTCTCGTGTGTGTGTTTGGGAACAGCAGTGCTACGGTGCCTTCAATGTGAGTTTCCTAGTATTTTGTTGTTGTTTTTGTTGGTGTAGAAAGAGGTGTCAGGAAATGATAGAGCATCTTTAAAACTTTAAATGGGAGCAACACTTTGTTGCTGTCACTTAAAACCACATGGCGGTTAGCGCTCCAAAATGCGTCCAATAATATTCGCTTTTGAATTGTCCCCGGTATCGAAATAGGTCGATAAATACACTGAGCTACATTTCGACGAGCACTAACTCCTTGTAACTGCCGTATAAAGACGAATTGGGGTCATAAACAACACAACTTTGAATACGATGTTTTAGTCCCTAACAAAATACAGCCATTTTCACGGCATGAAACAGAAAATTTAAACCACCACAGCGAACGTTCATGTAAAATGTCAGAGGTCTGTACTATCACAGTGAACATAAATTATTTCTACAAATGCTTAGAAGCAAATGTTAATGTTAATTTTCAAACATGCTGGAACTTACCGATAATAACTATTGTTATTGAAAAGATTTAAATTCATTAAATTTGTCCTCGTTAATTGTCTATCTCGTTATATGCAGTTCTGTGTTTTAGTAATGCCACCACATCTGTGGAATGTATGGGAGACCGTGTTTTATTTTATTTTATTTTATTTGACAGCTCATCACATTTGTTTTGCACATGTGCTATCTAACAATGCTAATTATTAAAACTGCTCAATATTTAGAGCTTGCCACCCTCCATATTTGGGTTGTGGGATATCTGCATATAACTTCTGCAAACACCTGTTTTGAGACAACAATTTTCGGGTTCAGTGGCTATATGTCTCTTTTACTGTCGGACTACATGTACAGTTACAGTCCTGTACCATCACTTAGATAAGCTCATAACATTTCGTTTACAAAAGGATTGGATTCCAAAATAGAAGATGGAATAATACACACAAGAAACTATCAAACTCATGACAATTATACACTCAGGTACTAGACACATGTATAGGATGACGCATAATTAGTTTGTTCCATGGTAAATATGTCATCTTGTGAACAGGGTGTTACTAGCACGGACATTTCCACTCATTTGCAGAAGTAATGTCCATAACATCAATATATCAAGATGTAGGAGACTGAATTAACATAATTTTTTTTTTGTCATTTCTACAAAGAAATACAACAAAACTTGAACAATGTGGTGCTAATATAGCTGTGAATCAACCCTGTTGTTGAATACTGAATACCGGTTAAAATGGGCACATGAATCATCAGTACCAGTTCACAGAGGGGTGTGAATCATGTGTACCACCCAAAATCCCACGTGAAGCAAATGGGAGTGGAACACTCATGTATAGGATGACGCAAATTTTGTTTATGACATGACACATATGATCTTGTGGACAAGGTTAACTAACATGCGATCAGCTAGATCGTGCCACGACCACTACTCCAACTATACCCCAAAGAGATCATATTCCACCATGGAGTACGAAACCTGGGAACTTGTTAGCGTTCTGACAGGGAACATTTAAACACTGAATCAAGAAGGCAGAGAAATTATTTCTTTGTTTATGTTTGTTCCTCAATAATCTACTTCACAGTGGAGGGTGGTCCAGCTCGAAAGTTCGAAAGTGCGTGCTTTTTAATGACTTTTTTGTTAGCCGATATCGCAATAAACATTGAATTAATTACCAGGGAGAAATTCCAATATTGTCATAGCGATGCAAAGCAATATCGCTCACAACGCCACTTAAATCGTGCAACTTCGAGTTGGACCCTTTACCAACAGTGCACTACATTATCCCGGAACAGGTAACAACTAAGAAATATATTACACTGTTTCTTCAATGTTACAAACTTGCCTGTCACAACACCAAAACTACACTCAGGAATAGATCTGTCTATCTGTATGAGGCTCATTATGGGCGTAGATAGAGTATATGTTCATGACTTGATCTTACTGATACCACCTGTACGGTTCCCCTCGCAGATACATTGTATGAGCAGACGACACTTCTAATTGTAAGAGGTTCTCTATATGGGCGTAGCCAGGCAGAGTGGAGATTCGTGACATGATATATAGAGCTCGGAAGGCACAAAGCACATCAGAATACATGTATCTGGGGCAAGGTGTCGTCTGTTGGTCTAGTTTGATAAGAGTGTATATCCGCCTGTTGCGAGCCTAGACACCCCATGTACTTGACTCTCGACTTAACAAAACTATTGTCGGGAGCACATCGTCATTTCCTAGGATGATATGACAAGATGTTCAATCGATATACTGTATATATAATACAACTACAGCCTAAATCTCTAACACGAGTGAGACTGCCTGGTTATTCGTAGCAGCCGAACGCGCCAGAATAATATCGACCTATGTGTGGACTAATTGCATGTGCTGCGTCCCCAAATAAAAGGCGTATGATGCACCAGTTGTCCCGGCTAAACCACCCAAAGCTAATCGGACCACGTGTCCTCTGTATTATAAGCTAGACCGTGTGTGTAAAATCGTGATAACTGGAGGCGATTAAACATGTAAACGATATGTATTATGTTGTTATCCATGAAAAGGGTAAATAAACACTCGTGACCATAATCACAATAGAAATTATTTCTCATCACACAGCAATATATATTGCAGCGACCAAGCGTTTTGATCCCTAAATGGTCTTATTTGTTTTACTTCCGAATCCACTTAAAATTGCTTCCGGAATTAAAATTTGTTACGTGGCAGTCACCTCACATATGGACAAACCTCACATTCGAACATTTCGTTCTGATTAGTTATCTGTATTGCCTTCCTGAGCACAACAGTAACCAAAAATCGAATACAAGTGTTTCATTGTTTCTACCGCCATAATACAAATACTAACAATACCTAATTATATTAACACTCGCGCCAATCGTACCAAATACTTCAAATCGTCCTTAAACACAAATTTCCACGGCCAGTAGCCAACCTAGATCTAGCCCGATCATCTCATATTAAGTACATCAAAACTTATCACCATGTAAATACGTTTGTATCGTCATCTTGATTTCATGTGTGTTGCTATATTGTGTTGGGAGAGGGGCTTCATAAGTTGTAAAAACTTGTGCCCCAATCCCTTTTGTATATTATGCAAATAAAATATGTTTCAAGTCAAGTCAATAGAATAGCGACAAAAATAATAAGGGCATTCAACATAAATTACAGTTCCATACAAGCAACAACGTGTCCACTTTAAGTACTTTCTCGGTTTTCCAATTAAAACATCAACTAATATTTCCCCTTTCGGCTGTCCGTATTTTTTATATCAATTCCGCAGCAAAACTAAGATTGCCTTGAACAGAATGCGGTGTTAATGATATGCACGTATATGGTAAGTAATAAAATATACGTAAAAATAATAAATATCTTCAACCCGCTGGCAACACCCCCAGGCATTCACACAAGTTGTTAAAGTCTAATATTTGTTTTAACTACGTATACATTGTATATCATCTCATGATTCTATGTTGCTATGGAAATAGGAAGAAATTGTCTGTATATACAAGTAGATCCACGTCGGCTTAAAAAGGGTTCAATGCAAGTGGTACATATTGATCGCCTTGTCGTCGCACGACTACGCAGTTCAAATGATATGTGGAATACTCCGCTCAGGTGTTCAGTAATCTCTATGCAGGGTGTATCTCCCTTGACGACTCGATGCAGGGTTTAGAACAGAATAGCAATTAACCATGCCAAAATTAGATATGCTCACAAATTTGATAACCAAAATACAGTAATGCCCTAAATAATCGACTCCTTAACCACAGCATAATTATGGGTAACTTTTCAGGATTTAGTCGGAAATATGGCTTGTTGCCATTCATCGGAAAGCTCTCCGTGAAAGCTTTCCGATGAATGGCAACAAGCCATATTTCCGACTAAATCCTGAAAAGTTACCCATAATTCTGCTGTGGTCAAGGTGTCGATTATTTAGGGCATTACTGTAGTCAGAAAACAGAGTTATTGTCATGAAGGAATTACATACAATGACTATTACTGGCGGAGTCATTGCCGATATCACCTATTAATTCGTCCCGAATGAAGTAGTTAAAAATTTATATGTGTGCGTAGTTTGAAGGTTGTGTTTTCTGAAATGGTAGTCGATGTCGTTGCAGTTTTCGACAACCTTAGTTGGTTGTAACATTCTTCCAGTGGAGATAGTGTTCGGTAACTAACTTATTCACCGAAATAAGCCCACAATATGTCATTAAATAAACTATTGAAATCTTGAAGTGATATATACATGTACGGGTATATGTACCCGGATACTGAATACTTTATAGACGAAACAACACAAATACAATAATGAAAAGACGGCAATAGAGGTAATAGAACATTTGACACATTCCAGAGGGTATATATGTCTTTTATTTGGAGTCTATATTTCTACATCAAGCTATAATGTCGAAATTATAATGAAAGTCCGACAGTGCTAAGGTAATACGACAATTTAAACCCTTTCTAAACTAAATAGATTCTCCCGGCCAGTTTATAATTGTATACATTGGAATGATCTATTATTTATTTGGAGGGATGATCATAAAAAATAATCAGACAGACGAAATGATAATACAAGCGCAGAAGACTTCATCTTTTTGGAGGGAAATGTTTAGATAATAAGTTCAACAAACGAAACGACCGAACTTATTATCTGAACATTTCCTAAGGGATAACTACTCGTCAATGAGTATTTAGTATAGAAAGGGTATAACTTATTATCTGAACATTTCCTAAGGGATAACTAATCGTCAATGAGTATTTAGTATAGAAAGGGTATAACTTATTATCTGAACATTTCCTAAGGGATAACTAATCGTCAATGAGTATTTAGTATAGAAAGGGTTAAACTTATTATCTGAACAATTCCTAAGGGATAACTACTCGTCAATGAGTATTTAGTATAGAAAGGGTTTAACGTATTATCTGAACATTTCCTAAGGGATAACTACTCGTCAATGAGTATTTAGTATAGAAAGGGTTAAAATAATAATTTTTCAGCAACATGTTGACAATATCAGCTGCATATATTTATCGTAGATGACTTTTAATATCCCATTCCTTCGTATAATTTGTTACATTATGTACACTTTATAATAAACTTGAAATTAATTTATGTACAAGTTATGCATGAAGTAATCAATTAATCAGTTGTCAAGTAATCTTGTAAAAACAAATTCGCTCGAAAATCAAAACTTAGAAGCACAAAAATCAAGACGACGGTTGATCGTGTTCGACCAGGTACCTGTTTTACGTGTCATCTGTATGATTAAGCCGCACGTGCTTCTGTATTCCAGACTTGGACGAGTACGAGGCTGAGCAATAATTGCAGGCAAATGGCTTGTAATCGAGATGAGTGTTCATATGCTGACGCAGCTCCCATGCCATGCAGAATGTTTTGGCGCACTCGGTACAGCTATATGCGTGCGGACGATGATTTCTGTTCCTATGCTTCGTGTACTTTTGTCTGCTCGGAAACACCAGACCACATTCTTCGCACGTGCATCGTGACGCATACCAGCGTGCTCTGTACAGTTTCTATGGGGAGAAATAGGATAGCAATCTGAGAGAAGAGGTCAGATCTAATGACCTTTAGGGCGTTTCAGGGATCGACCCAATTCCCAGTCTTTGGATAAATGGGTTAGGAATCTAATTCCATTCTGGAGTTTCGAGCACCCTTTCATAACCCGTGTAAGATAAAATAAACTGTATTGTTCAACCGTATAGTCCACTCTTCCCCGGATAACACTTGGAACGATCAGGGATTGTGGCAATACGATATTTAGATTCCCGTCGAAATGATTCGATTTGTGCAATGATAAGTCTGTACATTTTGCCGATATACCAATATGTTAATCGGGTAAAGGCCTTATAATAAGGTCTACTCAAGAGAAAATGAACGAGAAGCTGTGTCAAGATATGATTATGATAGCACTGACGGTGGTTGTGGTGGTTCATACTAACTTAATACGGGTGACGGTTGTGGCGGTTCATACTAACTTAATACGGGTGACGGTTGTGGCGGTTCATACTAACTTAATACGGGTGACGGTTGTAGTGATTCATACTAACTTAATACGGGTGACGGTTGTGGCGGTTCATACTAACTTAATACGGGTGACGGTTGTGGCGGTTCATACTAACTTAATACGGGTCACGGTTGTGGTGGTTCATACTAACTTAATACGGGTGACGGTTGTGGTGGTTCATACTAACTTAATACGGGTGACGGTTGTGGTGGTTCATACTAACTTAATACGGGTGACGGTTGTGGCGGTTCATACTAACTTAATATGGGTGACGGTTGTGGCGGTTCATACTAACTTAATACAGGTGACGGTTGTGGCGGTTCGATAGCTAAACGATTGACAGCGTGATGTTGGTTAATTGGGGGGTTCAGTGCCATATCACGACGTGAGATTTACGGGTGGAAGAAAGACTACCACGGAGGGTAAATCTCACTGGGAAATCGCTCCAATGCGTGTATAAACCACCGACCCCCGGAAAGAAACTGACGAACTTGCCTAGATACACGAATCTGATTACCCCCTCCCCCTTACGTGGATCACGAATCCGCGCTTGTCGGGGTCTGAACCAGATTCGTTAGCGCTGAGCGGCCTATATGACGGCGTAATATACTCAGCACTGTACCGATTGGTTCACTGGGGCCACGACATCGTACGGGTATGATCGAGGTATGAGATGAGTCCACATCAAATGACCATTTTCCCGTTTTGCTTGTAGTAGCAGTGCGCACTCCTCCACGGTGGCTTCCTCGTGTGGTATCAAGAAGATATCCAAAATTTAAAAAGAGATTATTTTTGTTAGCAGAGGGACTTCAGTTATGGCATTTATTACGGAACATAGTTCCATCTGGGTGCAGCGCTATTGATTACGTAACACTGATTCACTTTTAAAAGTTAACATAGGTCAGTTCTCGTACGGACATTTCTAACAGTGTATTCAACATCGAATTTATTAAAATTGGAAAAAGAAAACGTGGTGCACATAGTAAATGAGTTAGGAACTACGACAAACATAGTATGACAACTTCCCTTCACGCACAAAGCTTGAAGCGAAATACCAGTTGATTTATCGCAGCCCATAGCACTTCCCCAGCTACCAATGACTTAGGTTTTCCATGGGTAATCTTATTCTCGATTATAGATATAAATTTGTGTATTGGGAGGGGGGTTCTTACCGACAATTTCACCAACTTAGTCGTGCCCATGGTCCGACCACACAAGGGGTCGGTTGGCCAAATTGAATTGCGGAAATGTCACACACCTAAGGAAGGGCATATCGTTACATTATGCTGAATTTATGCAGGGGAAATACACAAGTGTAACCTGGGACCTAAACGACACCTGGGAAGATTAGTTATATCTACACCAGTAAGCAAATAATATTATGGCTGTATAATGTATACTAAATGCTGAACTGTAGAATAAATGAATAAACGACAATGGAAATTGGAAAAGCAGAGCTTTTCTACAATAATAACAACCTGTGGACAGAAAGCCGTTTGCTTTCATTTGAATTAAATCAAGATTATCTGAATACAACGACCAAAATTGTTTTATTCTTGAATAATAATTAATGTTTATATACAAATTACAGACAAGAGGTGACATATTGTTTGTTACAAGCATGCGTATACAAGAGCTTAGATATGTCAGTTTGACACACTACAACCCGAAGACAATACAAGATTATGAAACGTGGCAATCAGATAAGAAAGTACATTAATTATGCAGGCTGGGTATATTATATATCGCAGCGTGTTTACAGCCATTGGCGTGAAGTTGGGCCTGGTAACATCAGGAAGTTACCGTATGAGTATGTATAGGGCAGCCGGGGTAAAGTTATGCATGAGTATGCATAGGTCAGTCGGATACACAGTCTCTCATTGGCGAGCGGCACCACAATCGAAGAATACAAAGAAGGAAGGACGAGGCATACCGACAACATCGCCTCTTATTTATAGAATCTATTTTCGGTTTCTTGTATAGACAATGTGGGGGTGGGAATGTGTCCTTCGACCCTCCGAGCATCCCGGGCTAGACACCCCGAATCAGTCACAACCCATTATCGAAGAACAGTGTATCCAGGGCTAGCCATCCCGAATCAGTGTCCCACCCCATTAGCGCAGAACAGTAACGACCCTTCCGAATAAGTGTCCCATCCCATTAGGTAGAACAGTGTATCCCGCGCTATAACCACCCCGAATCAGTGCCCAACACATTAGCGCAGAATAGTGTATCCCGGGCTAGCCAACCCGAATCAGTTTCCCCATCGCGTTAGCGCACAACAGTGAAACCCGGGCTGGACACCCCGAATCACAGAACAGTCGTAAGTTGGGACTGATGACTGATACTTCATTAATCGTGCAGGAATAGTACATATATCTGAGCCATTCTCTAAGACTCAGCCATTTCCGCTTCGCTGGGAAATAACCTCTTCCATAAATAGATACCATATCTGCCGGACCATTTCAATCACTTGATTGATCATGTGCATACTACCCGGACTTAACGTTTTATCTTATTCCCCACAATTACGTACGTGGTCTATACTACTATGTTAACTGGGAGACTCATATGTTAAAATTGGTACAAATTATTGCTATTTTTTTAAATACTATTTATCACCATTTAGTGCATGATCAAGTTCGGCACTACGGTGGCCACTACCATGCAGTGAATATTCTGCTCTATTCAAATATGTGCGTCAACGAGTCAAGGTCATCGCCTTATAATCAAGGCCGTGTATTGTAGCGTTACGCGAAAATAGTTTCTAATTATGGAAGAGGTTATTTCCCAGCGAAGCGAAATGGGCGTAGCGGAATTGACCGAGGCGTTGGTGATGATACATGAGCGTGGTTACTCCGCCCGGCATAGAACAGTGTCACTGACAGTTTTGTAAAACTAAGTTCAAGTTGGGGCCTGCTGACAAGGTCAGAACTAGATCGATTATTCAGCATAACTATATTTAGCTGAGCATGGTTACTTCCGTGGAAAGCGCAGTTATCCGGGACATTTAGCGGAACATGCTTGCTTCCACTGGTGCAAAACTAATGTCATGGGCTTGGTGACACTAATGCCAGATAGCAACTAGATCCATAATGCAGCTAGTAACTAGATCCATTATGCAGCTGACACTGTCAGGCAGGTATAGATCCATTATGCAGCATAAGTACATAATTATAGCGGAGTAGGGTTACTGCCCTTGCTGAGAACAGAGTCACGATGCCCCTGGCCACTCCGAGTCCGGTTGAAGCTGGTCCGAATGGTGAAGTTTGAGATGTTTGTAATATCCTGGCTTCGAGGTGTACTCGTTTGTGCAATACGGACATGAGTAGGGCTTCGACGGCTGGTGTGTGTTCGAATGTTGCCTCAGCTCCCACCCCTGGCAGAAGGTTTTCCCGCACGAGTCACAGCTAAACGCATGTGGGCGATGGATCCGGTTGAGATGTTTCCGACGGCTGTCTTTGTTGGCGAACTGTTGTCCACATATCGTGCAGCAGAATGGTAACTCAGGCAACTAGAGAGAAACAACACAACGAACGTCTCAAATAGGGCTAGTTAAATTTCATGTGAGCTAATAGTCACGTTGCCTGGTACATTAACCCCGACTGCACGAAGCAACACAACGTAAGTCTCAGATAGGGCACTAGCTTAGTAATCGGACACTAGTAGATAGGACACTAGTTTGTAATCAGCAAACAGATAGGACACTACGTGGGTTATTAATCAGCAAAAAGCCCATGATACGAAATTCAGAATAATGGATGCTTTTTTATATTGGGGAAAATTTTAATTATATTGAAACCACAGTGCATATCTCCACCTTATTTCCCATTCGCATTGAGGGAACATATATGTGTTATATATCAAAGTTATCGGTGTGTGTCAGAGACTTAACTGGACGTTGTCGTGATAAAGGGGGATAACTCTATTTTCCTTTAACTGGTTCGCTGCTAAATATCCTACATAAACGTAATAAAATGCGTATATATATATTTCAACAAACAGAAAATTATTGAATTTTTATGCTCGGAGTTGATAATTTGCACTCTTTTCTCAAATTTGACCCCCATATATATACATTTGTGATTATGTTATGAGCCTGGATGTCTCACTAGGCCATGGTTATGAGCTTGGATGTCTTAATAGGCTATGGTTATGAGTCTGGATGTCTCATTATGCTATGGCTATGCCTATGGGCCTGGATGTCTCATTAGCCATTAGGCTATGGTTATGAGCCTTGATGTCTCATTAGACTATGGTTATGGGTCTGGATGTCTCATTAGGCAATGATTATGAGTCTGGATGTCTCATTGGGCAATGGTTATGGGCCTGGATGTCTCATTAGGCTATGGTTATGAGCCTGGTTGTCTGTTTGTCAAAGTAGGTTATCGATATGAGTCTGGATGTCTGATTATGTTATGGTTATGAGCTTGGTTGTCGGCCGCCCTTAGGGCAAAACATTTGTCTCAAACTTTTCGCGATATAAGTACCTTTTCTGACAATTTTATTGGTCGGCATCCATTCAAACTTCACAATGTCCCAATTTAATTATATATGTAACAATATTTCTTAAATATTACCTGACAAATGCTATTTAAATGATTAAACTAAACAAAAGTTGACTAAACAAGACAGTGTCATTGCCAAAGCCCATATCTGGGCTTCCAGCACTCTTACATAGGGTCCAAATATGGGCTTTCAGCACTGAACCAGTTAAGGTAGCTTGGCTAAACGTTTACAGAATAGACTTCATGTTCTCATAATTTTTGTTATGTTATATCCCCCATGATCCTAATTGTGCATGTATTGTTTTAATGCAAGCACTGTACGTCCCTCACCATGAGTCCCACCCAAATATACAAGGTTATTGTTGGATTATCTGGTATTAGCTAGCTCACTAGTATGTCTTATATAGGGCAGTCGTTTAAGTAATCAGCTCATGTTGTGAAAATTTAATATTCAAAGCTAGCTCTGCTAAAAGTATATATAACAGTTCACATAATATACTTCAACACGCCGTGTAACTTATTAACTCACATCTTTTCTTATGTAATTTCCCTCATGGTGATATGATCCTAATTTTGTAGATGTCTTGTTTTAATTCCTACATTGTACGTCCCTCATGACTCCCACCCAAATATATCAGGTTATTGTTGGATTATCTGGTAGTAGGCATCTCATATATAGGGCAGTCGTTTAGTAATCAGGTCATTTTGTCAACATTTAATATTGAAATAGCTGGCTTGGCTAAAAGTATAACTACAAGCTCACAATCAGGTGGGGAAGGGTTCAGTTGATATTTCTCCAAAAGATATAAAACGTGAGATACGACTTCCTTTAAGGAAGTACGTGCTATTAAACTTCTTTTGTCGCATTTTTTGACAACACTGGTTTCTTAAGCTTTCCATGGCTGGAGCTTCCGGAATGTTGATGAAAACCCTGTGCCAATGCATTCTCTTATATAATATAGGGAGACTCGCATATATAAGAGAATACATTGGCCTAACAATATTTACATTGTCCTTGTAAGCCAGTACATTCTCTTATATATATCCCGCCATTAAAGTGATAAGGAAGTACATGCTATTCAACTTCTTTCGTCACATTTATTTTGCTACAGTAATGCCCTAAGTAATCGACCCCTTAACCACAGCAGAATTATGGGTAACTTTTCAGGATTTAAAACTAAATCCTGAAAAGTTATCCATAATTCTGCTGTGGTTAAGGGGTCGATTACTTAGGGCATTACTGTACACTGGTTTCTAAAAGATGGTAAATCTCTTTCCTGAACTTCCTGTAGAGTTATGGTTAATAATCATTTTGAGTAAGAGAGGCGTTGCGCACTAGGAAATCGGGTTATGTGTGTAATTAATTTCGATAAACTGGGAGAAGATGGTATTATTTCAGACCATTACAACAATTACACTTGAACAATTATCTTTTCAGTGTTTGTTTAGTCCACTGGATTACATGTAGCTGTTCGATGTTACAGTTGAATATTGAATATATAATATTTGTTTTGTAATGTTTATGTGAACCGCCAATGTTTGTTCTATGTGTAAATATTGTAAATAATTATCTCATGTCCCATGTAAAAATGGCTGAGAATAAAGCATTCATTCATTCATTCATTCAACGCGTGTAACACCATATGCTAATCCTGTGAGTCTTTGTGGGGTGTGGGGTTATAACGCAAAAAGTGTCTTCAAAAAGAGTTTCGTGAAATTCTGAAAACTCTTTGTGATGTTGCCCGGACGAGATTGAGCATCTTTAACCATGCGTATACGTGAACCAACATTTAAAACTCTGTGCTTGTGAGTGTTGCTGGGAAGAGATTGAGCATCTTTAACCATGCGTATACGTGAACCAACATTTATAACTGTTATTGTGAGTGTTGCTGTGAAGAGATTGGGCATCTTTAACCATGCATATACGTGAACCAACATTTATAACTCTGTTCTTGTGAGTGTTGCTGGGAAGAGATTGAGCATCTTTAACCATGCGTATCCATGAATCAACATTTATAACTGTTATTGTGAGTGTTGCTGGGAATATATTGAGCATCTTTAACCATGCGTATCCATGAATCAACATTATACTCCTTAATTACCCACGATTAATACTATAGCAAACACACCAGATAAAAAGACCCACGATACACATAACTCTAAAATAAACTTCAAAATCTTTATACAGTAAAATATCTTACAAATCGTGTACAAGGAAAGTCGATATTTCGCCATGCGTGTACATGAATTTATGTAACAGAATACAGCTGTGAGAGAAACAAAAGATGAGTGTATTTACATGATAAATTCCCTAACGCATGCAAGTAGATAAAACTGATTTAATATGTGATAAAATAAAAACATTGTTTCTAATAATTCAACGTAATACAAAGAAGTCACATGACATACCTCGGACAAGCCTGGTTATTGTGTGTCTGTTATTTGCAGAGTGAGGTCCCCAGAGGGTGAATTTAGTGGCGCTATCCCACACAGTGGGCTAGCATCACTAAATTCACCCTCTGGGGACCTCACTCTGCTTAGGACTAATCTTCTCTAAGTTTCTTTATTATCAAATTTCTATTTTCTATAGAAACTTCTTCACAGAGATTCTATTTCTTTTTTAGTTGAGTTTCTCTATATCCCCAAATTGGCAGACGACAATTTGCATAATCGAGGTTCTCAATGGGTGTTCGTCACAATATTCACCACTTGGGAACTTCAATCTGAGTCTATGTCTCCCATCATTGCAGATAAGGGCTGAGCAGAATGAGGTCCCCTGAGGGTGAATTTGGTCATGCTAGCCCTCTATGCGGGATAGCCTCACTAAATTCACCTTCTGGGGACCTCATTCTGCAAATGACAGGCACACTAAACTCAGACTTGATTGGATGTTTTATTGTAGTGATTGCATATATGATCATATATATTTATATACATGTGTGGTTACGTATACTGTGGATGGAAATGTGTAAAATTGCACAATAAGCATTACATTTTTGCAGACGAAGTCGACTTCCAAATGAGAACTGGACTACTATAGTCATGTATGCACACAATACTTGTTGTTAATTGTAAAATTACGCTCGTTTTTGCGCTAAAACTTAAAATTCAACAGATGCATTTGTGTCACCAACTAGCCGCAACCACCTTAATATGTTCCCAACAAAAAGTAAGGTTGCTCATCGTGGTGCATAGAAAAAAGATAATAACGAAAGGTTAAAACCATGAATATCCGGAATGTGATTAAAATAAGCTTCAGTCATTAGTACCAGTTTCCTTCACCGTAAACCAGCCAGTGAAATAGGCAGGGGCGATACTGGTTTACTCGCGACCTTGTAACAGTTTGTGTATTCTCTCAGGGTAAACAAACAGATTAAAGTGATGTGGAACACTCCAGTACGGTGATCAAATAGAAATGGAGAATTTTGGAGTAATGTTTACAAATAGTATATCCGAATTGACAACACACACCGTCATTCTTATATATGAATCAAATGCAGTGACTCTCGATGGCGAAATCGTTTTCGTTAGTTTATCGCCGATAGATGCATCCCGAATCGAGTAGTAAATATTTACAATTGAGCGTAGTTCTGACGATGTTTTCTATGGATTGGTACGGTCGATTTGCTTCAAATTTTCCGTGATGTTAGTAGAATGATACATTCCTCCAGTTGTCATAGCGCCTGAATACTAACTTATCAGTTTCACGCACCCGAACAAGTACATGTCTTTAAACGTGATATGTTCCTAATTACATGGCGTATTCTGTGCGTAATTTGACATAACTGTTAATATTATAATAATCATTATGACCTTAAGATATCACTCTTTCCAATAAATATAGCATTGTGTATTGATTTGTATGATAAAGTCGATTAAAATTTACGAAAAATCCAGCCACTGGATCTCTGCGTAAAGTGCGCTATGGTAACGTATATAGGGCAACCGTACGTCGACGTAAACCAGTTAATCCCTAACGTGGGTCAACCGCACTCGACGTAAACCAGTATAATCCCAACTGAATTCACTAGCTGGTTTACGCCGAACTTTAGACTTCGCAACGGTGTGAAATCCGAGCATTGGTCTATACTATTAATTAAACTTGGATTAGCTGTTTATTGTTTAACTATATATATATCAATCAAGGTTAAAATTACTATCAGAACAGGACACTTCACAGCCAGTAATGGCCAGAAATCAACAAACAGAAAATATGGAAATACCCACAGCAAACAGATTATTAAATACATATGAACCATCTTTCGTATACCCCAGTTAACAACGCTTATTAAAAACTCCAGTCTGCACACGACGAACATATAAACCACAAAACAATCAAATTATTTCGGCCGTCTACATCTAATTATCTGTCACCAGATTCAGGGGTGATAGGAAGAGTTTCAGTCCTGACAATATCACCCCTAACACCATACATGAATATTCTAATATATTTATTGGTATTTGTACTTTCCATGTATGGATATTATAAATAAAAATATTATCATATCCAATTCGAGACGACAGTAATTGTTGAGGTTTTTCAAAGTTAGACTAGTAGGACTAATATGGTAAAATGGCATGCCATTAAATATATTTCACTGGGTCATAAAAGTAAAACACTCCCATTTGTTAACCCTTGGATAATTTCCCCTGGAAATTATTATAATCTGCCACCACATTCAGGGGTGAAAGGAAGACAGTCAGTTATGACTGTATCACCACTAACAATATACATGTATATTATATTATATTTATAAAAATTGTCCTACCTTATTCGATACGACATAAAACAAACACTCCACATTTGTTAACCACGGATAACGAAATACTCACTAACGATTAGTTCCCGTGGGAAATGTTAAAATATTAAGTTCAATGACCTTGGCTAATAACTTATATTGTGAACATGTAATAGCAACCATATGTCTTCTGAACTCGTAAAACACCCTTCCATATCATGTAATACATCACCCATATCATGTAATACACCCCTCCATATATTATAAAACACCCCTTCATATCTTGTAATAGACCCCTCAATATATTGTAATACAGCCCTCCATATTTGTAATAGACCCCTGCATATATTGCAATACACCCCTTTATATCATGTAATAGACCCCTCCGTATCATGTAATATACCCCTCCATATCTGTAATAGATCCCGCCATATCAATAATAGAACATTGCATCCAATATACTTCAAAGAACTGAGTGTAAGAGTCAATTAAGTAAATAAAGGTCAAAGGTTCATCAGGGTATTTGGAAAATATTTGGAAATTGTAAGTAAAGATCCCATTCCTTTTACATATAAATATATTTCACGCGATGGGGTTTTCAGATCATACAACTAAAACACTTGACCTTTGCTACTGTTCCTCGGGTCTAAGATACATGTAGCATGCCTTTTAAATATAGTTCACTGGATTTGGGATCATACAACTAAAACACTCGTTGGTGTTCCTCGTGCCTAAGATACATGTGGCATGCCTTTTAATGTTCTCGGAATGGGGATTTATGAACCAAAAACTAAAGCAGTCCACGTGTTTGCTAAAGTTCCCCGGGCCTAAGATACATGTAGCATGCCTTTTATATATAGTTCAAAGGGGTGGGGGATTTGTAATCACAAACTAAAACAGTCTACGTTTGTTACGGTTCCTCGGGCCTTGGAAAATGTTTGGTTCTCTCGTGATCTACAAGTTTACACTTATAGCTGTACTGAGCGCCGCATATGTTACAAATGAAGGGTTTAGTCGTAAGGTGAACATTCTTGTGATTTCGACAATGTCTCTTCTGGGTGAACAGTTTTCCGCAGATGGGGCACGCATAACGTAGTTTCCCGTCTGGCCCCACAACGGGTATCGGGTCCGATTCTTGTCCCTGCATAGCCTGGTCCAATAATGTACTCTGTAGAAGAACAAAAGGCGATGGTCAGTCCTAGTTTGTGCACTCTATATCGCGTTTGGTAAAATTCCCCCCAACACAATGGTGTATATAGCATGTGCATATAGCACAACGCGAACGTTGGGTAAATGTTACCCAATGTTGGGCGATGGCTTTACTCAACACAGGGTAACAATTTACCCAACGGTAATTTCCCTTCTGCGTTGGGCGACTTTTGGTACCCTGCGTTGAGTAAAAACATTGCCCAACATTGGGTAAAATATACCCAATGTTCGCGTGGTGCTATATGCACCATTGTGTCTGGTAAAAATTTACCCAACGCGATTTAGAGTGTGCAATCACAGTTTACTATATCTTCCCTGGTGGTTGCCCAAACCCGTGGAATCACCTTTGCATGGAGCATGCGGGGTCCGTGAAGTTTACCTTTACCCAACAACTGGACATGGCGCATGCCTTTCGGCGAGTTTGAATCACAATTGTTGGGGAACATCTATGTTGGGGTGTTGCCAGGGATGTATATAAGAGGTGTCTTAAGAAAAATCATGAAATCTAGAAGGCTGAACTGGCGAGGCAAAATTATTTTTGATGGAGTAGGCAGCCCAGAGGAATTTGTTTTAATTTAGATGCTCTAGAGATTGCTTCTGGTGGCATCTGAGATGTACTTTTTACTACATTTCACACTTCTGTGGATCCATGTAAATGTTTCAACTTACTAAGCTGCCATATAATAGGGGAAAAGAAAGCCCACTATAGGAAAGTCACAAAAATCCTGAAATTTGACAGAAAATACTGAATTAAGGAAAAATCCTGAAATAAGACATCCCTGGGTGTTGCTTGGAAAGGGAGTTTGATGACATCTGCATCGGAATTATAGAACTACCCATGACCCAACAGGAACTCGCATTACCAGCTCAACGTACCCAAGCACTTTTACAGAGTTTCATAGCCTACCATTAGCTGGAGTATTAACGATTGATTGTTATTGAAAAGTCCCATCACCAAATACACCCTCTGGGGACCTCGGTATTTTTTTTCCTAACTGCTTTGAGAGACCTAGGATCATCTAGAAGTGCCACAGTTGAAATTGCTGATTTTCACCCATTAATCACCTCAATTATGCTATTTATCTTCTGCAAATTATAGGGGATGTAGAAATTTAACAGAAGGGAAACACAATTATACGACAATTACAGTCATGCTGGAGTGAGCGCAGACACATTTGTACTGACATACATTGCACGGTACATAGTTTGCCTGAGATTGGCACATAACAGTACATGGAAAGACACCGATGACAAGCTTAACAAGACTGGTCTGAAATGGCGTAAAATCAGAGTAAAATATGGAGTACGGGTATAAAATATAACTGATTAAAAGAATATTAGAACTGGTACAAATACATCACATAGTACATGTATATAAGTATGGTGTATGTTTCTTCTGATAAACATATTTTTGGAGATTCCCCTCCCCCTGACGTCCTACTAATATAATATATAGTTGCCTTGAGCATAAACAGTATCCGGTTCGATTTTGATACAATTTGGAAGCCGACAAAAATGTGTCACAAATGGATATGTTTAGTTAAAGGCACGTGAGGCCTTAGTTGTCGAAAATATTCATATTTGTTCCAATCACCGTAAACAGAAAAACATTAAAACGCATACAGTTTCGTTCATATATACCATGACCATCGCGTAAACAGCATGTTATCATAAAGATTTACTATATTTTACCTAAACAAGAGCCTGATTGTGTTACAGAAGACAGCACAATGCTGATGGCTAATCACACACAAATGGCATAATCGCTCTTTATTCGTTCCATATCAGGAATTCACCAACAAAGAACGCTCTTTATGTTTACCATCATAATATAAACAAACACCAGAAAAGTAACTTTTTATGCTTTTGTTTACATAACAATCGAATGGTCAAATATATGACAATAACATACTGTTTATGCGATATTTCTTATTTGTATACGGACAAAGTCTGTCTACATTTTGTTGTTCTTTCTGTTTGTGGCGGTTTTTGACGGGTGGAAATATTTTCACAGGATACCCACCGCCAAGGCCAACCGTACCTTTAACTAAGTTAAATAGCTTGATGTATCAGTTATTAACTTTAGTGAGGTGCAATTCCTCTGGATTCTAAAATTGTTCTTTTCAATTAAAACTCAAGAGGACTTGCCCCCTCCTCACATTGACAAGACAACCTGCACCCCTGACTATACTATGATAACATTCAATTATATGATCATCAACATGATTTCTAATGATTTTCCACAATGATTAGAAATGAGGCTACAATAAGTTTTCTGCTAGCACCATGGCACAGCGGGCTAACATCACCAAATTCACCCTATGGGGACCTCGTTATGATTAGGCCTCAACTACTTCTATGGGAGACCTAGGATCAGATTGAAGTTCCCTATTTGAAGTTGTTGATGTTAACCCATTGGTCACCTCAATTATGCAATAAATCTTCTGCAAATTTAGGGGATATAGAAACTGAACAAAAGGGAAAAATTAACAAAAAAACAATGTTAATTTGAGATTATATATACTTCCCAGAAGACGGGGGCCAAAGCAGAATGAGGTTCCCAGAAGGTGAATGACATGCACACAACACTGAAGGAATATTTGTGGGGAGGGGTGGAACAGTCATACAATAAACTACAACGTTTCTACACCCTGGTTGTAATATCACAAGATATATTAAAACATTCACACGCATGCACATTGAAGTAGCAATTGGTGACGGCCTAAATACGCAGTACATTAACGGGTCGACATATAGAAACGTCATCAGTCACTGTCACACATGCATTCCAGCTTACTGTTCGCATTTACTTTCCCACGACTCAAAAGTTCAGACTGGTGTTGCTGTAAGCCTTTGATACGTCCACATTTCCGTCCCATATATATATAGAGAGAGACGCCGTGGCAATCCCTCACGAACATTAGACTCGTTCGCACACTTAGTTTTATTCCGAAACCGGCGCACCGCGGTCGCTTCCAATATGTTGTATTTGTTCGCATACTTCCGGTCCCGTGTTCGCTTCTAATACGAGTTCCCATGTTGCATTTTAGCATTTACTTCCGGTCACATACGCTGCACGTTCAAGTCTTGTTGTACCCAAGCAGGCCAATCAAATGCAGGTCGACTTAAGATGTTTTAGTCCGATACCGGTGCCCCATGGTCGCTCCTAATGTGAGCCCTCATGCTGTATTTGTTCGCATACTTTCGACCACAGACATGACACGCAAAAGGCTTGTAGCCTAGATGCACGTTCATATGTTGATCTCTCTCAAATGTCCTTGAGAATGTCCGACTGCAGTGGGTGCACTTGTGCTGGTGAGGAACATGAAAGCGTTCTATGTGTTTCTTGTAGTTCTGGAGGGTCGAATATCGGCGCCCACACTCCGAACAAGCGACGATCTCGGGCTGAAGAATATAAAGAGTGACCAGTCAGTCGCCAGGCAACCAACGCGGAATCCACCGAGCTCTACCAAAACGCACCAGTCATACTTTTTGTCTTATTCCGAAAAGGGCTTGGTACTAGCTTATCAACTGAATGACTTGGGCTTCACATAGTTACAGAGAGTTGTTTTCCAACGACACAAAATGTTGGGGAAATGTCGAGAGTGGCGGAGTTCTTATCTTGTTATTAACCCTTCCATGACTGGCGCTTCCTGAAATGTCGCGAAAGCACTGTTCCAATGCATTCTCTTATATATGCGAGTATCCGATAAGGAGCCTCACATATATAAGAGAATACATTGACCTATCAATATTTACCTTGTCAGTTGACTATGTAAGCCAAAGCATTATCTTATATGTGCGAGACTACCTATGGGAGACTCGCATATACAAGATAATGCACTGACACAGGATATGTAATACTGCAGCAGCGCAGCTCCCATCACGAAAGGGATATAACAATCCAGTATGGAGCCGTCACACAAACACAATCAGTGCATTCTTCTCTGTCTGTGGTTCAATAATGGGCTAAGTATATGCATGGGGTTTGGGAATCCAAGGGAACGACACGTTCTGCGGGTCCCACGTGACTGACACCTGACCTCGGTAGTTTGCAGTGCTCGTGGGCTTGATAAAGAATAAATTTGTTTGACTTCATACATATGATCCGTACAGTATGGCCCTGTTGTTTAGTGCATATTCATCATCAAATGTGTGGAATAAATCGCGATATGCCCCAAAGTTCAAAGTTAGACCCTGTGATGTTTAATGTACGTTTGGCGATTGTGTAGAACGATAACCATGCTAGACCCAATGACGCTTAAGACTAGCCTCCTAAGTGCCACCGCAGACGCTACGATTAAAATCGTAAGTGGGGAAAATCGTAGGTGGAGAAATCGTAGCTTACCCGCAGACGCTACGGTGCTGCGATCTTTGCAGCTACGATTTTCGTGGTATTTACAACATGACCAGTGCGACAGTGGTCATGTGACAGCTACGATCGCGCGCGTTGCCAAAGTCACGCCACGATTTTCCTGGTCAAATCAAACAGTGCTTGATTGCTACGATTTGGCTACGATATTGTCGTGGGCATGCGCATTGGATGCTTCCTCCTGCGATTTTCCCCATTTACGATTTTAATCGCAGCGTGTGCGGTGGCACTAAAGAACGAGAAGATGGATAGCCATACTATACAAGTACACAATACATGCAACTCTTATTGTAGTATTAGACCGTATATAAGGCCAAAAAAACATGTGTGTTTCCGGTTACCCGACCGACTTGCCGAAATTGGGCCGACCTGGACTTCTTTTTTCAAATTTCAAACGCCAAAAAAAAAAATATAATTTTGTTTAATGCATGTAATTGGCATGTAAGCACACCTATATTGCTAAATATATACTATATACTATGTTCACATTATGCAGCAATAATTTTAGATGGAATTTTCTAAAACAATTTACTTCTATCAAAATACATGTCCATTTGTGGTTGCAGATGAATCCCAATCTCACCAATAAATATGCAGTCTTTAAAACATGCCTGTGGTAATCTTGTTTGTTCAAGTCCCATGTCTTGTGGGAAGAAGTCTTATATGTTAGATAGCAATATACATGTAGAAGACTTTCTATATCAGAATTTAAAGTTCCTCTCCCCAGTCAATCAAGGATTCATAATGTTCATGCATAGTTACTAGTATGTATACAGCCATTATAAAGATGACTGCATGTCTACCATATCAAACACCCTTCTGGGATGGGCACTAAAGAAGCACATGGAATTATCTACTGGTTTGTTTGGGTGTATAAAACATACAAGCATGCATATGCCAGTGTGTATAAGGAACTTCAAAGTTGGGGGCAATTTGAATGCTGAGGTGTGGTACCTCAGTCAAGGTGTGGCCTGTGGTACCATTTTCAGTGTGGTGTGGGACTTTATATTTCAATGCAATTGAGGAGCATCTGAGGAACATTTCACCCTGTGCAATGTGTCTTGAGGCGCATGCGAGATATCCTGCCAGTGGAGGTGTGTCTTAGGTCCTGAGGTCTATGACCAAATATTTAAGTGAGGTTTGAACTAATATCATACAAGTTATGTTAATATAAAGTCATAGAAAAGCCCTATTATGGTGTTATCTTGGGCCTGTTGATAAGTCAATATTGTGCTCTGAGGAAGATGTGCCACCACAATCTAAACTGAGAGAATAATTACAAGAGCTGCATAGTTGAGTGCTTGGGAGGCATTTGTTTGTCCACATTGACAATACTTATCATATTATTGTGCTACATTAACTGTTTACTTGCAATATACATGGACAGCCTTAACATAAGTATAAAGAGTAAGCATTAATGTACTCCTCATCTGTTCGGGGAAAAAATAAAAAAAATAGTACAAAAAATTCCCTACCTACCTTCCTGGATATTTTTGGCACCGTAACAGGAAACAAATATTATTTTTTTTTGGCCTAATGTCTCTTAGTCCCATCCATATTGTCAAAATTATTATTTAACAGACACCATATTCTCTATGATTTTCTGATAAATATTATCTTATCTTATCATATATGTGGCCAGTGATTCAGGGCAATGATCGGCGCTGTGTGGCTTAGTGCGTACACAAACAATATGCAAATGGATGTCAATGACAAATTGCCCAAGAATGTCGAGAAGCAGCTACTTATACAGACTTACAGTTCAACGACAACCCCCATAGTAAATTCCAAATCTATTTCCTTGGCCTATATATATATATCGCGATCATTACAAACGATCATTACCCTTCTAACCCGAACGAGTAAGCCTCATCTTCTTTGAAGCATATCTACAGTCTCAAATTAATATTTAGTTACTTTTTCCCCCCTTCTGTTCAGTTTATATATATCCCCTAATATGCAGAAGATAAATCAAATGCATAATCGAGGTGACTATAATGGGTGAACATCACCAACTTCAACTGGGAAACTTCAATATGATCCTTTGACATAGCAGCCGAGGTCTAAGCAGAATGAGAGGTCCCCAGACGGGTTATTTGGTGACGCTAGCCCGCATGGTGGGATAGCGTCACTAATTTCACTATCTGAGGGCCTCATTCTGCAAATGTCAGACAACTATATACCCATGCTTAATCGACACCTGTTATTTGCTTGAGCTTGAACCCGAGATTGGGGGGAAGGTCAAGGCCACTTGTAATGATATATGTTTATTCAAGATGAGAGTTGTGAGCTATTTATATATAGGAACAGTCTATAATGTGAAGCTAATTTCATTTTACAAACGCGGACTCGGGAGTCATTCCCGAGGATCAATCTCAACAATTATATGAATTCAGAATATAACAAGCCAATAAGGCAGACGACGCTGTGAAGTCTTATCGCAATCATATCGACGTCACTTTATATAGGGTAACTGGCAAGTATGTCATGCCGAGTAACACAATCAGCACAACGCGTTTCGTACCAGAGCTTATAACTCGAAAGATACGGGATAGAAGTATTGATTTGGTTGCCGCGTGCACAAAATAGCCAGGGATCCTCAACAGCTACCATTACTAATAATCATTTCGAGTTGTCAGCCAATACTTGCAATCCCGGATCGATTGCGACAAAGCGAAAAAGAGACTTGACCAATCAGATTCAACGCCGCCGTCAGCTGACAGGCGCAGACGATATCCGCGCGCACAATCGCCAGAGCACATGCCAAGTTTTCCCCACATTGTAACAGATGTTATTTGAATGCCGAGCAACCGAAAATCAATACACGGCTTGCTCCCCGGCGGAGAAAAATAGATATGAAAGATAGACGTCGCACTCACTGTGAGAATTAACTTGAAATAGCGCCGCGGATATTCAGCCATTTTGTTGTTTACAGAGGCGGTTTCGACTCTATTTGACTGAGAAAGACAAGGTTATCGAGGTCATGGCTACACGTGATTTCAATGAAGATCTTGTTATCTCATCCGATATGGGCCAAGCAATGATAGGCCGACTCAAGACAAGCGACTTTATCCTGCTTTGTGGCATTAGACGTTTTCAAGTTGGGGGGAATATTGTGTTGCCGAATTAAGTTCTAAAAATACATATCCGGGTCTTTCATGATTCAATGGGTTGGCGGTTTCTGTCATAGCCGGCGTCGCTGTGAATAATTTGATTTTTTTGAAAGACGATTATCAAAGCTGTGGGTATATCATATGCACTGCGTGTGGCAATTGAGAATAGTTATAACTTAATTTATGACTAGATACAATATAGCTTTGTCATATTATACAGCCCAGCAGAAAACATACACGAACGTGTCTCTTTCAGACCAACAGAGATGAAAGATATTCTTCGGAAAAGAATTCCCTTGAATAAACAACTTCTTCTCGAAATGTTCCAAGTCACAAGTTCACTACTAAACAGTCTAGTAAACACACATGCAGACTTATCCACCAAAACTAATTCTATAAATATATATGTCAATCATCGTCATCCTGGTGTGTTCCTTTTCCGCTCTGACCGTGGTCTGAGTCCTCCCCAGCGTGCATCATCTTGTAGTGCTCAGTAAGACCATATTTGGAACTGTACTGCCGACCACACTTGCATACGAAGGGCTTATTCTCGAGGTGGGTGTTCGTGTGTTGGATGTACTCGTATTTCACAGCGAACGTTTTGCCACATGTTGTGCATGCGTATTTATGAGGAAGGTGATGTCGTTTGAAGTGCTGGGTGAAACCTCGTCTCAAACTGTAAGAGCGCCCGCACAGGTCACAGGAGATTTTCTGAAGAAAATTGAAACGGAAGGATTTAACGACCCGCTTAATTTTCGAACCCTCGACTTCTTTTCCAACCATGAGGAGGCTTTGCTCTGTAGCGGGGGCTACACGCACAAGCCCCGTAAACAACCATGTGTTTGACATTGGCGGGGCCTTTTTATAAGCGCTGCAAAGGCCACAACCCCATTATTCAGCAAGTCAAAGTAGAAAGAGATGAAAGTTATTTATATATGTTTATTATTGAAATGCAAAGAGTAAACAATGGAAATAAGTTTCATTCCACAAACATTTATACAGACGGACGGAGGATCGGATACATTCCAACACCATGTAAGACTTTGGTACAAACATGACTCATGGTCTGGTTCAACTATTTCTTGAAATGAGTCTTGATTTAATACTTTTATCATTGCTCAAGTTGTGGTGGTTGCCTTTTAAGAAATCAAATATTGAGGTCACCAATGTGTTGGTGGTTATATTTAAGCAATGAACGTAATGTGGGTGGAGAACATGTGCATAGAACACACCCAAAGACGTGTATTCGGTCGGTCTTTTTTTCTTCTGTTTTTATGTTTTTATTGGCAGAAAATTACATAATAGTGATTTTTAATTACAAAATAATCTTTCATTTCACATCGAATTTCAGTTAATCGAACTCTCTTATTGGGTATTGAAAATTGTCCAATCAACAGTGAGAAAACTTTTGTTTATATATTTATATTCAGATTATGAATTGCAGCCCCGTGTATGCCCCGTCATTGGAATCACAATGATTTTTTTGTATGTCCTTGTATAACAGGAACTAGTGCCAAGTGTACCCCGATGTATTATTGTTGCGCAAACGTGACCTTTGACTTCCGGCTTTGCGTCTATTTACATTCCGTATGCTACGCACGCTAAATCGATGTTTGTGACTATTGCTGATTTAGTTTGAACAGATATTTCATTTAATTAACGCCATTAAATACACAGAAGAATCTTATTTATCTGGGACTATTGCGTTACACTGGCATATAGTTACGTGAAACGTCATCGCAGGCCTTATAGAAGCCGTTGTCAGTTTCGCGTAAAATATCTACAACCCGTCCCCAGTTGTAGCGAAATTTACAACACTGCATGGTGCGGTAAATTATGCTGTGTGGATTATCTTGAGCCATGCCTTAAATTAAGGGAAATCCGTGTATTCATATATCAAAAATTGTTCGACATAATGCGGTCGCCGGAATGTTCCAAAAGTAATACAACATACATTACCATCTTTACATCGATATATATTTATATAACCACATTCTGAAATGTGTGCGAGTCATTCGTGTATATGTATATTTATCACACACTAGATATATTGGACATAAATTTAAGCCAGTTAAACTTTGCCAATACCGTATATCATGACTTAACTCAAAATGGGAATCTTTAACTATAAACTGGGAGGTCAAAATTGTGATTTGTCGTCATTTAACACACATCCCCTCTGGGTAAAATATGGATGGATCCCAATATAAAAGAACAATGTGTGACAAAAGTATATGATTTTTATTCGTTTCAAATCGATATGAAGTATTTTAACATTATCAGACTCCTGAGTCTCTATATATAGGATATGCTACATTGGAAGCACAAACCATGCGTATATACATGTAGGAAAGCACCTAATGTGCACACGATTAGACAGCGAAAGATTCTAAATCGTGGTTCACCACAAGCGATTAAATTTGGTCTGACATAATGACAAAATCTCCTATCTGTTGAATGGGCTTGAGCGACGTTATATTTATAAACGATTAATTATCATTCGCTATCTAATTGAGAACCCCAATTAAGTATATTTCGCTATCTAATCGAGTGCATATTGACTGGGGAAACATCGACTACTATGGTGATAAGTTGACAGCAATCAACAATGTCAAGTCAAGCGGTGAAATAGTGTCTCTCATTTGCAGAATGAGGTCCACATAGAGATAATTTAGTGACGCTACGAATGGACTAGCATCACTAAATTCACTATTTGGGAACCTCATTCTGCTTAGGCCTCATCTTCTGGGAAGTACTAAACTATATATATAAATTAACGTTGTTTTTTGTTACTTTTCCCCCTTCACTTCTGTTCAATTTCTATATCCCCTATAATTTGCAGAAAATAAAATGCATAATCGAGGTGACTAATGGGTGGACATCACCAACTTCAACTGGGGAACATCAATCTGATCCAAGCTCTCCCATAGCAGTTGACGCCTATGGCAGAATGATGTTCACATACGGTAAATTTGGTGACGCTATCCCATCGTGCGACATAACGTCACTAAATTCACCCGCTGGGGGCCTCATTCGGAAAATGGCAGACACACTATGTCAAGGCTTGATGACACAATGAGGAACAAGAGCACACCAACAACAGGGGCACCAGTCTACATGGCCAGGATCTTGCGTCACCAACAAAGTCTCTAACCCAAAGCGGTTTTGATTTAAAATTTGTTTAAAACACATATAAACGATTGTCTGGCGGGATAAACTAGTACACACGAGTTGTTGAAATTCACATTCTAAATCAGTAATCGTTAAAAATTCACTAACAGTTAAAATATAACTGAAAAGTATCAATTGTGTCCCGATTTTGAACAGCAATGATCAAACACACCTCAGCCATTTAATAAAATGCGCAGTATTACTCGTAAGTACAATAACTCGTGCCACAAATATCTAGCTCAGCTTTATATGGTGATTTGGTTTCAGCTTATGGTACCTTCAGACGACCACGATACAATCGTAAGTGGAGGAATCGGGCCCGACGAGATCGTGGATAGTTTGTTCAGACGATTGCGATGTCACGTGCATTATTCTATCGTAGGTTGTTCTAAAGCATGTGATTGACTACCCTAGGACCATTTCCAGCTACGATTTTTACGTACACACGGCTGCGATTACGTCGCAAGTGGAGGTAACCAAGGATACGCCACGATATCGCATCAAAAACTGTCCGATATTATTTTTTGTTCTACGATTTAGACGTGAGCATGCGCACTCCATCTTCCTGTTACATCCTACGACGGAAATACTTCCACTTGCGATTGAATCGTGGTCGTCTGAAGGTACACTTATATGGCGATTTGGTTTCAACTTATGGTGCTTTCTGAAGCTGGGGCCAGCTTATGTCGATTTCTGAAGTTGAGATCTACTTATGTCAGTTTCTGAAGCTGGGGCCAGCTTGTGGTGGTTCCTGAAGTTGGGAACTGCTTATGAAGTTTTCTGAAGTTCTTGGTGCTGAATAGACGTTAGCCACGCACAATCTGTCCTTAGGTGCTGGTCGAGCAGGATTTGAGTTCGACACACGTGACCACAGAAGCTACAGGGAAAACTCGCTGGTCTCCGGTGGATCTTCTGGTGACGTGTCATGTCGTAACTGGTTGCGAATGTTTTTGTACAGAGCATGCATTGGTAACCATGGGGAACGTGGAAGCGTTTAACGTGAGCACTTTTGTATTTGAGTCGGTATCGCCGGCCACATGAGCAGTCACGCACAGTCTCCTCTTCACTCTGAAGAAGATGGAAGACTGGGTTAGAATGTTCATTGGTCAGGAATTACGTCATCTCAAATGAAATAAAAATGTCGGATTTTACAAATAATATAGGGAAAACTAGATCATTTTTATTAAAGGTCTATGACAGCAATGTTGTAACGAAGATATTATGACCCAATATATTCCAAATACATTGATATCCAATTTGTGCCAAAAACGTGTTGGTAGTTTTCGTCAATATTCCTAGCAAATTTTCTCATGGCGTTTCATGTCGGACTTGGTTGCGGATGTCATTGGACATAGGGCCATTTTGGACATTTGTCTGTAACTATTATAAATACTCAGTATTTATTATCTGAACAATTTCCTAAGGGATAAGTTCAATAAACGAACATATCTGAACACTTCCCACCAATGAATATGAATCCTTCTGCACATTCCTTATCTTTTCATCTGTCCGCCATCTACTGTTATTACATGAACACCCCTCCCTATGAACAATAGCCAATTCCAATGTATGCTTTTATAACTGATAGGATATTCCCTTTAGGAAAGAACAGATTAAGAACCTCAAGAAATAGGAAACAATGGAACATATTAAAGTCTTTACTGTTAGACAATAATGTCACAAGATCGTATTGTTCATGTAAGTGATCTGTAACCCTTCCATGACTGGAGCTTCCTGAAATTTAGGAAAACCCTGTGCCAATGCATTCTCTTATATTTGCAAATCTCCCATTGGAAGCCTCATACATATAAGACAATACATTGGCCTTCTCAGTATTTAACTTGAATTGTAAGTCATTGCATTCTCTTATAGGTGAGGCTCCCTATGGGAGACTCGCATATATAAGAGAATGCACTGACACATGATATATAATGCTGCACCAGCGCAGCTCCCATCATGAAATGGTTAAAGGTGTATTCAGGGTTCCAGGCTAAATTTTCCAAAACCTATTACTCCTTAATTAAACCCTTGATAGGTCTAGTTTGTATTTTATATCTGTTTTTCAACACTTTCTGAACAGAACAAAGCAGAGAAGGATGTTTAATAAATGTTTTTATGTTGTTGTTGTAACTAGAGGTCTGGAACCCTGAATGCATCTTAAGGACTACAGATACTCGAATATAGAGCAGGACGTAGTATGCCTTGATAACTGGTGGTGACACAAGATTATTTACTACAAAAGTTACTTCTTAAAGAAATGAGCTGTATAATATTTCATTTTTACTAGACTTAACTCATAATAATTCAAGATTTATCGGTAGTACAGAGTAGTATTGATAAAATATTCCTCTGTATAAAAAAAAAATTTTTAAATTTAAATTTGTTTTCACCTGAGCACATGATTACCGGTACTTGGATATCTAGGCAACTTGAAATTTTAGACTGCTAATTTGGGCATTAAGTTTTGAACCTCCTCGAGAAAAAACTAGCAAAATTGATACTATTTAGCCAAAAGGAACCTATCATCGATGGTTATTTCAATGTTTCTATACATTGACATTTATCCAGAAAATTCCCTGAAAATTGAGTAGCTATATGAGTATATCTATAGTTCTTAAGAACCTCCAGGAACGACAAACAATGGGCTATCGGGAACCCAATTGTGATAACGTCGAAGATGATCTTTGAGGCCGAACTTAGAACTATACTGTCGCTCGCACAGATTACAAGGGAAAGGTTTCGTATCCAGGTGGGTGGGCAGATGTCGCCTCAAATCAGAACTTTGCCTAAATTCTTTGTTGCATGTTTCACACTTAAATTTTTTCTCAAGGCGTGAACCACCTCTTGTCCCTTCGGGGAATTGCAGTTGAGCTACCACAGTCTGTCAAAATAGGAAACAAAGACAACGAATCAGTATGGGCTTCGGACATGCCGTGTAAACTTAAAATACATGCCCAGTTCAAACATTTGTCACCATGGTACAAGACACATCTTAGAGTATCGATACTAAATAACATGTTAGGAAAAAGAAGTTCAACAGAAAATGCGCTATTTTGTTTATTTAATTTTTGTAAGCATTTATTTCATATAATTTTGACGTTCTAGAAGGACACCAACAATTATTTTGTGAATTTTTCAATAACAAAATGATATTCTTTGTTATTTATATGTCTACTTTATATGTCATATTTAATAGTCATATGTATGTGTCCCATTCCATTCAACTGAACAAAGCAGAAAACTGTTTTTGAATTGTAATTCATGTTGTTGTTGATGGATCTTTAAGAATCGGGAACCTCAATATTTGCCGTAAAACTGAGTAATTTTTGACCACATGGCAATTGCTTTGTTTCATGCTTATTTTATGTTATGGATGATTTATTTTGGACAATTCTCCATTCAGTAGTGATTAGCCACAAAACATGATGAAAAATATTACATGAGTGAAATCCTATTGAAAATTGGGGTTTAAGTGACTTGTACCACAGTGAGAAATTGGACGAAGCTGACAAGACATAATTCAGTCATACTCAGTACATGCCTTATTGTGTTTTCCTTTATAGTGAAGCGTTGGTAAATGCACAATTCATGCAATATCTTGTATTATTAGTAAAAGCCAAATTACAACATGCAACAATTTGGATGAGGTAACACATATGGGGCATCCTAACCACAAAGGCCTATCATGTTATCACACATACATGTGATATCAAACTAGATCTCACAGGTTAAAATATATATCCATTGCCAGTCATATGTTAAATTGCCTGGGACGTTTGTCAATGCTTTAACCCTTTACCCAACAGAAAGGCCCTGTGCCAATGCATTCTCTTATATATGCGAGTCGACCATAGGTCGCCTCGCATATATAAGAGAATGCATCGGCTTAACACATTAAAAATTATAAAATTGTTAAAGAATGTAAGAAAAAATGGTAAAAAGTGTTAAAAACAGATTTTTTTTAGGCCAATGCATTCTCTTATATATGCGAGGCGACCTATGGTCGACTCGCATATATAAGAGAATGCATTGGCACAGGGCATAACTATAACTATCACAATGTGGTCAATGAGCCGGTTCCAATGATATCCATATTTGTATGGTTCTATTGAGACAGACCGAAGATATTTTAGGCTGTTGAAGCTTTATTTGGCCGGTTTTGGCCGGTTTGTTGGGTAAAGGGTTAAGAACCACAGGAAAGAATTGTGCCGCCAATGCAGCTGGCCATTGTAAAAAATAAATGTCTAGGGTTGTCCTACAACGGAGGCTGTAGCCCCCCCCCAACCTATGACACCATGCACCCCTGCATACAACAGAGGCTGTATCCCCACTGACAAATGGTATGTTGTTAACAGTGAATTGTACTATACCGAGATATTATAGCCTATAAACCAAAATTAATTTGCCTCATCTTTTGCCGAGCATTGCATATTGACCAGGTGCATTGTGAGGACTAGGGCTACAACACAACACATACATATGTATGTTTAAGATAAAACTGAAGTGATTGCATAGTAACTTTAACCCTTTACCCAACAAACCGGCCAAATAAAGCTTCAACAGCCTAAAATATCTTCGGTCTGTCTCAATAGAACCATACAAATATGGATATCATTGGAACCGGCTCATTGACCACATTGTGATAGTTACAGTTATGCCCTGGGCCAATGCATTCTCTTATATATGTGAGTCGACCATAGGTCGCCTCGCATATATAAGAGAATGCATTGGCCTTTTTTAACACTTTTTACCATTTTTTCTTACATTCTTTAACAATTTTATAATTTTTAATATGTTAAGCCAATGCATTCTCTTATATATGCGAGGCGACCTATGGTCGACTCGCATATATAAGAGAATGCATTGGCACAGGGCCCTTCTGTTGGGTAAAGGGTTAACAAGATACAATTATTATCCTGCATTATGATGACTCAGATTTCAATAACATTTGGACAGCTGGTGTCCAGAACGTGTATGTGAATGCTTGAAATGTGGAGGGGGTGTACATGTACGATAACTGGATAAGTCTCCCAACAGAAACCTTTGTTACCATGCAGTATGAATCTAATGTTCACTTTGTCTAATGTGTTTGTTTTGTATGTTATGATGTTTGGAAGTGGTCCATCAAGTGGACTCAATCCTTAATACAATTGATTTGATTCTAGATGTATAAATGATCTTATTGGATAGAGTATGCATCAGTAGATCTTGTATGGCATAATACAGTAATGCCCTAAATAATCGACTCCTTAACCACATCAGAATTCTGGGTAATTTTTCAGGATTTAGTCGGAAATAGGGAGCCTCGCATATATAACAGAATGCACTGGCTTAAAACACTTAAAATGTCAAAGTAAATATTGTTAGGTCAATGTATTCTCTTATATATGAGAAGTTCCCTATGGGAGATTTGCATATATAAGAGAATGCATTGGCACAGGATTTTCGCAAAATTTCAGGAAGCTCCAGTCCTGGAAGGGTTAAGTAAGCAAATAGGTAAGCAGAAGTGATTTCAACCCAAGTTGAAACAACTGGGCTGGTCCTGGATACATGCACAGTGACAGATATTTTATACTAAAGAAATGAATGGATATGACAAGCTCCAACCCTCCCATCCATCACCGACTCACTGTAAAGATATGTTTAAGAAAGTCATCCATTCATCGTTTTCAGCTCATTTCTGATGGACGAGGTACTTTTTAAGGAAGTTAATTATCCCAAATGATTGATGGCAGAAAGTTACAGCCTATATGGTCGGGGAACCTAGTGCCTACGTCATAATTTTGCTCCAAAATTGTGGCGATATATTACCCCCTGGCAATTTCAAATATATTTTTGCTCTTCTATATTCTCATTTTTCAAAGACACATGTATCAGAAAACTATCAAGACTAATTAGCTACAGTAATGCCCTAAATAATCGACTCCTTAACCACAGCAGAATTATGGGTAATTTTTCAGGATTTAGTCAGAAATATGGCTTGTTGGCATTCACCGGAAAGCTCTCAGTGAGAGAGCTTTCCAATTAATGGCAACAAGCCATATTTCCAACTAAAAATTACCCATAATTCTGCTTGTGGTTAAGGAGTTGATTATTTAGGGCATTGCTGTACATATAGATTGTATATTTGACATACTATCCCAGTGGGTTATTTGGATGCACAGATAGATTGTATAGTTCACTTAATGACCCAATGGGTTATTTGTACAGTCGGATTGGGAAATAGACATTTATTGGCACAACTTTCACAACATTACTACAAACAATGCAAGAAAATATACAATGGTTTTGATGACTAATTAAATGCACTATAAATGACGGATTGTGGTGTAAAAACAGATTAAAATCATTTCACTATGGGACACTCGTAGTCAGGCCTGAGACTAAGGTGCCTCTCATTTGCAGAATGAGGTCCCCAGAGGGTAAATTTAGTGATGCTAGCCCGATAAGCAGGATAGCATCACTAAATTCACCCTCTGGGGACCTCAATCTGCAAATGACAGGCACACAAAACTCAGACTTGCTCGTAATTTTGAGAAATCCAGCTATCAACTGGAATATAAAAACAGATCTAAATACAGTAATGCCCTAAGTAATCGACTCCTTAACCACAGCAGAATTATGGGTAAATTTTCAGGAATTAGTCGGAAATATGGCTTGTTGCCATTCTTCGGAAAGCTCTGTGAGCTTTCCGATGAATGGCAACAAGCCATATTTCCGACTAAATCCTGAAAAGTTACCCATAATTCTGCTGTGGTTAAGGAGTCGATTATTTACGGCATTACTGTATCTTGAAATTCAACGTGAACTTCGAAATGCACAACATCACTGATATATTCCACCTTAAATGTATGACATGAATTGAGACAGTTTGTACTGGAAGACAATAATACACATTTAAATGACTAGATGCTTCAAGTTATGTAATGTACACAAAGTGAGAAGAAATGGGGACAGGCCTCCGACAACAATTTAACTAGTTGGTTTACGAACCCACAGACAATGTTTTTACCAAATTCTTCATTTTTATTAAATAGATTTTTATCCATGGTGCTCAGTTTATGTAAGAATTCTCACCAAACCCTTCTATCAGTCATAATAGCATGGGAAAATGAGAATAATTGAGATATTAATTTGTTAGTTTTTTTATATTTTTGTTCACAAACAATTATTTCAAGTGAATATATGAGATTTGCATTCACAAAAATTATGTGGAATAATCGTAGACCTGCCCGGGTTTTTTTTTTTAATTTCTCAACGTTAAGACCTGCCTGGTTTTTTTTTTTTAAATTTCTCTCTTCATCTAGAGATTTTTTCCCTTGATGTTCGTAAACCAACAAATATAAATATTCATGTGGTTTAAACGTATGCAATTAATAATATCAGGGGCCTAGAGTCATAATTTATGGCACCTGAAATAATTATTTGCATACTGTGTATAATAACTAGGGTGAGAAATGGGGAAGGTCCCCAAGGTCAAACTCTGCACAAACCTTTCCAAGTACATGTATAATAAGCACCCAAAATGATGTTAACTTACAACAAAATGTATGAGGATATTATATAGAAATAAATTAATTGAGATCTTAAGTCGTATGAGCTATAAACAGGTCACTCACATCCTGGATTTGACTATTATAGTTATATTCAACTATAATAGATAAATATGGATATTATATCACATTTCCCAATTTTTTTTCAAAAACTGTGTTGTAAATAGTTACCATTTTGTTGGTGTGACGAAATTACTCGTCTAGATCCGTGTGATTGATCAATCATGATGGCACATGATAAGGAAGTTAACATTCAATTGGTCTAAATATTGCAATGACGGAGCGATTTTTTTTCCATGTTAATGACATACATGTGCAATTGTTAACCCTTTATGGAGCCCCAGACAGAGAGAACGATGCTCTGAGAACTTTCGCCTGCCTGGGTCAGTGTCAGTCTCCATATGGGAGTGCTATATAACTAAAATAAGTTGGCGCAAAAGGTTACAAAAAGAATTTGATCTGCATAATGTTCATTTGCTTCAGTATTGTAAAGAGTGCAATGTGACCATATACAGTAATGCTCTAAGTAATCGACTCTTTAACCACAGCAGAATTATTGGTAACTTTTCAGGATTTAGTCGGAAATATGGCTTGTTGCCATTCGCCATTCATCGGAAAGCTCTCAGGGAGAGCTTTCTGATGAATGGCAACAAGCCATATTTCCGACTAAATCCTGAAAAGTTACCCATAATTCTGCTGTGGTTAAAGAGTCGATTACTTAGAGCATTACAGTACATGTAAACTGGGATGCACTATCCCATAGTTTCCGCAAAAAAACAGGGAATTTCACACTAAATATAACTGCAATAGTTAAGTCCAGGATATATTTGTCAGACCTGAGAAATGCATTTCTCGTTATGAGGTGTGTTCCAGCATTATGAGGTGTGCTCCATTGGAGGAGTTCCTCGACCTTGTTCATTGCACTCTTCATGAGACTGGAGGTTGTGACCTCCAATACGATCCTGGAGGCCGTGACCTCCAATACGATCCTGAAGGTCATGACCTCCACTATCATGACCTCCACTATGACCATGAAGGTCGTGACCTCCGACACCATCCTGGCTTTGAGGCTGCAGCCCTTCAGGCTGGCTGCTATTAGCATGCTTCGGAGATGGAATACGAGTCATAGATTGTCCGTCAGTTCTTCGGCCTACTAATCCCACATCCGGAAACACATTGGCAGGAAGATGTGATCGATCGGGTATCAAGTGCTCAGGATATCTCATTTGTGACAACTGTTCAGCATATCTGTTCATCAGCATATCAGCTGACATACCCGGCATTCGGTTATCAACAGCTCTAACATGTTCATTACGGACCATATCAGCGGATATAGCTGGCCCTCGTTGGTTATCCACAGCTCTTACATGTTCATTACGGACCATATCAGCGGATATAGCTGGCCCTCGTTGGTTATCCACAGCTCTTACATGTTCATTACGGACCATATCAGCTGACATGCCTGGCATTCGGTTATCAACAGCTCTAACATGTTCGCTACGGACCATATCAGCTGACATGCCCGGCCCTCGGTTATCCACAGCTCTTACATGTTCATTACGGACCATATCAGCTGACATGCCCGGCGCTCGGTTATCAACAACTCTTACGTGTTCACTACGGACCATATCAGCTGACATACCCGGCCCTCGGTTATCAACAGCTCTAATATGTTCACTACGGTTTCCCTGTACGTCCTGCTCTAAATTCATACTCATCCGATCTCCTACCATAGGAAAGAGTGAATCACTCGGTCGTTGTGGCTGACCGTCGATATTTTTCGATAGAGCATGCAGTTCTGACGTCATCGCTAACTCTATCCTATTTTGGCTGTAGTAAACTTCAGGATGTCTAGCCTGGGTGTGTTGTTCAAGAGTGGTTTTCGAGCAATAACGATTGCCGCACATTGAGCAATGATAGGGTTTCTCCGGCAGATGAGTGTTCTCATGCCGCTGTAGGTTTTGAAGTTGGGTGAAGTCCTTTTGACATATCCCACATCTGTAAGGCCGGTAGTTGAGATGAACGGAACGATGATGACGAGACAGACTGTTAGCATTGGAGAATATTCGCTGACATAAATTACAGCTTAAGTCTGCTGATGAAAACGAACCATCCAATGAAAAATCTTGGGTTGCACTTCGTGGCGAATGCGGCAGCCTCGAGTCATATCCAGAGTATTCGGGTCTTGATTCGGATTGAGAGGAACATTGTGGCATATATTCAGGTTTAATCCCGGTGTTTCTTGGGTCCGACCCGGTGTTTCTTGGTTCCGAGGAGTTACCGGGAGTACTACTTGTTTCTGAGTCAATCTTCTCACAATTCTGTGGAAGAGAGAATCAGTCACATTAGTAGTACACCTAATAACGCGAACGGGAACCCACGTCACCAGCCAAGCCTCTAACCCAAAGCAGTTTTGATTTTAAATTTGTTTAAAACACATATCAACGATTGTCTGATCGGGATAAGCTACACACGTAGTACATGATCTATGGAAATTCACAATGCTCATTCAAAAGTCAGTAATTGTTAAAAACTTATATTTATAACTGAAATTTACAAGGAAAATATGTATCGATTGTGCCCCAATTTTGAAAATCAAACACCTCAACCATTTGATATATGTTCGTAAAATGCACGTGATCCCTTTCACTCGTAAGTACAATAACTCCTACAACAAATATCTAGCCGATAGTTCCATATACAGTAATGTTCTAAGTAATCGACTCCTTAACCATAGCAGAATTATGGGTAACTTTTCAGGATTTAGTTGGAAATATGGCTTGTTGCCATTCATCGGAAAGCTCTCCCGTGGGAGTCGATTACTTAGAGCATTACTGTACACACCTAGAAGATATCCGATAATCTGAAGAGATTGTTTAGAGATTACATTAGTGACGTAGGGTCGTGGTTCTGCTAGTAGTACACCTAATAATGCTCAATTGGTCATCTTCCCAGGCCATCAAAGTTTAGGTCACTCAGGAGCTCGAAAATGAGGGTACAGTTAAAATGAATGTTTCGTCAATTAACAAAACTTTGGAAAGTGGCTTGGTCTTAAGCTTAAAATTTACTAGAATTTCTTGATGGTTTAGGGATTGTAATAATTTTATATAAGCTGTCATATTTGCAATCCACTACGATAATAGTTCCCAGACTCAGTTGATTATAATGAGATGTTGATCTGTGCTTGAGCTGAAATGACTTCAAAATGCCATTGGACATAAACTCAAATTATTTTTTAATTTGAGGACATAATGGAGTGCGAAAAATAACATTACGAAAAAAAAGAAAAAAAAATATAAGTAAAGCTTGACACTAACAACACAGCAGCTCAGTTAGTTTATCTTTCGGCAACTAGCAGTCGAGATGACAAGCGCACAACAGAAAATTGATTAATTCCAGAATGAAGCTATGTGAAGGAGGGGAAGGGGGGTCTAAAAATCTGGCAGGCGACAACCAGTCCTCAAAATATGCCGAACATTTGCAGAATGAGGTCTCCAAAGGGTTAATTTAGTGGTGCTACCCTGCACAGAGGGCTATCATAAGTTACACAATTCACCATCAGGGGACCTCATTCTGCTTAGGCCTCATCTTCTCTGGAAAGTATCTTTATTATCAAATTAACAAGGTTTTTTAGTTTCTTTAGAAACTTCTTTATAGTTTAGTTTCTCTATATCCCAAAATAGGCAGATGCATAATCGAGGTGCCCAATGGATGCACATCACTATTTTCACCATATGGGAACTTAAATCTACTGTGTCTGGGTCTCCCATAGCAGATGAGGACATGCAGAATGAGGACCCCAGAGGATGAATTTCGAGAGGTTAGCCTGCTGTGCAGGGTAGCGTCATTAAATTCACTCTCTGGGGGCATCATACTGCAAATGTCCAGCATAAGACCTGGCGACAAGTTAATTTGCTTTTGTTACTAAAAACTATTATGTTGGAAGAAGCCAGTGACATACAATATACATTGTTCACGGAGTGGCAGGTACATGTATGTATGTACATGTACAAGAACACGGCACAATCCGCAGAAACAGTACACAGTTTTATGTGATTTGGAAATGTACACGGTAGCTGGCACAGATCACACGTGTATGGTTTAGTTCACTGAGACATTGTATCACACCTGTATGGTTTAGTTCACTGAGACTTTTGTATGTACAATAACACGGCACAATCCTTAGAATAAGTACTAGTATGCGACAGTTTTGTGGTGACTGAGCATGTGTTTTTTCAGTCCTAGTTTAGAAGCATACCCTGCCTCGCACAGATCGCACGTATACGGTTTGACGACCGAGTGGGTATGGAGATGCTGTTTGAGGTTGCCTGTTTGACTGAATCGTTTCCCGCACACATTACACTGAAACGGTTTGGGGGTGATGTCTGCATGAATCGTCATCATATGGCTCTTATACTGATTCTTATTTTCGAAGTAATTACCGCAGTGTCGGCACTTGATGAGTCGCCAATTCTGTGGACGAGAAAAAAATACCTGTGTCAATTCTTTTGGAAAAGGGGTGTTTACTTTTAAGATAGCATTTAGGCATAAAATTTGAGGTAAACAATCGGTTCGGTCATGTACGGATTTATGCAAAGTAAAAGCCACGCGAACGATGAATGGTTTAACAAGATTAAGTAGGCCAAACAATCTCACATGTACACTACTTGTAATGCATGGACATCATCAATTATTTAAATATTGAATGCATATTTAGAATGTGCTCATTACTGGTAGTATTGCAGAATACACAATGAAGGAGTTGCTAGGAGACAATTCTGACCACAATTATTCGCCAACGACCTACATGTATTTTTTTGTCATTCAAAAATGTTGCTGAAGTTCTGTAGTGGGACTTGGCCCAAAAACTTGGGTTAACTATTTTCTTCTGAGTGGTCGAACAATGGGTTAACCAAAAACAAAATATGTTAACTGCATGTAGGTGAAAAACATTTTCACCCTTAAGAAATTTGTTGCCACGGTTTAGTATGTATAGCATACTTCTCGTCTGATGATCGCTTTCGGTTGGTTTATTCGTGTTTTAATATCATTTCAGCCACTAGGTCAATACACGTCAGTATTACAGGTGGATAGAGATGGTGTAGAAGGTTAATTTCACCAGGAATCATTGCATGTAAAAACCACTAACACACCCCCCCCCCCACAGAAAGCAACTCACAAGCTTACCCAGATGAACTAATCATGTTACCATCCCCTGCCCTGTGCAAGTGTACAGTAATGCCCTAAATAATATGGGTAATTTTTCAGGATTTAGTCCGATATATGGCTTGTTGCCATTCATCGGAAAGCTCTCAAGGAGCTTTCCGATGAATGGCAACAAGCCCTATTTCCAACTAAATCCTGAAAAGTTACCCATAATTCTGCTGTGATTAATGAGTCGATTATTTAGGGCATTACGCTGTGCATGTAGAAACCACTGACCCCCCCCCCCCCCCCCCCCATACAGAAAATAACTCGCAAGCTTACCCAGATGCACTAATCATGTTACCATCCCCTGCCCTGAACAACTGTATCTGACATTTGCAGGATAAGGTTCCCAGAGGGTGAATTTAGTAACCTGATCCTACATCTCCCATAGCAGTTGAGGTCTAAGCAGTATGAGGTTCCCAGAAGGTCAATTTGTGTGGGATTGCATCACTAAATTCACCCTCTGAGGACCTCATTCTGCAAATGACAAGACACTATATCCATGCTTGTGTGGGTCAAACAAAGCACGAATTCCACTGGATTAGGGGACAATCTGATAACAAACCACTGGTTCATTTAAATCTGATTATTTGAACACAATGTATGACATCACACATGGGTAGAGAAAAACTCACAGTAAAGTATTAATGATCACAACAGTTAAAAGTATAAGAATCAAATAACGAATTCACCTTCAATACATCAGGAGCAGTGACATAGCGATAAAAATGTTAAAAGATGACTTTAATCATAGTTTTAGAAGGGAAATGTTGGGAAGAGTGTTCTCAGCAAGTATACAGATTGAGTGGAAATGAATAACTGCCATAAAAGTACATGATCTGAACTAGTAAAAGAAAATTGTGAGAAGTCATTACCATGAACTGTTACATCAAGGAACTAGCCCAATGTTGGTATGCAGGTCAGTCCACTCAAGCTGGGAGCAATCAACAATATGCAGTGTTAGATATACTAGTAGCTGGTAAGCTGGGAATTTGGCTATGGATATATGACCTGAAAGTGAGGCTAAAACTCATCTCAGCCCAATGGTTTATATCAATTCTTGCAAAATAGATGTTCCAGCACACACCTAACATAATGTTGAGATTCTTGAAGCAGTATTGGATTAAATTAAATTGCCATTCAAATCTTTTTATAGTTCAGATCATGTACTTTTATGGCAGTTATTCATTTCTACTCAATTTGTATACTGGCTGAGAATGCTCTTCCAAAAATTCCCCTTCTAAAACTATGAATAAAGTAATCTTTTCTGACTAAATCCAGAAAAATTTCCCATAATTCTGCTGTGTTTTAGGAGTCGATTATTTAGGACATTACTGTAGCTTAACCATCAAGTAGTTTTCTGACACAGCTCAGGTGTGGAAACCCTTCACCCATTTTATACTAAATTAAAATATTCAATGACGACTAAAGACGAGTACAGTAATGCTCTTAAGTAATCTACTTCTTAACCACAGCAGAATTATGGGTAACTTTTCAGGATTTAGTCGGAAATATGGCTTGTTGCCATTCATTGGAACGCTCTCGGGGAGAGCTTTCCGATGAATGGCAATAAGCCATATTTCCGACTAAATCCTGAAAAGTTACCCATAATTCTGCTGTGGTTAAGAAGTCGATTACTCAAAGCATTACTGTAGGACGTTTGTTGAGCTTATTATCTAAACATTTCCCACCAGTGAATATGAATTATTGTGCATTTGTATTATCATTTCGTCTGGGTGTCGTCTGCTCATACATGTATATCCTAAACATCTCTCCATATGAATAATACCGGTACACCATTCTAAATTTCCAATGTATTCTTTTATAACTGAATGGGAGAATCCATTTTATAAAACAAGACGAATATTCTACTGAGATGTGTAGATCAGTATTTAAAACGTTCACAGCAAAAGTATCACATTTACAAAACAAAAATGTATATATATACAATCTCAGACCATCAGATCTCTCTCAGTATATACTTGTTAAGTCTTTTGGTTAAATTTTTCCAACAAGTACATTTTAAACTCAGAATTATGTCATATGTGTAATGACAAAGTATTCCAAATTTAAAAGGATTTTTCTTATTTTCAAGTGTTTATAACGAATGTAGAAGCTGGCAATGCAACAAAATGGCTTTAAACCAGCAATAATTCAGTGGTTTTTCAGCTTTTTTTAAACGTGGGGATCAGCAGAGGGTGACATCTCCCTAAAATGTTCGAAATCGCCTAATATTTGTCTCAAGGAGAAGTGACTTCTCTCTCATATACAGTAATGCTCTAAGTAATCGACTTCTTAACCACAGCAGAATTATGGGTAACTTTTCAGGATTTAGTCGGAAATATGGCTTGTTGCCATTCATCGGAAAGCTCTCCCCGAGAGCTTTCCGATGAATGGCAACAAGCCATATTTCCCTGAGAGCTTTCCGATGAATGGCAACAAGTCATATTTCCAACTAAATCCTGAAAAGTTACCCATAATTCTGCTGTGGTTAAGAAGTCGATTACTTAAGAGCTTTACTGACCAGTATGCATTATGCCCCAACACATTATATTTAAAGTATATTTACTGCATGATCATAATGGGTGTTTTTACTCACTTAGGTTATATAAATGGGGTTTTGCATTACGTAATACTTATTTGATCATAGAAGGGTGATGTTGGGGGGGTGGGGGGGTCGGTAGCCGAGAGGTGGCGTAGCCATTGTTACTTCTCCCTGACAACAGTCCACTTCTCCCTAATAACCAAACAGGGAGATTAAGTGACTTCTCCCAATTTGAAACTTCTAGGCTATTCCCTACTAAGGTGTTCAACTTGCCCCACAACAGTATTTACAATTTCAAACTATAACAGCCCTCTGTGTGTGTACGCTCATCAAGTCTTCTGACTGAACCACTTGTATCATTTCTTAATTTATAATTTGTATCACTCCTTGAAATTCAAGAATACAGTAATGCCCTAAATAATCGACTCCTTAACCACAGCAGAATTATGGGTATTTTTTCAGGATTTAGTCTCACTGAGATCTTTCCGATGAATGGCAACTAGCCATATTTCCGACTAAATCCTGAAAAATTACCCATAATTCTGCTGTGGTTAAGGATTCGATTATTTAGGGCATTACTGTATGCTAAGGCAACAGCAATATAATAGCCTGGTTTAGGACCCACTCCTACCACCTTTCCTCAATATTGATAAAGATTGATGCTTGATAATAACCCCAACAACAATTTTCTGAACCAGCAGGGTTATGATAATAGATAGCAGAATCTCTGTCACTGTGTGGGATGAAAAAATACCAGTACATGGTAAGGTCAAAACAAAAACTTCTGTTTCTGATAACATTGGGAAAAATTTCCAGACATATTTTTTTTTTAAACCTTTCAGCCGATATAATTCCCACAGAATATGGTAGATTAATATGTATTGAAAATGAGCCAAGCATTGGATAAAAATATGTTTTCCTATGAATTCATTCACTCTGCAGCAAGATATCTACCAACATTGAGCTTAATAACCAACTTATATATTTGCTTTTGGGATTGGGAAAAACGATAAATATTCACATTGACACTCTAACAGGTAATTATAGACTAGACATCTGGAAAAAATTGAGGCAGGCAAGAAAATCTCAGCCATGCAGGGTATCGGAAACAAAGGGTTTTTTTTTTTTTGCCTAATACTTAGCAATATACCCTCACTGTGTATGATGGAAAACATATCAGTACATGGTAATACATAGCAATATCCTCTCACTGCTTTGGATGGAAACCATACTAGTACATGGCAATAAATATCATACTGTACTGCCCTGAGTAAATGACTCATCAAACCGGGGTAGCAACCCAGTTAGACCATTTTGTTCAGACTTTAAATGCGGTGCAGTTATAAACCACAAGACACCAGAAGATTGTGTGGTTAAAACACATGAACATGTAATCATCAACTGGTATGAAACAGTAACTTCAAGTACAAATGCAGCTCCAGCAAATTTATATATGTCAGCAGTTGGCTACATTACATCAGCAGTCAAGGAATAGGACGAGCGTTTCCTTTACCATATTTGATCACGGTTCCATAGCAGTCACAGAACCATTAATTGTATTGCAGTTATGGTTTGACTGCAGTTATAAACACATAATAACCCCAGTTACTGACTGGGTCAATTACTTAGGGCAGTACAGTAGTCATAGATAGTAAAATATTCTCTCCCTGCCTAGGATTTACATGTAGTTGTACAGTTTTGATCTAATCTGAGAACCTGCCGTCCCATTAATCACACACACACACGTCCCAATAATCACAGACACACACGCTTATACAATATACTAATGATTCTTCAGATGAATTATCACCCCCATCGCTCTTTATAAAATAGACCTGCAGAAGGTCTATCAATATTTTCCATGTGAACTTTCTGTTCCATAAGTTCAGTCCTTCAATTGAGAATCACACCAGCAAACTAGTACATGTAATGTCCTCAAATCCATCAACAATAATCAAGAGTGGATACCAATATCATCCTCGTTTTTGGTGGAGTCCTTAAAATTAAATTGTTAATCACACCAGCATAGCATCCTCCAATCTGACAACCATTCTGGATCGCATAATGTTTTCCATTTAAAAGCACATTTTTGGTTGAGAACGATGAATTACCTCTTTAAAAGCACATTTATTTGGTTCAGAACGATAAAAGTCACAACAGACAACATTTTGGCACATGAAAGTGTTTCGTCCCACTGACCTAGTAGACAGGTAATCCTTACGACGCGAGCTGGTGGGTCCGCATATGACGTTTCAGGTCGCCCGACTGCTTGAACGAGAAGCCGCAGATTTGACACTGCAGGACTTTGGGCATGTTGTGCCAGCGCTTGTGTCTTTGGAAATTGTATCCACTCGTAAATGTCTTTCCACACTGAGGGCACTCGTACTGGTGTTGAGAGATCACGAACTGAAGGAACAGAAAGACACAAATTCAGTCTTTTTATGCCCTAACTGAGTAAACTGACTAATATTTCGTGGAATCAAGACATCAAGACACAAATTTAAGTCTTTTTATGCCCAAACTGTGTAAACCGACTAATATTTCATGGAATCAAGACACACATTCAGTTTTTGCATGATTAAACTGACTATTATTTCATAGAATCAAGACAAATTCAGCCTTTTATGCCCTAATTGAGTGACTAATATTGTGTGGAATCAAGACAAAAATTCAGCCTTTTATGCCCTAACTGACTACCGGTACCTTTATTTCAGTTAAGCGAGAAATTCTCTGCCCTGAATAACTTATAGTTACAGGTAAACAAGACACAAATTCAGTCTTTTTTTTTTAGCCTAACTGACTCATTTTGGAACAAGAAACAAATTCAGTCAGTCTTTTTATGCCCTAACCATGATTATTCCTAAATAACATTATTCTAGGGAAATAAGACAAATTCAGTAGTTTTAATTGACTATCATTATTTCAGGGAGGCAAGACACAAATTCAGTCTTTTTTGCCATAACTGTTAGTTTTCTAAAAGAACAAGACACAAATTCAGATTTGTTTTTGGTCCTAAACAAGAGTATTTCAGGTATTTTATTTTTTTCTTAAATTTTTTTAAGACATGAGTGATAATCATCATTCCATGAAAATAAGACACAAATTCAGTCTTTTTAAGCCCTTACTGTCATTTCAGGGAAGAGAGACACAAATTCAGCAGTTTTTCCCTAACTGACGTTATTCAAGAAAAGCGATAAACAAATTCCAGAGTCAAGATGTTCAGGTTAAACTACACACCCTCCCACCAGAAGATCAAGTATTTATCTCTATCATAAACTACACACCCTCCCACCAGAAGATCAAGTATTTATCTCTATCATAGCACATGAACTACACACCCTCCCACCAGAAGATCAAGTATTTATCTCTATCATAGCACATAAACTACACACCCTCCCACCAGAAGATCAAGTATTTATCTCTATCATAGCACATGAACTACGTAGCAACATGTCCTGTATACTGAGGAAATAAGCATTGTAGAACAGAACCTTGTACCCAACACTACAACATTCAATGATGCAGATTAACTCAACACCTAGTGCCAGGTTTCAAGTATCATAAACAAAAGAAAATCCAGGTATTAAATTGGCAGAAGATGCATGTCTTCAGAGCTAAGAAAAAGTTGAATAATTGTCCCAAAATGCACTTCACAACAAGTTCCTCCCAAATTACAGTAATGCCCTAAGTAATCAACTCCATAACCACAGCAGAATTTATATATGGGTAACTTTTCAGGATTTAGTCGGAAATATGGCTTGTTGCCATTCATCGGAAAGCTCTCGGGGAGAGCTTTCCGATGAATGGCAACAAGCCATATTTCCTACTAAATCCTGAAAAGTTACCCATAATTCTGCTGTGGTTAAGCAGTCGATTAATTAGGGCATTACTGTAGTCTATGCAAAACATGGTTGCAAGCAACTTAAATATTTAAGAATTTGACATGATTTTTTTCATTAAAACATTTGGGAATTTATATTCATGTCAAAACATGTCACCGGGGAGTATGGCGACAATGTCAAATCACGTCACCAGGTGTCACCAGCATCAGATATTAAGTGTTAAAGAGTAAATAGTGACCTACATGTAATTATAGTGTGTGGAATAACATACAGGTATTCATATATCCCGTAACCCTTTATGGAGCCCCATAAATATTTTCAGCCAGCGGGATACAAGTTGATGTCATACCACAGGGCCAGGAACATATGTTCCCGCCGCCATATCAAATCCAGTCATAAGTTGGGATTTTTTTACCCTGTGCCAATGCATTCTCTTATATATGCGAGTCGACCATAGGTCGCCTCGCATACATGTATATAAGAGAATGCATTGGCCTAACAATTTTTTGATCATTTTTTAAAAATAAATGTTTCTGACAATTTTTAGGACATAAAATAAAAAACATCCATTACCCTGCAGGGAGCCCCACACATATATAGAAGCATATAGAAGAGTGTTGTCTGCTCATGTTTGTCTGGGGCTCTGTATGTGTGATATTATAAAATTGTTAAAGAATACAAGAAAAAATTATTAAAATTGTTAGGCCAATGCATTCTCTTATATATGCGAGACGACCTATGGTCGACTCGCATATATAAGAGAATGCATTGGCACAGGGTAAAAAACCGTCGCTTCAGACATTCGGATAGCCGCTATCTGGAACTCATTGGATGAGCTTCAGATATTTGCAGCAGAGTTATTTTATTGTTAAGTGATTATGTGCATTTTACTTTACGAACATCTATGATATGGTTGAAGCGTGTTAGGTGTTCAAAACCAGGCACAATTGATACCTATTTTCCTTGTAAAAATCAGTTATAAATATAAGTTTTTAACATTTTGAATGTGACTTCTGAATTTCCACAGCTCATGTACTAGTCCCCCCCACCCCCACCCGTCAGACAAATGCTTACACATGTTTTAAAATCAAAACTGCTTTGAATTAAGAAAACTTGATTGGTGACATAGGTTTCTGGCCCTGTACCAAGAGGAAACACAAGGGGCATGTGCTGATGTCACATGACTTGAATTCAACCAACCAACATCCTGCAATTAAGTTCCACAGCAGGAATACATGTACGTGTATGAGTGTATTCAGTGTAAAATATGGGAATATGAATTTCTCATGGGATTGAGAACAGAGAACATGCAATTAGGCCAGCCCAATAGGCAATTAACTCAGCCCAATAGGCAATTAGATCAGCCCAATAGGCAATTAGATCAGCCCAATAATAAATAAGGTCAGCCCAATAGGCAATTAGTTCAGCCCAATAGGTGAATAGGTCAGGCCATTAGGCAATATTACATGTAGGTCAGCCCAAAACTTGGGAAGATCAACAAGAAACTACAGTGTTATTTATGAAAGTAAAATCATATAATCTCTCTTCGACAGCATGAATTTGGGCAAGATATACATATAATACACATAATATATACAATTTATAATATGCTGCTTAAAATAAAGTATTCAAGGTCCAATTAATGATTTACACAAGGTCTTATTCTCAGAAGACAGAAGTCCCTCCATCAGTTATTGTGTTAGAGCAGAAAATTATCTTATCTTATTAATATGACACAGGAAGGAATAATTAGGAATAATAAAATTACAATTCAATAATATCACACCGCCGTTGGGTTACAATCCATTATTATTATTTGGGAACCTTTATTATCTCCCTTTGGGGGCCTTTATTCAGCGTCAAAGGGGCCACTATTATCACACTCCCTTTGGGAGCCTTTAATCAGCATTGGAGGGGCTGCGACATCTGGGGCCCCTTTGTGTGCTTCACGCACATTTTGATAGACAGGCTCCTAGGGAGCCTTTATTCAACATTGGTTCCTTTGTGTGCTTCAAGCAAATTTTGATTATTTTTGAACATTTTGATTTATAAAAGTTTTTTTTAAACTAAATTTAACAAATTTGTTTTTTTTTAAACAGATCCTCTGTTTTTTATACATGTATATAGATTCAGGCATACTGAACCATGGAATGCACAAGTTGATTTATAAAGATTTATAATTTGCATAAAATAACATCTAAATAGTATATTAGAGCAGACTTTTCCAGCATTCAGTGTGAAGCAGGGCTTTCCAAACTCAGGACAATTAAAAATAGTTTTCTCAGGTATAAATTTAACTTCTCAGAAACATTACCATAGATATTATGCTTCATTAATTTAGGCCAAATAATATTAAATGTGTGGTTAAGGTTACATGTCAGAAAAAGTAGGCTTAAAATGTTTTTTTTTAAATATTTTTTTATTTATAAACTATTGTTACGACTTTCTTTTCTGTCTTGATATTTAAGAACAGCATTCAGTTGTTTTATTAGTGTAAATATTTGCTGTTGTTTGTGTGCAAAGTTGTTCACAAATAGTCAACCTAACTTCACATATATTTAATGTATACTTTTCTCTATATATTCTGAGACTGATATTAAATCTAATTAAAATAAAAAAAATTTAACATGCTTAAAACTGACTTCAAATATCTTTTAATAAAATAATAACTTTATATCCCAATGTCCCATAGAATATACAAAGTAAACAAAAATAAAACTCTCGTAACAGACCAATTATGCAATAATCACAATCTGTCATATAAACAATATTTGGCAAGTTTAATACAATACACAACCTCAATATAATTGGAATGTATAGGAAATATGAAATACCACCATATAGTTATAGGGGATACTACCACCATATAATGGGGCTATTAACCCTTACATGACAAGAGCTTTCTGAATTTTTGCTAAAACAATGTGCCAATGCATTCTTCAATATATGCGAGTCTCCCATAGAAAGCCTCGCACATATAAGAGAATACATTGGCCTAACAATATTTACATTGACCTTGTAAGCCAGTGCATTCTCTTCTATGTGTGAGGCACCCTATGTGAGACAGGCTATACAAGAGAATGCACTGGCACATAACTTTAATGCTGCACTAGCGCAGCTCCCATCATGAAAGGGTTAAACACTCCCGCATGGAGCCTCACACGAACCCAACACAGATGACAGTCATCAGTGTATTGTTCCCTCTGTCTGGGGCTCCATAAAGGATTAACATGATCATACCGGTATGAGATTTGTCAATGAATTGAATTTACCACAATCTCTCTCAGCCTCCAGTGGTCACCAAGTTATGTTATCAAGCGACAATTATTGCAACCATTCTAAGTGGAGGGCTACTTCTTATTAAACCAGTAAGCTTTGGGTCTTCATGCAACCAGACATGCACCAAGCACGGAAATGGGATGATATCAAATCTACAAGCAGGAGTCCAGAACAGAATTCAATTGGTGAGCAATAATAGGCATTCAGTCAAGTTTATAATCGCTTTGCTGTTCAAATAAACAACCATAATCTTGTTGAAATATTTGATGAAAGGTAAGATTGTCATCTCTTCGCTAAGATCATGCCATGAATCTCTACTCTATAGCTTCGCCCATACAGATCATACTCCACCAGTTCAAAACCTGGGAACTTTTTGATGTTTAACAGGGAAGTTTACAACATTGAAAAAACATTGCAGGTAATATATTTCTTAGTTAATGTTTATAGCAATATCGGCTCACAAACAAGTATGAGCAGACGACACTCTTCTATATGCTTCTATATATGTGTGGGGCTCCCTGCAGGGTAATGGATGCTTTTTATTTTATGTCCTAAAAATTGTAAGAAACATTTATTTAAAAAAAATGATAAAAAATTGTTAGGCCAATGCATTCTCTTATATATGCGAGGCGACCTATGGTCGACTCGCATATATAAGAGAATGCATTGGCACAGGTTAAAAAATATTTGAGCTGGGACAACCGCTGCTGTGAAGTAAGTTATTGAGAAACAAGAATTAACAAAGAAATATATTCCCTGCCTTGTTTGTTCAATGTTATAAGTTTCCTGTCAGAGCGGGCTAGAACATGAGAAAGTTCCCAGGTTATGTACTGGTGGAAGATTCTTGGCAGAATAATCTTTTCGCTATTAAAGAGCATTTATTTCTCCTCGCTAATTTTCTATATATCACATTAATTTAATAAGTAACTCCACTGCTATCATGTAGAAACAGAGATTGTATGAACAGAGATTTTATGAACTGCCCTAAGTAAATGACTCATTGAAATGGGTGGCTCCACATTAATCCACATTTTGGTTAGACTTTAAACGCAATTACAAACAACCAGAGGATTGTGTAGTTAAAACGCATGCAATCATCAACTGGTATTAAATGGTAACTTTCAATAAAATTGCGGCTCTAGAAATTTTATATATGTCATAGAAATGAAATTCGCTGACAACAGCACTGAGCAGTTAGCCAGTGTATTGACAGACAAGGAATATAACTGGCACAGTCATTGTTTGACCACAGTTATAAAGGCAAAATAACCCCAATTACTGGGTCAATTACTTAGGTCAGTACAGTTTCTTCATTCTAAAATAATTATTAACTTCTTGATTGGTTAAAGACGATGCATATAATACAGTGGTATATGTCTGTTTATCACAGGTTTTAACGGCAAGGCAACGAAAATAAATCTACACATGTCGGAGGCTTTAAGGCACATGAATGTTCATTAAGTCAGTCATTTTCACACTGAACCTACAGTAATGCTCTAAATAATCGACTCCTTAACCACAGCAGAATTATGGGTAACTTTTCAGGATTTAGTCAGAAATATGGCTTGTTGCCATTCATCGGAAAGCTCTCAGCGAGAGCTTTCCGATGAATGGCAACAAGCCATGTTTCCCACTAAATCCTGAAAAATTACCCATAATTCTGCTGTGGTTAAGGAGTCGATTATTTAGAGCATTACTGCACACTCAAGCATGGATATAATGTCTCACATTTGCAGAAAGAGATCCCAGAGGGTGAATTTAGTAACATTATTCCTCATTCTACTTAGACCTCATCTTCAAGGAAGTATCTTTAGTCTCAAATTAACATTGGTTTTAGAAACTTTTTCCCTCATGTTCAGTTTCTACAGGTATATCCCCTAATTTTCAAAAGATAAAATACATAACCGAGGTGATTAATGGCCCTAATAATGAGTAAACATCAACTTCCACTGTGGAACTTGAATCTGATCCTAGTTTTTCAATAGCAGTTGCTGCCTAAGCATAATGAGGTTCCCAGAGGGCTAGTTCGGGTATGATGGTGCATGTGGGACAGTGTCACTAAATTCACCCTGTGGTAAGCTCATTCTGCCAATGTCCGACACATATCCAGCCTTGCCTACACTTACTCAGATTCATCAACAATATAATCTGTCACAGATTGATCAACAATATAATCAGAACATCCATTTTTCAAACCCTTAGACGACACACTAGGTGGCGCTGTTTGGATATCAGAACATATAGTTTTGCAAACAGATTCATCAGGCGATTTGTGCATGCCCAATGCAGTATGAACAGTTCCTGAATATGAATCCAGGTTAACGCCGTAACCTCCCGATTTCTCAATGCCATAACCTCCCGATTTCTCGCTTGAATACGAATCCAAGTCAACGACATAATCTGCCGATTTCTCACCCTCCGGATCACCTTTCTCGGATTTACCAGTTATATTCCACGAGTTTTTCATATAAGTGGTAGTGATCGGTGAGATCATTCCGTCCTGCTGGAGGGATGTTAATAGAGGCATTGGAAGGTATTTGGTGACTTGCCCCATGAAATGCTTAACAGCTAGGTGGCGCTCTAAGGTGAACTTTGAACTAAACTGATTATCACATACGGAACACGAGTAAGGTTTTACAGTCAAGTGCGTGTTGCGATGTCGCTGGTAGTTAAACAGCCTATGAAACGTGCGGCTGCAGTCCGGGCATTTGAATGTTGTCATTGGTGATCCATTTCCTGGTTCCACTTTTGCATACATTCCATGCAACGTCTGAAGAGAGAGATAAGGCCTCTTGTTAACTAAGTACATGTTTAGCGTCGATAACTTAATTTTCTACTAATAAAGCTTATTTTGTTTACAACTTTGTATGCTTTAAAGTGTCGATAATTTTTAGTTTTTCTTATATTAATATGCCCCCTATTTATTAAAGCTTCTACTACATTGTGAAGTGAAAGACGTCTTGAGAAGTCATAAGATTAGTATCAGGGATTATCCTTGGTAGCACTTGAGGCTGATTACAGGCTCCTGCCGCCATTGCAGAAGGAATGCCTTTTTTTTTTAGTCTTAAATTTCCAAATTTACCAAGGTGATTGATTTCAATATAAGGATCCTCAAAATTTACTTTCAATTTTGACAATTGTAAATGGTTGGCTTGATGTGTTAGTACAGAACACATCTCTAAACAAATTGTTTTTTTTTTATCTTTTACTAACAGTTGTTATGGCAATGTATTTTTTTTTATTTTCCCGTAGTTCAACTGTTTAAAAATTTGCATTGCATCTACTTTTCCAATAGCAAGGGCCGGGGCCCTTTCCCAATTATGGTAGGATGTAATATCCAGTAGCAGATATTTGGTAGATATCTCAGTACTCATTCGGAGGCCATACAGATAACCATCCACCAGTTTGTAGTCGTTATAAAAGTTGTAATTTCAGCCAAAGACTCAATATTTTCAAAATTTGTGAAGAGAATGCATATTGAGACGCCAAAACAAGCTAGTTAACACGGGCCTTACCTTACTCCAGAATGCACATAATGTTTAAGCTGTATTAGTCATTCTTAAATCGTCAAGATACTTTGCAGTTTATATGTCAATGGTTGGTTTTCTAACAAAAATTGATGATTTTTAAAATAACATGACAAAATGGTTGGTTTTCTTAAAGATGTATGGTCTATCTCTTCCAAGAAAGTTTTGTATAGTTTCGGGGTTTAAAAAAATAATAAATATCAATTGAGAACACCTGTCCGAAAATGTTTCTATCAATTAATATAAATTTTATTTAAAATTGATCTTCACATATACATGTATAAGAGAATGCACTGGCATATGATCTTTAATGCAGCACCAGCGCAGCTCTCATCACGAAAGGGTCAAGGAGGAAAGTTTTACAGTACTGGTTTTCTTCAATGCCAGGCATGGAACATCAGAACACTTAAGGGTTAATTTGGGAATATTCAGAGATATTGACAATTGGACACAAACATAAACAAAGTCATAATATCATGATACTTGAGGTATACATATATTTGTGACATTAACCCTTTACCCAACAAAAACCGGCCAAATAAAGCTTCAACAGCCTAAAATATCTTCGGTCTGTCTCAATAGAACCATACAAATATGGATATCATTGGAACCGGCTCCTTGACCACATTGTGATAGTTACAGTTATGACCTGTGCCAATGCATTCTCTTATATATGCGAGTCGACCATAAAAAAAACTTTTTTTAACACTTTTTACCATTATTTCTTACATTCTTTAACAATTTTATAATTTTTAATGTGTTAAGCCAATGCATTCTCTTATATATGCGGGGCGACCTATGGTCGACTCGCATATATAAGAGAATGCATTGGCACAGGGCCCTTCTGTTGGGTAAAGGGTTAAGACTTAAGTTTCCGATATATGGCATTGAGGTGTACATGTACAATGTATTTGTCACTTCATGCCTAATATTCTGATATCACGGTGTCCTCAGAATCGTCCGGTATTAGAATCACACTATTTTGTTCAGTGTTAACTGGAGAAATCTCAGACGAAATTCCCTCATGTTTCGTTACAAGTAGAATTTCACTATTTTGGCTTGTCGCATGTTTTTGGTCAGTGTTGATTGGAGTGTCCTCCGATGAGCCTGCTGCATGTTTGGTTAGTAAATGCTGTTCGAGCGCAAACTTTGAGCTGTACTGTTTCCCACATCCTGTGCATCTGTATGGTTTGGCGGTTAGGTGAGTATTGTAGTGTCGCTTGAAATTAAAATACCGATCAAACGTTTTGTTGCACGCAGGGCATGGGTGCAATTTGGCACTTTGACGTCGCTCGTATTGCCGATTCATAGTGGGCTGATTCATCCATACTGAAGGGTCAGTTGCCAAGCGACGATTTTCTTCCAATCTCTGAAGAGAAGAAGAAAATGTCAGTCGACAAGATCCTCAGATGGGAATTGGATACAATACTAAGCCTTAGAACTGGGTTAGAATATCGGCATCTAATCAAATCTCAAATATACGCAGAAACCCAAACACTAAGTCTTAGCAATTCTAATATGTTAGCGCTAGTCAGCCATTCCATTGCTGATGCAAGACGGGCATCGCTATGCTTAATGTTCACTAAATGGAATAAACCTCTGGTAAACTTAAAGGAAGAGTGACACTTCGATAATCAAAGTTGAATACAGAGCCAAAATACCACATCCCCAAATCCCTCAAAAAATACAGCATCCCCCAGACCCCTACCAAATATATTGTCAATTGACGTTGGATCAGAATGTTATATTCAATCAAGATGATTCATGTAGGGGAATCCAACATGAAATATTCATCATCTCCAAACATCTGCATGTACTAGCATGTCTGTTAAAGTGATATGAAACACTCCACTGAAGTGGTCACAATGGATTAACCCTTTACCCAACAAACCGGCCAAAAAAAGCTTCAACAGCCTAAAATATCTTCGGTCTGTCTCAATAGAACCATACAAATATGGATATCATTGGAACCGGCTCCTTGACCACATTGTGATAGTTACAGTTATGCCCTGTGCCAATGCATTCTCTTATATATGCGAGTCGACGATAGGTCGCCTCGCATATATAAGAGAATGCATTGGCCTATAAAAAATCTTTTTTTAACACTTTTTACCATTTTTTCTTACATTCTTTAACAATTTTATAATTTTTAATGTGTTAAGCCAATGCATTCTCTTATATATGCGAGGCGACCTATGGTCGACTCGCATATATAAGAGAATGCATTGGCACAGGGCCGTTCTGTTGGGTAAAGGGTTAAGAAATATTAGCTCAAATGTTTACCAACACAACTTTTCATTGATTGAATAGCAAGTCAGATTTAATTATATCAACCAACAGTAATACCCCTCCCCTGTTACATGTATATCAACTAATAGTACCCCCCTCTCCCAGTTACATGTACATCAACAGTAACCCCCCCCCCCCAAACATTTACATCTTACTAATTAGCCTGATTTAGCCATAAAAAAATCCTGCATAAACTGGAATTTTTTCATTTCATGCAGTACTGAGCAAAAACTGAGCAAGTTACACGTTTGATATAAAGTAATAAATTGAGATTGGATCAGAATGTTATGTTCAATCATGATGATTCATGTAGGGGAATCCAACATGAAAAATTCTTCATTTCCAAAAATCTATGTCTGGTAATCATATAATGAAGAAAATATTGTTGGTCAAACAGGTCAACACAGAAAGCTTCAATGAAGTACAATTTGCCCTAAGTAATCGACCCCATAACCACAGCATAATTATGGGTAACTATTCAGGATTCAAGTCGGAAATATGGCTTGTTGCCCCGAGAGCTTTCCGATGAATGGCAACAAGCCATATTTCAGACAAAATCCTGAAAAGTAACCCATAATTCTGCTGTGGTTAAGGAGTCGATTACTTAGGGCATTACTGTATATCAACTAACAGTAATACCCCTCCCCTGTTACATGTATATCAACTAACAGTCACCCCCCCCCCAACCCCCAGTAACATGTACATCAACTAACAGTCCCCCCCCCCTCCCACAGTTACATCTTACTAATTAGCCTGATTTAGCCATAAAAAATCATGCATAATCCTGAATAAACTGAGATTTTTTTCATTTGATGCAGTACTGGGCAAAACCTGAGCAAGTTACACGTTTGATATAAAGTAATAACTTGAGATTGGATCAGAATGTTATGTTCAATCATGATGATTCATGTAGGGGAATCCAACATGAAAAATTCTTCATTTCCAAAAATCTATGTCTGGTAATCATATAATGTTGGAAGAAAATATTGTTGGTCAAACAGGTCAACACAGAAAGCTTCAATGAAGTACAGTAATGTTACATGTATATGTAGCTGCTGTTTACCAGCACTACCGTACATTCCATTGCAAATTAGCAACTTTGTTACATGTACATGTATATCGACTATCAAAGTTACAATATAGTGTTACAACTTACACCCCCCACTTCCATCACTATCAAGAACGAATCATAAAAATATGAAACTTACTGGCGACAGGCCTATACAATGAGGACCTGGCGACAGAAATGCTTGTGAACATCAGATACCATAGCAGTATGTAAATTCTGAGAGAATAATATTATGGCGTACTAAAATTTCGTGCCTCATGCCCTCATCTGTGCAATAAATGGTTCCTATATTACTAAAGTTACCAAAAGTACAATGTACCAATGTACAGATTCTTTCAGATGGTTCCCGGTTATCAACAGCATGGCGATTGCAGACTTTGACCCTGAGATTGGGTGACAAGTAATGTGCCACCATTATATCGAACTGAGAATGTGTCACAACTGTATATAAACCAAAGGTAAAGCTAACATCCACGTACACGTATATGTACATCTACAAATATTGTGAACATATTGGACAAATATCTTACAATTTTGTCATAAAATATCACATACTAGTAATCCTGCATGTACATAAACTGGATATTTTTCATTTAATGCGGTTAACTGGGCAAAATCTGAGCAAGATACAAGTTTTTATATAAAATAGTATATTGACATTGGATCAGAATGTTATTTTCAATCAAGATGATTCATGTAGGGGAATCCAACATGAAAAATTCATCATCTCCAAACATCTACCGTACATGTATGTAATCAGATCAAATTGTTGGAAGAAAATATCAGACCATATCAGACCAATGATCAAGTATTTCAGGTTGATGCTTGTTTGACAGAAAATGCTGATGCTTTTCTCTCTGGTGCTCAAAAAGTATACAGAAACTTCTGTGGAAAGGTAAGTTATTTGTTTATGTTTTAAACGATATGTCACTTTATGTCCAGCTTGGAAAGTTGGAAAGTCAGCTTGAAAACAAAGTATGAATGACTTAAGAATCCGGTGCTCAATCACTCCCCCCCCCCAATACATGTAATGTACTGACTGCACTAAGTAAATAACTCACTGAACTTGGGTCCCCCCCCCGTGATACAGCAAGGAATATAACCGGGTTTCTTGACCACATTTAATCGCGGTGCCACAGCAGTCACAGTCATGGTTTTACTGCAGAGCAGTCATGGTTTTACTGCAGAGCAGTCATGGTTTTACTGCAGTTATAAACGCATAAATACAATGTAACCCCAGTTACTGGGTCAATAACTTTATAGGGCAGTATAGTATGTAGCAAACATGTAGCTGCATCCTAGAATTTCTTTAATAGCAAAACAATTACTGTGCGATATATGCAAACAATCACCCGCTCCCGATCACAAAGTTCACACTAAATTAAATTTTCACTAAATATTTTGCCACATGTAATCACAGGCCTACTTCGTGAATGTCGATGTCTTTCGAGAAAGTATGGCCCACGAAATCGTCCTGTTATCTCTCATATGAAACTACATACCAGTATACATGTACCGGTATGTGCAGATGTTCAAGATAGTTTGCAAGATAAAAAAAAAATTGCACACTGCCAACAGACAGATCTTCAAGATAGTTCATAAGATAATTCCACTACATGCCTACTAACGATGTTCAAGATTGTTCGCAAGATAATTGCAATACATGCCTACTGAACGATGTTTTAGATGGTTCGCTAGATAATTGAACTACATGCCTACTGAACTATATTCCAAGAAATTCACGAGATAATTGTAATCAGGGTTTCCGCTAGGGGTTGGGGTATTGGGACTTAGCTGGGGGTAAATCCCATTTCATCCAAAGATTGTTATGCTATGACATGTAAATCAGAATGCAGCAATAACGACATCATGCAATGTAAACAGGCAGAATCAAAGGAGTGGCTATGTCGACAATGCAATATTTCATAAGATCGTTTTCTAGGCAATACATATTCATTATTCATTGAAGGTGGGGGGGATTTACCTGTGGATTATATGGGCCTTGGGGAAAGGGACCCAAAAAGGGACGCACTGTCCATCTAACGTAAACCCTGGAAACTTTGTAAGAGATTTTCACAAACAAACTATTAGTAGTTGCAGAAATGTAAGAGGTTTTCACACATAAACTACATGTACTTGCTTACAGATGTCCCTTTATAGGAATGGAAGGTCCACAACCTACTGTAATGCCCTAATTAATCGACTCCTTTAACCACAGCAGAATTATTGGTAACTTTTCAGGATTTAGTCGGAAATATGGCTTGTTGCCATTCATCGGAAAGCTCTCGGGGAGAGCTTTCCGATGAATGGCAACAAAGCCATATTTCCGACTAAATCCTGAAAAGTTACCCATAATTCTGCTGTGGTTAAAAGAGTCGATTACTTAGGGCATTACTGTAAGGTCCACAAACTAGTTGAAACATTGTAAGACGAGTTCTCTCCGATCATATGAAACTACTCTACATTCAAGCCAGTAGTAAATGTATGTACATGTATATGGTGTACTTTATAGTGCTAGGCAAATAATACTACTGATACTTAAACTAAAATGGAACACTGATGGAAAGGCGGCGCGTCTCTTCAACAAACCTGTTACGCTGCATCCAGATCTCCGTCGCAGCTGTCTGGTGTGGAAAAGGATGGCTGGCATGATGTGTCTATAGTCGAGGGGACCAAGTCTCAAGGAAAGCTGTCATGCATGTATAGTCCGGGGGACCAGTCTAAAGGATGACTGAAGTGTGTATAGTCCACGGACAAGTTTAACATTTGTCTTTTGTGAGGGGAACAAGTCTAATAAAGGATGGCTGTCATGTGTGTATAATCCGGGGACAAGTCTAAAGGATGGCCGTCATGTGTGTATAGTCCGGGGACCAAGTCTAAAGGATGGCCGTCATGTGTGTGTATAGTCCGGGGGGCACCAGTTTAAACATCTGTCTATAGTCTAAAGTATGGCCGTCATGTATACATAGTCCGGTAACCAGTCTAACATGTGTCTATTGTCCGGGGACCAAGTCTAAAGGATGGCAGTCATGTGTATATAGTCCAGGGACCAGTCTAACATGTGTACATGTATATACCCGGTAGTACGGGGACCAGTCTAAAGGATGGCTGACATGTGTGTATTCAAGATGCATGGCCAAAAAAATGGGGATAGTTAGGAAAATCATAACCATATACTTTATTTATCTCTTTGGCCTATTCAGGGTACCAGACTAATTTTAATGAAACTTATTGATTTTTAATTTTGACCCCAGTGCACAAAATAATATGTGAATATTGTCAGCATGAAAGCGACTATTTTATAAAACATAGAATTTTGTGTCCGTTAAGAAGAATTTTGGATACTTTTGACAATTTTTAGGGACACATTAATTATAGCTCTAATTGTCGAAAATGGATATAAAATTATAAATAAATATGAAACTTCAGCAATTTCTTATTTGAGCAAAAGGAAAATAATTTTTCTGACAGTATCTTGAAGGCGAGACTGTGGTCCTTGCAAAGGTGTGAGAAAACGAAGGAAATCAAAAGGCCTGGGTAGGTTGGTCAATCATATCGGTTCACTTATATATAAAGCCTGACAGACTAAATTAATAGAACAAAATCGGAGAGAGACGTTTAAATGTAAATCATGCTCAAGTCGTGCGTCATACATCCATATTAAAATCAATCTTCTAAAAAAAAATCTATATTCTGATGCACTTCCGTCATTTGCCGCCATCCTTTTCCACACCTCCTATCGGGCCATGTTAATTGAATATATACCGTCTATATGTGATGATAATCAGTCATGATCAACAGTCGTCAAGTGCAAGCAATTCCAACAAAATCAAAGCTTCGTGGTCATGTAATTGATTAATCAATCTAAAATATCTACTCAAACGAAATTCAGATCAATCAAACTGGACCAAGAGTTCAAACACAACTCCTTAATTTTAATTTTTAATTTTAATTTAATGTAACTAATTTATATGGCTAGGGACCAAAATGGAAATAAGCGAATTTGGCTTTCTTGTGTCATCCATGACTATCATAGTCCATGTGAGCATTACTGTACATTTGAATCTTTTGCTCAATTTTTAGGATTTTTAGGCCCAATATACGTCAAAATAAAAATTAAATCAATTAAATCATTGGCATTTGAACACTTTAAATGTAATATATTGTTTTTAAATATATAACAAATTTTTATAATTTTTTTAATAAGTATACGAGTACATGTACCGGGTATGTTGTAATTTTAATACATGTGCTAGAATGCCAGTATAAACTCAATCAATGGAAGAGTCTGTCCACTTTTTAAATTAACGAGGGACCATCTAGAGGGCTCCAAAGGGGGTCTAACAGAGCTAACATTTTATGGATGAAGATAATCAATGGCCCAGGATAAACATCGCTGTCATATTTATTTGAGAAAAAAATGAGAAATTATTCTTGTCAGTGGCCAATTATTTTTTGGAAAATGAACAAAGAAAATATTAGTCAGCCAAAAAGTTTCAAGGCTATAATATAAGTTGAACTATAAATCATTGACTCCAGTTTGATAATTATACATGTATCAGTTGAATTAATAAAGTAGTATTATTTATTTGTACATAAATTAATCATTTGAATCCAGTTCGATAACTTTATCAGTTGAATTAATATAATAAATCATTTGACTCCAGTTTGATAATTATATCAGTTGAATTAATTAATAGTTTGAATCCAGTTTGATAATTATATTAGTTGAATTTATAATTGTTTGACAGCAGTTTTGATAATTATATAAGTTAAATTAATAAATCATTTGACTTCATTTTGATAATTATACATGTATCAATTGAATTAATAAAGTAGTATTATTTATTTGTACATAAATTAATCATTTGAATCCAGTTCGATAACTTTATCAGTTGAATTAATAATTGTTTGACTGCAGTTTGATAATTATATAAGTTAAATTAATAAATCTTTTGACTCCATTTTGATATTAAATTAAATTTAAGTTAAATAAATAAATTGTTAGACTCCAAGTTTGACAATTATATAAGTTAAATTAATAAATTGTTTAATATAAGTTGAATTAATAAATCTCCAGTCGGATATAAATTACATAAGTTGAATTAATAAATCGTCTGATGTTCAGAGATATATATTGCTTTGTTAATTGATAGCCGCAACAGTTGATCATGACTGAAATCAGGATTTTATCAGCCCTTGAAATTGCTTTTTTTTCTGCTGCATTTCTTTAGAACTGCATGAAATTCTATATTGGCCATTACGGTTTTTTCTACAGGCAATGCCTTTTGACGTAGCTAATTTCAAGGGCTGATTTTATAATATCATAGATGAGCTTCATATACATGAGAACTCAGCAAGCCAACAAATATATCCATTTGGGAGAGATTTTTGATAAACAAATTTAATTTTGAAGATATATCAATACAAAAACATCTGTTTTTGTTAAGTATTGAGATGTTTTCTAACCCTGTCTATACTATATACTCCTTGAGTAATTATCCCATAGGAAATGGTCAGATAATAAGTTCCAACAAATGACCATTGATTTGTTGAACTTACTATGTGAACATTTCCCACAATGATAATGAATAATTCTGCTCTTGTATTATCTTTTTTCTGTCTGTCTGCTTTTATTACCTAAACACCCCTCCAAATGAATAATAGACCATTCCATGTATAGTTTTATAACTGAGTGGGAGAAACCATCCAGTATAGTCAGGATTAACTGAGAAATTAAACAAGGCTGATACACTGAAAAGAGTGATTTAAAAACAAATATTTTGCAAAAGAATTCTTGAAAATGAAGAGGAAAAAAAAACACTGGGTTTTGGGTAATTTATCAGATGAACATTGAACAGTCAGTGTCCGAACATAACCCATTATGCTAAACCTTGGCTGCTGAGATCTCAAAGTGCATGATTATATAATATGAACATTTTCATATTCAGCAGTTAAAATTCAGTCAATGTAGTAGCCATATGTCAACTCTTAACCATTAAATTTTTAAAGCAATTTTAATATTGCCTACCAGTACAAACATGATTGTAACAATCACATTACCCCTTTTGTACAAGAATAATTAAATTTATGCAGGACTTTATTTGAAATTAAAAATATACCCATAACACCAAATTATATAGCACAGATTTCATCCCAATCTTCATGTATCTACATGTATGCTTGAATTAATTTATGTTACTTTTATTGACTGTTCTTGAAAGGGTCTCAAGGCCACCATAGTGGGTTCATATGAAATAATATCGAAGTCTGTAAAACACTTATCAGCAACAAGTGCATGTAATAATAAATAGATTTTATATTTATTTTCTTTATAAATAACTCTCCAATAAGGAGATTTCAACTATTGAAACCATTGATGTGTAAATATTACTACGGCATTACCGACCAAAATCCAATTAGTCAAATAAAATACCAAAGATTAATCAAAACATGATGGTAAACATTGGAAAAGGTTGAAGTGATGGAATCGTATATAGACTTAAATAGTTTAAACCTATTACGCGATTAGCGATGTTTTTTGAAAAATAACTAACAATTTTGTTTACTTAACAATGGTTTCAACATGTGAAATTTTGTTATTGGAGTGACATCATAATTAATTTAATAACAAAGTAAATAATCCGTTTCTCCATGTTCTTCTTGGTGTGATGTTGTTACAGACTTTTATATTTTTTGCACATTTACCCACAGTGAATGCTTTGAATCCCTTTAAACTGCTGAATATATTACACAAGTGTGAGGTCTTATATACAAGGGTACAGATTTCAACAGATCTAAAGTCCAGTAAAAACATAAAAATTCAGGTTCTCTAAATGATTCCAATGTCACCACACAAAAGTCAAGCCACAATTAAAAGCTGTGAAGTTCATCGATATGTCTATAATAGTACAGGTAGTTAACCCTTTACCCAACAAACCGGCCAAAACCGCCCAAATAAAGCTTCAACAGCCTAAAATATCTTCGGTCTGTCTCAATAGAACCATACAAATATGGATATCATTGGAACCGGCTCCTTGACCACATTGTGATAGTTACAGTTATGCCCTGTGCCAATGCATTCTCTTATATATGCGAGTCGACCATAGATCGCCTCGCATATATAAGAGAATGCATTGGCCTAAAAAAAAACTTTTTTTTAACACTTTTTACCATTTTTTCTTACATTCTTTAACAATTTTATAATTTTTAATGTGTTAAGCCAATGCATTCTCTTATATATGCGAGGCGACCTATGGTCGACTCGCATATATAAGAGAATGCATTGGCACAGGGCCATTCTGTTGGGTAAAGGGTTAATTGATAAAATGTGAAAAGCGAACCTGATTGTCAAAGTATATTGGGGGCATATGAATTACATCTGAAATTTTCAAGCATGTACCCTTGTATATAAATTATATATTCAGCAGTTGAAGTCTTGTTTTGAGAAATAATTACCAGCATTAACAGTTCAGAAAACCAAAATTTGTACTCATATTCATGTGTGTTTGGATGGATTCCTAAATATTACAGAAATTGGGGTAGTTTTTTTTTTTAATAATTGAAGAGTAAGAAGCCCTTTAGAATTCATTACAAACTTGTTCCAGCTGGGATAACCGTTACTTGACTATGGGGTGACAGAGAAACATCCTTTTGTCCACAGGGAAATGAATACCAATAGATCGGAATCCTAAAAAGTTAATCCTTTGCTAAATGTTCTTCAACCGGGCTGAAATTGTATTCAAGCCAGTTTTGTAAACTGGTGGTTCAATACTAGTACCGGTCCGTTAGTTCTACTATTAAATGACTACCATAATTTACAGCATAGTACTAGTTCTTCCGGTGGTTCTAGTAATAACTACTATAATTTACAGAATACGTGTATTTTATAATGTATATTGTGCGAGTACCCTATAAAGGTCATAAACGACTGTGGGTAGTTACAATATGTTGTCTGGATAATTCAATACTCGATATATCCAATGATAATAAATTTTTGATTTTAAAAGCAGTTTATATGGATTCTGAAATTTCTGTTGTACTTGTACGTGGTGCTTAAATTATCTTACCATTCCCATCACCCACCCTATTTATGTGCCTATAATCCTCCATTGTCCGTAGTAAATATAGTGAGGTACAATACACTCCAATTCAAAATTGAAATACTGGGGTGTCCCCATTTCCAGTATTGTCGAAAGTTCGGGTAAAAGCTATTAATTAACGAATGAGACTGCTCATACAAATTTTGGGGTTATGATATTTCATTTGAGTTGCAGGTTCCAACATGTAATCTACGAGTATCAAACTAAGATTCTGATTCTCGTCACTAACTACTACAACATGTTTCTGCATTACCATGAAGAGATTTTAAAGATTAATTTATTGAACTTCAATTCTGGATTTCATCTTTTTATAACCCATGAGCCCCACAAAGCTATAATTTAAACAAATGGACACAAGACGAATCAAACATAATTTTTTACCTTTTTCCCAAATGTACGCAATCAGATTTTAAATAAATAGGGAAGTGTAGAGAAACAACATTTAAGCATTTTAATAGAATAACCATGAAAACATGTTTGAACATTCACGATTCTGTCATGGGATAAGGGACCAAAAATGAATGGAATAATTGGAATTTAGTTAAAAGGGTGTTCAATAGTTACCATGAGAAGTTTCATGCAAGATTTCAACCTTTCTTATAGACTAATAAATTGAACAAGTATTCCGGCGAAGATAAGTAGTAATAGCAAGTTTGATGGAGACAAGAGCAGGGACGAGAAATGATCTCCGCTAACACACACTTTACTACAGGTAACGTAGTTATCTACCCGTATTCTTCGCCAGATCTTAGCAAGGGTGCGGGGGTCTAAGAAAAACAAACATACATACAAGTTGCCTTATCTTAGCTAGGAGTGCAGGGAATATAAAGTACAGTTGACAGTTGTTAGTACGATTAGAAGTTTATCTAGGGAATCTCCACACATTATTAAAGATATTATTAAAGATAAGTCTATAGAACGTTCACAATATTAATCGGTGAATATAAGTTTAAGATTTGTTTATAATTTCTATGAAATTATGAATAAATATTCAACTTTAAATAAAATGAATCTATGGATGATAATAAATTAAATATAAGATCTAAAATATACTTTTATAGATACCCAATTATTAATGAATTCAAATATGTGAATTTGTACCTCGATCTGTACCCTTGTATACAATTCAAGATGATGCACAATACCATGACATACCAAGCCAAATACCCACAAGATACCATGACTTACCAAGACATATACAATGTACCCACAAAATACCATGACTTTACAAGCCAAATACACACAAAATACTATGACTAACCAAGACAAATACCCACAAATTACCAAGACAAATACCCACAAATTACCAAGACTATACCCACACCAAATACCCACAAATTACCAAGACTATACCCATACCAAATACCCACAAATTACCAAGACAAATACCCACAAATTACCAAGACAAATACCCACAAATTACCAAGACAAATACCCACAAATTACCAAGACAATACCCACAAATTACCAAGACTATACCCACACCAAATACCCACAAATTACCATAACTATACCCACACAAAATACCATGACTACCCACACCAAATACCCACTAAATACCAAGACTATACCCAAATTACCATGACTATACCACACCAAATATTCACTAAATACCATGATACCCACACCAAATACCCACATATTAATTTAATGGGAAATCATTTTCTATTTCTCAGGCCAACAAATTTGAAAAATTTAAACCATATATACTATATTATACCCCAGAAACTTGATAAAACTTTCTCAGAAGAGAGAGAGACCATCTTTAATCAATGGGAATTGCAATCAGTTTCGGAATTCAAATTTTAATCTCATCTAGTGTTAAATAAAATGTACACCAGTCGCTTTTTCTCAAAATCATGGTATTGTGCATTTTCTTGACATTGGGAAATATATGAAGAAAATTAAAGTTGAAACCCACCTCTTGTGATCCCCCACCGCCGGGGGATTCTTCTGGTAGCTCGGATGAGCCGTTGTTGACATCACCGCTGAGTCCCGGGGTAGGCACCATGGTCGGAGATGATCCGGCAAGATTACGGGCTCGTCTCGCCGCAGACATCGAGCTCTGGATTGATCGTTTTATAGATTGCTGCGCACGAAGCTGCTTTAACGACGGGGTTAAAGTTCTTTGCATAAAACCGGAGGCTCCCATTGGATTACTCATACTTATCACAGGATCTGTTTGGTTAAGGGATTCCACTGTCCCAGTCTCTGGTGAAAACCACATTTGAGGCACATCCTCTCCATACTGTTCTTGGTTCATGAAAGACTGATCCGAATCGTCCATTTCTTCCTTCACATCACTAAGGTCTATTTCTATCGTATCTGGGTCTTGACTAGTTCTACGATTCCTGTCAACAAAACATCAAAAATTAATAAAGAATGCCTGTTGTAGTAAACATTTGTGAGAATCCGTAGTATTTAGTAGCGGTTATAAAAATAAGATGTGAACGAAATGAAATCAGTAATTGATAAAAACTCGAGGATAGTGTCTTCTGAATTGCGATGAGTATAATGAATTTTGAATTTGTCACCTGTATTCAAGCATTGAAATAGTGTCTGTCATTTGCAGAATGAGGTCCCCAGAGGGTGAATTTAGTGATGCTACCCCGCATAGCAGGCTAGCATCACCAAATTTACCCTCTGGGGGACCTCATTCTGCTTACAACTCAGCAGAATGAGGTTCCCAGAGGGTGAATTTGGTGATGCTAACCCACTATGCGGGGTAGCATCACTAAATTCTCCCTCTGGGGACCTCAATCTGCAAATGACAGGCACACTATTTCAAGGCTTGCCTGTATTCTGTATTATTAAATTTTCTGTGTTTCTCTATGCGTGGGAAAATTGTCAACATGTTAGTGACCTCAGATCTCGCAATTTAAATTTAACCAACCAATTGCTATCGGCTTTCTATAGAGAATGGATATCTATGCCTTAAAATGATCTGCTACATCACTAAGGCCAAAACAAAAAACCTCTTTGTTTCCGATACCCTGCCTGGCTGAGATTTTCTTGCCTGCCTCAATTTTTTTTTTAAATTTTCTCCAGAAGGCTAGTCAAAAGTTACCTGTTACAGTGTCAATGTGAATATTTATTGTTTTTTCCCCAATCCCAAAAGCAAAAATAAGTCAGTTATTGGTAGAGATCTTACTGCAGAGTGAATGAATTCAAGGGACAGCACGTTTTTACCTAATGATTGGCTCATTTTCAATGCACATTGATCTACCATATTCCATGGGACTGTAACTACACTATTATATCACTTATGGCTGAAAGGTTTAAAAAAAAAAAAAATTGTAAAAAAAAATTGTAAAAAAAGAAGAAGATCCCTGCCTGCCTGTCTGGAAAATTATCCCATTGTTATCGGAAACAGAGAAGTTTTTTGTTTTGGCCTAACCAATAAAATCATGCTTGAAATGAAGGGAATCCTATCTAAATAGAAAAGCCTGAAAATGAATCACAATGACCACATATCACTTCAACTACATGAAGTTATCAGGATCTAGGAATTACATTATTTTAAAGGTACTCAATCCGATAAAACTGCTCTCAATTACTTTTTCAATGGCTTCGCGGGTCAAAAATATATGATTCGAGTCGAGGAATCCACCCATCAAAGCTCAGATTTATTAGATATCGATTTTAGAAATCTATTATTTTTCATTATTGGGAATACTTTCTGTCCCAGAAGTTTACCGAAAAAGCCGACCGACATACTCTCGATACTAAATTCCATTGAACAAAATGTTGCTATACAACACATTTTGGGCAATTATATATACGATAGTTCACAGTCGTTAGCATTATTTTTGGATAATTAATCGATTCTGATAACTAAAGTGACCTTTGATATTAAAATTTTTGTTGTTGTTGGAATCTGTTGAGATGGGAACCCTCTGATCGGATTGAGTACCTTTAAGGACTTCTATTTTAAACACATGTCTATGTACTTTAATATTTGGAAAGCTTGAAATTAAAATTTTTATATAAATTGACATTGTAAAAATTCTGTTAGAAATACCTTGTAGGGTCAGGTAGGGTCTGGTGTGCAGTTGGAATCAAGAATTATATAATGTCGAAATCAGACGTACAACTCTTAATCCTTTCACGACGGGATCGGCACTGGTGCAGCATTAAAGCTTTTGAGCCAGTACATTCCCTTACATATGCAAGTCTCCCATAGAGAGCCTCGCATATGTAAGAGAATGCACTGGCTTACAAGATCAAGGTAAATATTGGAGACTAGCATATATGAGATAATGCATTTGCAAATGTTTTTCGCAAAATGTCAGGAAGCTTCAGTCATGGACGGGTTAAAACACAAGGAATCATGTGTACGATTAATACGAAAAGCAGCAAAAAGACAAAGATTTGTGGAGGGCTCAATTTTGAATTGGAATGAAAAGTCCAAAGCAAGTTACAGTAATGCCCTAATTAATCGACTTCTTAACCACAGTAGAATTATGGGTGACTTTGCAGGATTTAGTCGGAAATATGGCTTGTTGCCTTTCATCGGAAAGCTCTCGGCGATTAATTAGGGCATTACTATATAACAGTACATCGAGCAGTTAAATTGCTTCAAATTATGTTAGAAACAGTGTGGATACTGAGAGAAACTTACAAGTTTTCATGCTCTTGAATAAACATATCGTCTGACGTTTGACCCCTATCAACGTGAACCCGGTCAACGGGAACCCGGTCAACGGGAACCCGGTCAACGTGAACTCTGTCAACGTGAACTCTGTCAACGTGAACTCTGTCAACGTGAACTCTGTCAACAGGAACCCGGTCAATGTCATTCTCTTTTTTAACAATACTGGTATCAACGTCTTGAGATTTTTCTTTCCAATCAAGGTCAAGGTCACTCATAACATTCTTCCCACTGTTCACTTCCTGAACAAGAAAATGAGCCTCTCCCTCGGTGGGCGTCGTCCTGGATTCGGGAGAGTTCTGAGGTAGTTTTCGTTTGGCATTTTGAACCTGAGGAGACGACACACGGAATTCTGGTTTTGACGAGGTTTGATGTTTTGGTCTTTTGGAAGATTCTGGAACATTGTCTGCCGCCGCTGGTCGTTTTTCAGTGGGCGACGCACCTTTAACAGTTGAAGTCCGAACATGCGTAAATTCTTCCGATTTTGGTTTCCCAAACTCAATTTCTGACGGTGGAACAATTAGTCTGTTTTCTTTGGCTTGGATGTACTCAATGAAATCCGAACAGCAGTTCGTTAAACACTTTATTTCCAGATAGTTGGCAATTTTGAGTAAGTCTGAAGCAACTTCCTGGGTAAGAATGAGGTATCCTTCATATATATATTGTAGGAATGAATGAACGGCTTTGTGGCCAACACCAGCTGGAAGTGTCACGTCCAATATCGGACTCTGTGATGATGATTTCGATTCTTCACTCAGTTTAGGACTGACAGCGAACAACACTAATTTGTGTGCCTGGAAGTACATTACAATAGTCGGCGTATAATACAATAATTTATCAAATGTGACAGATTCAATTACAAACTAAGATTATTAACCCTTTCATGACAGGAGCTGCCCTAGTGCAGCATTAAAGATGCTGTGCCAGTGCATATATAAGAGAATGAACGACTTGCAAGGTCAAGGTATATGTATAAACATTGTCAGGCCACTGAATTCTTTTATATATGCAAGTTTTGGGAGACTTACATATATAAGAGAATGCATTGGAACAGAATTTGCGCAAAATTTCAGGAAGCTCCAGCCATGAAAGGGTTAAAAGGGTGTACTGTAATTTTACTTTGCAGATCCTTTTTTACTGAATATTTTAAACATACTCTGACATTTAGTCAATTAAAGTTTACCATATGGTAGTTTATCATATGGTAACTGTTGAAATTTTCATAGCTACCGGTAAGACACACCCCACCCCCCCCCCCCCCCCCCCCCCCCCCCCCCGCAACATGAGAGTGCGTGTGTCTACGCCGCTTCACTACGAGTAATCATACAATAATTACACCCACTTATTTTGCCATTTGTTTCCAAAAAAAAGAGCTAATGTACGTAGTGTATCTAAATAGCATAATTACATTTGGACAGAAGTGAACATTAATCGTATGAATTTTGCCATTGTAACCACTAACATGTAAGGTCTTGGCAACATCTGACACTATAAAGTTCCTATTATTTGATGAAATTAACAACTGAAAATGAATTTTTATGTTCAATATTTTTTACCGATATGTAATTATAAGGAATAATCCCCATTCATGATATAATTACACCATATAAATACATTTGTGCTGATCACAAAATTTTATACATGTATATCGTTTAGCGATTTATATGTTTGTGATTCGGCACCAAACTAACCTTAGAAACGATAATTTTGTCGACTGTTATAACGGCATCACAGAGCTGATCAGACCTCCAGAGAATGGCGAGTTGTCGCAGTAGAGAGCTCGGATGGATGTAGTTCATGTATATCTTGTGTTCCATCTTTATTGTTCAGTGTTCACTGAAAATAGATCGGCTTATTGAGTGATTATCCCATAAAGCGCCCCATATAAATAGAAGCCTGACATACTGGGTCTCGTCTGCTCCGCTGTGGGGGCTCCATAGGGGAGTAGATTATCCTACAGTGGGTGGGCGGTGTTTAGCGAGTCATGTGGCCCACAGCCATAATTGTACAGACTAACACTGGAAATTGTGTCTTCACATTAGCAAAACGAGGTATGAGGGTGAATTTAGTGAAGTTATCCTACACAGGGTGATAGTGACACCAAATTGACCCTCTGGGGACCTTATTCTGATTAGGCCCAATCTTCTGGGAAAAACTTTAGTCGGAAATATGGCTTGTTGCCATTCATTGATAGCTCTCATAAGAGCTTTCCGATGAATGGCAACAAGCCATATTTCGGATAAATCCTGAAAAATTAGCCATAATTCTGCTTTGGTTAAGGAGTCAATTATTTAGGGCATTAATGTACATACATGTAATAGTGCTATCACTAAGTTTCGCACAATAGTCACATTGGTGCATCTGGATTCGATTGAGTATGGGAGATCACAATAAATTCCTGAATATTTTTGATGCATTGACAATACAGATATTCTCATAATAAGAGTCCCATTAATGGGTTACATGTAAGTGGGTTCATGTCATGTCATGTTCAGGTACATGTAACCCATTAATGGGATTGTGAAGCATAAATTTTTATAAATGTCTGTAGAACATATATCATTAACATGTAAAAGAGATCTATTTTGTTCTAATTTCCTTTGTTAACCCTTTACCCAACAAACCGGCCAAATAAAGCTTCAACAGCCTAAAATATCTTCGGTCTGTCTCAATAGAATCATACAAATATGGATATCATTGGAACCGGCTCCTTGACCACATTGTGATAGTTACAGTTATGCCCTGTGCCAATGCATTCTCTTATATATGCGAGTCGACCATAGGTCGCCTCGCATATATAAGAGAATGCATTGGCATAAAAAAAATCTTTTTTTAACACTTTTTACCATTTTTTCTTACATTCTTTAACAATTTTATAATTTTTAATGTGTTAAGCCAATGCATTCTCTTATATATGCGAGTCGACCTGAACTCGCATATATAAGAGAATGCATTGGCACAGGGGCCCTTCTGTTGGGTAAAGGGTTAATAAATCTCAAATAACAAGATTCACATATTGAAACCATTGTTTGTTAAACATTACTGTTACAGTGGCATCCCCAATGAAAGTACCAAAGCTGATTAAAACTTGTCAGTATAGACATTGGAAAAAGTCAAAGAGTTGAAAAATATTCTAAAAATCATATTTAGAATAAAATATTTGAACTTAATACGCATCAGCGATGTTTGTTATTTGAGTGCTGTCATTAATGAATATAAGAATAAATACATGTAGATCCCAGTCTCCATGTTGACCGTAACATGGAATGACCCTAACAAGAATTGACCCGTGATATGGTGTGACATTGGTTTTACTACCGGTACTATTTCCAGAGTCACGTTCGAAATGAACAATGGCTTTGATAGCTCCATACATTCAGCTACCGGTACATGTAATTCACCGGTGACAGAACGAGTCTCGGAATTTCCAAAAAATTTGATGCCTCTTCATTAAGGGTCAGTGTCAAAAAAGATAAATTTTATGAATAATCAATCAGAAATTGTATTTTCCTAATGGTATAAATAAAGAACTTTGTATTGTATGCATGTATTTGCTCATTTTTGCAACTGCATTTATACATGTATACACGATACCGAGAAAGAATCCTGACAAGTGACAATTCTTTGTTTCATACTAATTTTATGCCACAAAAGTCAGTTTTGGGCCAAGGAATTGTCCTGTCCCAAACATTGTGGAAAAACAAACTTGTATTAATTACAGTATAAATGAATATGAACAAGTTACAATATTGATGCCCTTTATTCTTACAAATAAAAAAATCCATTCAATAAACCATGCAGTTGAAGACCACAAACGTAAACAATGCACAACCTGTCATAAAAATATAATAAAAGAAGTCATTGATGTGACCCGCTCGACCTACCTACCCACTGTAACAAAGACAAAGAAAATGGCGTCGCTAGCTGGAAATAAAGTTCACCGCAATGCTAATCAAATAAACCTCAATAAATCACCGAAAAGCAATAAATTCCACATGCACATTATTGATGTGTCGTCAAACTTTAAAAAAACACGATTTCCAGGCAAAAAGTATTTAAAACGAGTTTGCAATCAACTGGAAAATTCCGCCGCCCTTTGCGACGCTTTCGAATGTAGGACACGTTGTAGTTTTCATCAAAGGAGCCGCCATGGGGCGGTTTTCCCAGCAAGAAGTCACCCGAAAAAAAATCATAAAATCATAAAATAAGCAAAACACAAAGTCAAAAACTATCACAAAACGACGAAATATCATAGATATATTTACCTGTCAGAATATATAGTGTGATGAGGTCCGATCTTGAAGTTTTTTCGTTATTTCAGCATCCTACGCATAAATTATTGTCCTCTTTCTCATAGCTCAGTTGCTCACTGCTGAAGGGATATCAGCGGCGGAGGTCACGTGACTTTGTAGTTCAAGTGGAGTTCAATCTTGCCGCGTAGACTGCGTAATCTGAGTCGGACAAAGAACTTGGCGGGTCGGCCGCAGACAGCTGGACTCGAAACAATGTACGAAAATGTGCATTTATTTCATTTGAAAGTCCAAATTTTTCGAAACTTGGGCCTTATGGATCCTAATGGTAATGGGAAATCGACAGATGGTGGGGGACTTGAATTGCGTCCTGCAAACTTGCTGAGCTATATATATCTGCTCAGTGGTAAACATGGAAATTTAATCATGAAAATTTGCGTTTGAATCGTCTGCTACAGCTAGCTCCAGGCTGCAAAATTATTTCGACAAACATTGATCGGGGATCCACAGGGTTGGTCGATAAAATGAACTAGATTGCGACTCACGTTTCTGTAACGTGTTTCAATGTTCGCCTGGCATGCACGCGTTGCGAGCTTTGGATTTATTCAGATTACAAGAAAGGTTGTCAATAGTTATTCACTCATGGCGCTGCTGTGTGAGTGCATGGAAGGTCAAGTGGCCTATTTTTAATGGGGATTTCCATGAAAATGAAAATCAGCGAAGCAACCGTTACAGAGTTCTATAATGCTTATATCTATCCATAGCACCCAAATTGTTGCAAATATATTCTGGGGTGTGATCCGATCCAGTATTGAAAAGAATGGGCATTTGTCGGGGGGGGGGGGGGGGTGACCCGGGTCACTGACAGGGATGTGGCGACAGGAGGATGTGTCTCACCCCCCAACTTTGACCAAAATTTTCAACAGTTGGAAATTTCATACCTGACACAACATTAGTTGGAAATTTCACACCAACAATTGTTGAAACTGTTCTTGTAGTTTGATTTTCAACCAATTTATTGGGGGAATTTATTGCTTTTGGACCAATATTGCATATTTTCCTACTTTTGGTAAAAAAATTCAACTGAAATGGCCATCAGTTGGAAATTTTCCAACCTTGGGGGGGGGGGGGGGGGGGGGGGGGTGTCAGGTTGGAAATTTCCAACATTTGGAAAGCTTGTGTCCTGGTCCCTCCCCAGTGGCCAGTAAAAAACTGCTAGTTAATTTAAGAAAACAATATTGTCCTACATTTGGTCAACATTGTCATTGGAATTGTCATAGGAAATTTTCCAACCTAATTGGGGGTGTCGGGTTTGAAATTTCCAACCGTTGGAAAGCTTGAGGCTGGTCCAGATGCTAGGATTTTGCGATTTTCTTGTTTAGTTTAAAAAACATTCTCACATCGGGCCGAACAACCATGGTCGCGGCCCGGTGTGTCCTGGTCTTTTTCATGGTCCCTCCCCCGTGGCCAATAAAAAACTGCTAATTAGTTTAAGAAAACAATATTTTACTACATTTGGTAAAAATTGTGGACTGAAATGGTCATCAGTATAACTGTTGGAGAATTTGCGAACCTACGGGTGACTATGAGGTTTAAATTTCCAACACTAGGAAAGTTTGAGGCCAGCCTAGATGCTATATAGGATTTTCTTGTTTAGTTTTCAAAATGTTCTCACACCGGGCCGAACAACCATGGTCGGTCCGATGTGTCATGGTCTCTTGTCCGCAAGCGTGTGCATTTGTCTTGAGTTGGACCACAAGATGTTAGGATTTATGCAATTTCAGGTTCAAATATCTGAATGTTCTCATACCGGGTATATAGAACCATGGTTTATGAATATATAGGCTACTAGCAGGGTTACCCGGCGGTGCCAAGGTTAAAGTGCATGATGTGAAACCCTCTGCATATTGCGGATATATTGATTGATTGATTGATTGGGGTTTTATGTCGCTTTAGCCACTAAGGCCATATCACGACATTGCCAGTTTTAATGGTGGAGGAAATCCGCACACTTAATTACGGCTAACCTAACAGTGATTTCAATGGCTGATAAACTCGTCGACCATGTGCGGCAAACCACCGGCCATCGGCAAGCAACTGACAACTTTCCCAGATAACGATTTCGAGTTACAAAGTCCACGATGGAAACATGTGGATTTGAACCTTTATCGCCAGCGCTGGAAGGCGAAACGGCTTGGAGTTGTACCCCTAACCGATTGAGCCACCGAGGCCCCCTATTGCGGATATATGATGGGAATAGAGGATACTCTTGTTCAAAGCATTACACATATTCTCATAAATTATATATCCAAATAGCATCACAAAACATGATTCTTACACACGTAATATAAGTAGTATCTCGCCTTGTCGGATCGGAGCGATTGTCATTTTGTTTATCGCGATTAATCCGTCCCACCAATAAAGAACTATTTATTTATTTACATAAGGATTAACTGTCATGTGGACTGTTTTTATGGAGATGTAACCGTGAGGTAAGTGGTCATAACTATGACCACTTACCTCACGGTTACATCTCCCTACAAAACAGTCCACATGACAGTTAATCCTTATATTTATATACATTTAGCGAAAAAGCCACTTTTGTAAATGTATTTAAATCGAAAAGTGTATCGTGACAAAACCAGCCCAAAATATCCCATTGGCAAAAGTTAACAGGAACAATTTCTCTTTATATTGAAACCCGATGATTTATTAAGTCAATCCTGCGCGAGTTCAAATGCTCCCAAAACATTACGCGTTCGTCTTTCCAAAACCAATGACGCGTCGATGTAATTATGAGGCTGCAGTTATGACCTCTTGCGCGTTCACCGAAAAATAATTGCAACTAGCCACGTGGGCGCCGACCAATCGGAATGCTGGATTTAGTGATAATCACACTTATTATGTAAATATAACTGCATATACTTCAGAAGTTATAACATGAACATCATAACACATTAGTTCGCAAAAATAAAAGACGACAATTGGGTTTTACATAGAGATGTATCATCATCATCATCATCATCATCATCATCATTTTATTAGCAACGAGTCTGACTGACTTTTACATGTAGTTCCCGTATTTACATGAATATTAATTTTATTTTTTTTTGTCACAATAATAAAACACAAATACTAAATTTAACATTCTACAATTTGTCCTTCCAAAACGGAAGGTCTTTTTTGGACAATTCTTTTTTCTGTTCTTTAGTTCAGTTCGTAGATTGTAAAGTGTTCCCATTTCGATTCGTGTGTGGTCTTTGTTGATATATACTTTTGATGGTCCTGGTTGTGTACATTTACCTCTATTGCATCTTACCGCATCACTGATCATTTGATTTCGTATATGTATTGACTTTAACAGAAGTTTAACTGGTCGATTTTTGTTTTCTACTATACTACCTATTCTGTAAAATGACAGAACATCATCTTCATTACACTTAGTCATTTTCCGTACTATTTTTGAAATGGTTTCCAATCTTCTTTGCGCGAGTCATCAGAATCACCATGTGTCGTTAGCTCCGGTACATTTGCCAAAACGAAATTGTAGCCAATGTTTTTTAACTCGTCGTCCGTATGTATTGCAGTTTGTAATTTTTCGGTGATCGATGTTTCCACTATTTTCTTTAATTCTTGTATCTCTCTTTTTTGTTTTTCAAACTTATTATTTTGTTCGTCTCTAAATTTGCTGAACTGTTTCTCTGCTGTCCTCCTAAATGCCTCTATTTGTGAGTATGTTTCTCCTTTCTGCATTGATATTTTATCTTCACATTTAGTCACTTGCTTTTCCAGTTTTGATACTGTCGCATCTACTTTATCTATTCTTCTTTCCATGTCAGTCATATATTTCTTCATCTTTGCGCTATATTTTGTATCGAAATTTTCGAACCGCTGATCGACCCTGCTATTTATTTTTTCTTCAAATTTATCCATATTTATTATCACTTTTTCTAACATTTTTTCGATGTGTTTCATCCAGTTTCCGATCTCATGTACACTCAGTTGTTCTGGTAATACTACTTCTTCAGGCAATACGCACAAGCTTGACTACCAAGAGATATCTTATCGGGGTCCACGATATGATGGCTCTTGGTATACAATCGCGACCACGGGAGGCACGTGATGTTCGATTGAATATCAGAATGTTGGGTATCATATAATACCATATCCCATAATATGTCAAATATAGCGAAATATCGAAATATAAAATAAAACGAAAAAGCGAAATAGGAAAATACATCGAAAATCGAAATAGGAAAATACAGCGAAATAGCGAAATAGCGAAATAGAACGAAAACTCGAAATAGGAACATACAGCGAAATAGCGAAATAGGGAGAAATATAGAACGAAATATATAAATATGAAATTATTTTTATAAACGAAATAACGGAGATATTTGAAAAGGTGTCTTTGACGAAATAACGGACATATTTGGAGAAGTGTTTTAAAGAGCGTACCCCAAACCTCGTCCCAAACCCACCCACCCAAGGGAAGAATTTGACTTATATTTCTCCAAAGTTGATCTATTGTGGTGTTGCAATTTCTCATACAAATCGCCGTCATTTCGTCAAAAAAATTCTTTATAGAGTTATTACCCTTCAGATTACATATGATATTCAATCGAAAGCACGCGTGCCTCTCGTGGTCGCGATTGTATACCAAGAGCCATCATATCGTGGACCCCGATAAGATATCTCTTGGTAGTCAAGCTTGTGCGTATTAGGTGACTTCTTTGGTTGTTTTCTCATCTATCTCTGTCGTTTTTACGGATGTTGATTCAGTTGTTGGTTGGATTTTACTCCCAGTTTGCCTGGTTTTGTCACTTTTTGTGTGTGTTTTCTCGGCAACGCTTGCGTGGCCATAACAGTGAACTCGACCCGTTTGTTAAGTCCATGACAAAAGTCACAAACGATATAGTTTGTTCTATGTTTAAACTTGCTTCTGCGTGAAAAACCGTTTTTCTCTTCTGATTCCAGCTTATATTCAATCAATCTAGTGGGTTTGACTAGGATTTTGAGGACACCTGGTTATCATATCTCCATATATAAGATGCAGATGTTTTAAAGAAATGTCCAGGTGCTACTACTATGGGGGGTTTGGGAAACTTTCCCGGGAAGATTTGAAAGGGGCGGAACCCCTCTCCTACAACCCACTGTGATTTAATATAAAGTACATGTAATGGTAATACATTAAACATGAGATTGATGAAGGTGAAGTGAAAATGATCTATTTTTTTTTTTTGGATTTCTTTGCTTTCTTTTTCGTTCGGTTGGATGTAGCTGCTGTTGTGGTTGTTGTTGTTGTGGTTGAATCTGAGTCGGCGCTGAGGTTTCTGGGCTCAGGTGGCCAGGTGTTCCATTTTAGCTGTGTTACTCCGTCTATTATGCTTTTTATGACCGTTCTGGGTGAAGGGTCCTGTCCTCTTGATCCTTCGTAAATCTGGTGGCGCCCCAGCACGCAGTACTCTTGTAAGTTGAGTGGATACTCGCTGCGTGGGTCGCGTGAGATTTTCCGGGTGATGGCGAGACGCTGTCGTTCTATTTCAACTACTGGTGGTGTTGTTGGTAACGCCGGCCACTCTTCGTACCTCGGCGTCCGAGGGGCGGAGATGGTGCTATCCGCCCCTGGTGAAGAAAGGCTGGGTGGTGTCTCCATCTCCACGTTGAAACTGGCGGCAGGAACATCGGGGGTGGTATCCGCGTCCCTGTCTCCGCTCGTCTCTGTGCCGACAGCAGGGACCTCCGGCAGATCTACGGAGTCCCTGCTAGCTGGTCTGATGTCATCTGTCTCCATGCAGGCCGGGTCGTCTGGGCGTCTCTCAGACAACTCCGGCCTACCGGCTGTGACACTGGATGGCTGAACCACACGGGGAGGGGTGACCGGTCGATCAACGGTCACCCCCATCTTCTTCTTCCATTTCGCCCGTCTGGCTGCGTCCCTTCTCCTTCGAGCTGGTGTCTTTTTCTTAGGAGGCTCCTTTTTCATGGTACGGCTGGTCTTGGTCTTGCTCCAGGTGGAAGATTTCTGGTTTCCAGCATCTCCCGTCCTGAATTCAACACAGAGAGTCAAATGGCCTCTGTTAGACTGGAGATTCCAGCTAACAATATCCGCAATTTGAGATCTCTCTAGTGCTGCTAACGCGGCGTCAGGGATTAGCTCCATTGTCCGTCGCACTAAGCCTAATCCAAAACCGTCTCACTCAGGCCGGCATCAGCACGAGGGCGGTTGCTTCCAATTAAGGTTACAGACCGCTCAAATCACTCGTACCGACGCTCTGACACCGCAAGGAACTAATAGAGCCAAATAAAATCTGACTTGTTCGCTCCACTTGCTGCCAGAGATGTCCAGGTGCTCCTCTGTTCATTGAGCTATATACTGGCTAATTGTTCTCAGTTTAAAAGAAATGTTGTTATGCAATTATATAAGCTACATGTGCCCGACACAGAGCGAGATTTTGAGTTGTTTATTTTAGGCGATGAGTCTGTTCTAAAACATGAAAGATATCCTCTGTATATTGGGCAGATATAACCTTGTCAGATGTCAGTATTGGAGGATCCTGAAAAGTCATGTGCCGTTTTCTTTTATCTCAGAAGAAATTATATTTGACGACACATTGTGTACACTATTGTTGAACAGGCCTTCTATACATTTCCATATCTCATGTAACTTTTTTGTGGAAACTATATTGAATGGGGCAGACTCAATTGTGTTATAACATTAACGTGAGCTATTCTAATATTTTAACATGCACCATTATCTTCATCCTAAAAAGGTACCACTGTTAGAATGCCTTCGTGCCATCTCGATTGTACCCCGTGAAGACACATAGAGACAGACATATAATTGCAAATATACCAAGGCACCAAATGTGACGTTTTTAACTCACACGATTTGATTCCTCGTATCATTTGAGAAGAATGTGTATGAATTTGATGCTAATTGGCACTAAACATATTTCTATCAGTTGTGGTGACCCGCCTGTCCCTATTTCGGACTCAAGCGGTGCCACATTTGACATCATTAAACCACAAACTTAGACTCATTATGGAGATGGATATATATAAAATTGTTGAAAATTGTCGAGTATACAAATTCGTATAAAATTTAGGGCCCCCATATCTCTCACCCAAACGGCACCAATTTGGCATATTTAAACCACACGGTTAGATTACTCGTATCACGGAGAAGAATATGTATCAGTCTGGTGGAAATCGACGCTAAACATATTGTTTATCCATTTATAATTATGTGTCTCCCTCTCACCCTCTGTGGACCCCTGTCCCGAATGGCACCACTTTTGACAACTTTAAACCACACAATTAGACTCCTGATATCATGGAGATAAATATTTATAAGTTTGGTGCTAATCGGCGACTAAACAATTTTAAAATCAAATTTAGTGCCCACCCCACACCCCACACCATCTCTCACACAAACATCACAAATATAGCGTCTTTAAATCACATAATTTGATTCCTCGTATCATGGATAATAATGTGTATCAATTTGGTGGAAATTGGCGCTAAAATGATTATGTATCAATTATGGTGCCCCTCTCCTTTTCAGTGCACTCCTGACTCGAATGACGCTACTTTTGACAGTTTTTAGACTCCTCATACCATGTGAATGATTTTGTATAAGTTTGGTAGCAATCGGTGACTAAAACCAATTCTGATCAAATTTAGAGCCTACCCACCCCCCCCATCTCACATCCAAACGACACCAATTTGGCGTCTTTAAATCACACTATTAGATTCCTTGTATCATGGAGAAGAATGTGTATTAATTTGGTGGAAATCGGCGCTAAAATAAAATTATTTTTATCAACGTCGGTGCGCCTCTCCCTTTCAGTGCACCCCTGACTGGAATGACGCCATCTTTGACAGCTTTAAGCCACTCCATTATAGACTCCGCATACCGTGTCGATGATTTTGTATAAGTTTTTGTTTAAAATGGGCGAGTATACAAATTCGTATAAAATTTATGGCCCCCATATCTCTCATTCAACCGGCACCAATTTGGCGTATCTAAACCACACGATTAGATTTCTCGTATCACTGAGAATATGTATAAATCTTGTGGAAATCAGCGCTAAACATATTGTTCAACTGTTTTGTGTTCCTCTCACCTTCTATGTATCCTGACTCGAATGCCCCCACTTGTGACAGCTTGTGACATCATTAAACCACTCAATTAGACTCCTGATATCGTGGAGATGATTATTGATAAGTTTGGTAAACCAATTTTGATCAAATTTAGTGCCCACTAACCCCCATCTCTCACCCAAACAGCACTAACATGGCGTCTTTAAGTCACACGATCAGACTCCTCGTATTATGGATAAGAATGCGTATCTCTTTGGTGGAAATTGGCGCTAATATTATTGCGTATCAATGTTGGTGCTCCCACTGACTTTCAGTTCAACCCTGACTCGAATGACTTTTGACAGATTTAAGCCACACCATATGACTCTTCATACCATGGGGATGGTATTGTATAAGTGTGGTGGCAACCGGCGACTAAACCATTCTTATTAAATTGAGTGCCCATCCCACAATCTTTCATCCAAACGACAGCAATTTGGAGTCTTTAAATCGCACAATTAGATTCCTTGTATTATGGAGAAGGATATATATCAATTTCGTGGAAATCGGCGTTAAAATAAGTGTTATCAATTTTGGTGCCCCGCTCCCCTTCCGTGCACACCTGACGCGAATGGCGCGACGTTTGACATATTTAAACACACCATTAGATTCCTCATATCATGAGAATGATTATATAAAACTTTTGTGGCAATCGGCGGCAAACATTCTTTCTACCCCTCCCCTGTTCTGCCCCTGACAACGGCGTCACTTTAGAAAATTCTAACCCACACCATTATCTTTCTCGTAAAAAGTTACCCCTAGTAGACCGTTTGGTGCCATCTAGATGGTCCCTCGGCGCTAAACTTAGTTTATCAATTTTGGTGCCCCTCTCCCCTTCCGTGCATCCCTGACTCGAACGGCGCCACTCTTGACATATTTAAACAACATCATCAGATTCCTTATATCATGGGGATGATTATATATAAGTTTCGTGGCAACCGGCAACACAAAATTGTCTGCCCCTCCCACTTTTATGCCCCTGACAACAATGGCGTCACTTTAGAAAATCACAACCCCACCATTAGCTTTCGCGTAAAAAGTTACCCCTAGTAGACCCCTTTGCTGCCATCTAGTTGGTCCCCTGTGAGTTTCTATAGAACACAGACAGACAGACATTCGCAAATATATATATAGATTAGGCCTGAGCACTGAAGTGCACGGGGGTGTTCGGTCGGATTCAAGTTCAAGGGGGAGGGGTGCAGTTGGAATTCCCCAAAAATGGACACCCCCAACAGAGACCCTCTAGTCAAGTCCCTGGTCACTGGGGTGAAGCAGTTAGCCTTGAAATTATAAATGGCCATTAATTATATTATATTAGCCACGTGTATATAAGCCTACGTTATATTGAATGACTATATATGGCCTATATTTTTCGCAATGTCAGAAATTGGTCCATTCTGATATGCTTGATCATGCTTGTTTCTTTCTTTTTTTCAGAATATTTTTCAATGTTTACCTAAGTTAAAGGGGTACTGTACGCCATTTTCATTAAATTTCCGGTGACAACAACGATCTAATATCGATAATATATAGAAACATAAGTAATTTGAGTCGAAGATGTATTCTGTAAACGCTCAGGTTAATAGGCTATCTTAAAATTTAATAATTTAAAAGTTAATAATTTGATATAAATTGAATTTATGACTGGAGCCATAAAATGGCGTCAATTAAATTACGAATTACCGTAATCAAAAATAGTAATTGAGGGATACTGGATTTTTAAACCGATCGCACACACGATTGCTTAAAATATTATGATGATACGGGGAGAACAATCAAGCCACTCACTGACTAGCGACGATACAATAACTTAAATGATTATATGGGACTAGTATGCATATAATATAACTTTTATTTGATTCATTTGGTTGAAAACTTTACAAAAATTACTCGACAACGACAATTTGTATTTTTGCATTCCGGTAAATTTGTCATCCGTAACATGACTTCGTACTCAACAGACTTTCAAATAATGGAAAACTATAGAGACTATAGAAACCAACAACAACATTTGGCGTACAGTACCCCTTTAAGGTTTAACCCTTTATATACTGAATTAATTCTCCCATCAGTTATACAAGTAGACATTGGAATGGTCTAGTATTCATTTAGAGGTTGTTCAGCAAATATAAGCAGACGACATATCATAAAAGTGAAAATAAATTTCTAATCTATTCGGTAGGAAATGTTCAGATAATAAGTTCAGCAAACGATCGACCTATGGTCGTTTGTTGAACTTATTATCTGAACAGTTCCTATGGGATAACATACAAAATCTCGTTATTGGAGAATTATTAATAATGAAAATAGGAACAAAGTTAAAGCCACGTGCACATGGCGGTTTGCGTTCCAAAATACACTTAATAATATCGGCTTTTGGACTTTTCCTGGTATCGATATAGGTCGATAAATATATAGATATTATCACTGCAGTGACGTGATCTGAGTCTCCATATCACGCCGAGTTGAGAAGGTGAGATCACGGATCAGACGAGCTGCCTGATCCCTGATGATATTTATTATATGACTGTCATTATTTTCTCTAAATACCACTATTGTTTGGTGATGGTTTTCCGATAAATCGGATCATGATAGTATCATGATCCGATTCCATATCATGCGTGTCTGATTCAGAACGAGGCTCCGGAAATGTTTTCAATTGAGAAATTTCTTCTTGAAATTGTTGTTAATTAAATTGTTGCTATTCTTTCATTAAATTTGAATTTAACTTATCACCTTTTTCGCAATAAAAGTTCAGAGGTTGTTTGTAATAATTAAGTTCAATTTGGTCATGTAATAAACATATTATTACTACAGTGAAGTGATCTGAGTCTCCACATCACGTCTCGTTGAGAAGGTGAGATCAGGGATCAGGCAGCTCGTCTGATCCGTGATCTCACCTTCTCAACTCGGCGTGATATGGAGACTCAGATCACTTCACTGCAGTGATAATCTCTATTTATTATATGACTGTCATTATTTTCACTAAATACCACTATTGTTTGGTGATGGTTTTCCGATTAATCGGATCATGATAGTATCGTGATCCGATTCCATACCATGCGTGTCTGAATCAGAACGAGGCTCCTGAACTATTTTCAATTGAGCATATCTTCTTAAAATTGTTGTTGTTGATTAAATTGTTGCGATTCGTTCATTAAATTTGAATTCAACTTATACCTTATATAATAAACATATTATTACTACAGAGAAGAGATCTGAGTCTCCACATCACGTCTCGTTGAGAAGGTGAGATCCCGGATCCTGCGGCAGCTCGTCTGATCCATTATCTCACCTTCTCAACTCGGCGTGATATGGAGACTCAGATCACTTCACTGTAGTGATAATCTCTATGAACTACCTTTCTATGGGCATTATATGTCACAGAAAGACCCATTGATAACTTGTACTAACAAATAAAACGTTGAACATGGTGTTTGGTTCACAAACAAGCAGCCATATATTTACGCGGCATATGTTCCGTGTTAGTATATTCCTGATATGGTAGAAATAAAAAGCGTTTATATCACTTCTGTGCGAAAAATTGAAAACAGGTGGAAAATGGCAAATATTTTCAGAGCATATGGAGCCGGTATATCAATATTTCGTTTATTTGGAAACCTATCTTATACCTCCTTTCAAATTTATGTAGAACAAATTTGGAAGCTCGAATATGAGCCATGTCTGTTTAATGTATGTTTGCGGGTGATAGGTTCTTACAGACATTCATGACTTTTAATACGCAGGCCTATACCCCACCGCGAACGCATTGCGCCCCTTTAAAGGTACTCAATCCGATCAGAGGGTCCCCATATCATCACATTCCAACAACAACAACAAATTTTTTTGAAATGCCGCTTCAGTTATCAGAATCTGATAATTGCCCAAAAATAATGAAAAGCACAATCAACTATAGTATAAAATTGCACAAAACCTGTTATTTATCAACATTTTATTCAACGAAATTTTGCCGGTTTGTCAAATATCTGACACAAAAAGTCACTTGATTTTACTGTTATCCATCTTTACCTGCAATTTGGTCTATGAAATTCTTCTCGTTGACTGTCTATTGGGCCACTTACAATTAAAATAATAGATTTCAAACATCGATATCTGATCACTCTGAGCTGTGATGGGTGGGTTCTTCGACTCGAATCAAATATTTGTTTTTACCTCTGAAGCCAAGGAAATAGTAATTCGCGAGCGTTAATTCGGATTTCGCCCCTTTAATGATAATAACAGTGAATAATGAATGTCGCAGGACTAATTTCTGTCTCCCCCAGGGAAATCGATACACGTGTATACGACAGACTTTGATTTGAGTCAGAGAAATTGAATATGTTTCCTTTGTCGCCATGAGGGTGAAACATAGAAGGAACAGTCCCACCTTAAGGGTCAGACGCGCGTTTTGTCAAAATTTCTTGGTATTTCAAAATGGATTTTCTCAAAATCTATTTGGAATATCTTAGTGAAATTTGTTACAAACAATTATTGTGACACAATATTTAAGAACCATCGACCAATTGGAAATTATAACTTATAACCTCATTTACATTACTTTTATGGCATGAAAAATACCTAAAATTTCACTGTTTTCAGGTACCAAGAACTTCTGTAAAATATATTTTTTTCAAAAGTGCAGTTCATATATCCATGATATCATATCCCAAGATCATGAGAAGAGACTTAATTATTCTTTATTTGTGAAATTTAATTATTATTTTCATTAAGAAAGACAACTACCCATAATTAATTTTCTATATTTGAGGATTTTCATGCCATGCCTGTTGATCAATGAACAATTGGACTCAGATGAGTTGTGGGTCATGGACTCACAACCAAGTTAAAGCTGACCACCATATCTCTTAACACTGTGGCCTAATTCCTCTTGATTTCTCCCTGCTTGAGTGGACCACACTGCTTATCAACATTTGTTTCGTTGGGCTGGAATATTTGTGACTGCTTAATTCTTCATGATCATTTATGGGGACATGCTGCCATATTATGCAATTAAAAATCTAACTCAACAGTATGATACAAATGAAGTCTCCTCTCTTAGAACCAAGACAACAAGCTATTTGGTTATTGGAGATTTGTATGAAATTATTAATTATCCTAGCAGGTCTTGGTACCAAAAGGGACAACAAATAAAATAAAATGTTCAACCTCTCAAATGTATTTGTCTCTTAATAATTGCTAAGATTCTACATACAATGAAGATGATGATATATGAAATTCAAGATTTTTTGCCAGATAGATCCAGATAAATTCTTTGGTGAAAATCTCTTGCCATTTTTGGCAGGTTTATGCAAAACGTGCGTCTCCCCCTAAAAAACCTCGTTTACATGGTCAATGACTATGATTGCATGTCACGTAAATATGGCTGTACAGGTAGTAATGGTATGTATTGCATACATGGCATGTGGTACATACCAAATTATAACATTATTAAATGACCTGAACATAACATTAAATATATAGTTGGCAATTACTTTGTATTATTTATATTGACTTAGATTTACTTTATAACTGTGAGGGTAATAGTGATTACTGTGCTACATGCAAGTATGATTTTACCCCCACATGATAATGTTGAAATGATATTTAAAAGAGTAAATATAATGACTTAAGAAGTATTTAACTATAAAAAATGTATGAATTATAAATCTATGCCGCTATCCAAAATTATACTAAGAACTAGTCTTTAAAAGTTTCGATTTAAAAGATGTTGAAGCTTGGTTCGCAAAATCCGGTCATTGGGGTAGTCCCGTTTTGCAGACACCTATTGTTTTCGGTAGGTTAGGGTAAAGGTGTGAATAGTCCTCTTAATGACTACATAGGCCTTTCCTATTTGGTTTGATTGGATTCGGTTTTTTCTGCCCTTTTGATTATGAGAAAGAACGGAGGTTTGGGTTGAAGTGAAGTACTTTATTTATAAAACAAAGTTCACGTCATGTCTATAAATAAGTCACACATTTTGAAATTAAGAATAGATGTAGAATTTTCGAGCTTATCGAGATAAAAATCGTGAATTTCGTAGAGTGCATCGTTCTACCATTAAAACGTATAACTCTCAAATGCCGCGAGTAGAGTAGTTCTAAACATATGCTAAAAGTGACCATAAACGCTTTTGGAAAGCTGTAAACTCCAAAGACAGGTGTTATATCACACCCGGCACGGAAATGTTATTCAATGGAATCATGTGTAGAGATCCTTCTCATATTGCCCAAGGGTGGAAAAGCTATTTCTCTGAGCTGTATAAATGTTCATCACATACGAACTCAGCTTTTGAAAACGCAGTCAGTGGATATGTTGACAAAATTTTATCTGATAGCCAAATTGAAAGCGGCATCCCTGACTTTGCTAATTATGTCTCACTGACCGAATTGACTGACGCAATAAAGGAGCTCAAAGTAAACAAGGCAGGCGGTCTTGATGAGCTAGTGAACGAGCATATTATTAATGCCCCGCTCGCATTGTGTGATATTTTATGTATATTTTATTCCCAAATTTTGTGGTTTGCCTATATTCCCCCTGACATGAAAAAAGGCCTCATTGTTCCCATTTTCAGAGGCGACCCAAAACCACCTCATGTACCTGATAGTTATCGTGCGATAACACTTCTTTCTGTGTTGTACAAGCTGCTTGAGACAATCCTTCTTCGACGACTTCTGCAAAGTCGTTTGTTTAATGATTTCCCAAGCAGCTTACAGAACGGATTCCAGAAGGGCGTGGGTTACACGGTAACTACGTTCGAGCTCCAAGAAGCATTTGCATATGCAGAAGCAAATGGATCAAGTGTCTATGCAGCAGTTTTAGATTCAAAGAAAGCCTTCGATCGAGTGTGGCGAGCACACGAAGGACTCATATACAAATTACACCAGAAAGGTGTCAAAGGTCTCACATTGAAACTAATTGCGAATATGTATTCAAAGGTTCAGAGTCACGTCATGTATAATAGTGGAGCGGACGGAACCGATTTCAGAAAGTTTAGTCCATCGGGACCACACACAAGCTTGTAATACATCATTTTGAAGGGTATGACATTCCGCAGCGGGTAGAACCCGATGTGAAATATACAGATGATGCAAAAGATGAATTTTAGAGGATTAAGTGCCAAAATTCAGCAAAATGAGAAATAAAAGTATAGAAACGCGTACATTTTGCGCTAAAATATTGTAGTCTACATACCTCTAGATATTTATTATGATAGTGTTACGATTTCTCTGATATAAGAAAGATTTTTTTTAGATTTATTGTAAAAATAGACAAAACAGCGCAATTTTTCAATTTTTTTGCCTCACTCAATGGGCGATAGCCTGAGAGTCAATATTGTTTTGACCAGGAATATCGTATATAGTCTAGAAACGTGCGGATATATATACCACATACGACAATATGCTGAATATGTCATTATATTTAACACGCGCTGTGTTATGTAAGATTATTTCAACCCTCACCCCAAAATTCAGCAAAAAGTCCCTGTTTTAGGGAAATTCGGCACAAATGAATACAAAAGAACAGGTATTCGGGATATTTCTGTGCTACGATATAGCAGGTTACATACTTATAAATACAAAGTATTGAAATGTAAAAAATTCTTAAATTTACTTGGAAAATAGACAAAATATCATTCATTTTCAGTTGTTTCGCCCCACTTAATAGGCGATTATTCAATATTGCATTGAATGGAGATCCCGTATATAATCTAGAAACTTTTGGAAATATATACCGCATATGTCATTCTTTGTCATAGGTGATATGTGTTGGTAGATTGTGTCACCCCACCCCAACATTTCGGTATGACAGAATACAAAAGCACAACAACTCCGATTATTTTTTGCTATTATTTTGCAGTCTACCCACTTCGAGATATACATTGTGATAACGCCGTGGTATCATTTACAGATGCCAATATTTCGGAGTGTTCTGGTCAAAGTAGACCGAAAATCGTGAAATTTAAACTTGTTTTGCCCCTCTACATGGGTGATAATTCAATTCCATTTTGAACAATGATCTAGGACAAACTCTCAAGAGTTGATGAGACACATAATGTATATGAATGTTGTCGGATTGTATCATCTTCTGTCGCATTTGTTTGGTTACGTTATTGCACCCCTCACACAAATAATACAATACATCGCAAGATGAGACAAACACGGAATTATATGCATTATACACATACCTTATCAAGCTGAGGCGTTTGATAGTTACTTGAGTTGAAGAAATTACATCATTAAAAAATTGTATATGTTTGCTTCGCATAATATAGCTTCACAGTTGTATAAGATTATACGTATTGGGAGGTTTAGTGATTGTTAATAGCCAGGTTCAGCCACTCGTACATGTAACTGTAACGTGTGTTGTCATTGCCAACGAAATTGTAATCACCTGACTCACATGACCATTCCGCCTACACGTACACCGTCAAACAACCGTTTAGACGTTTTGTGTCAAATGTGCAGCATTGCCAAATGTGTATCAGAGAGGTGTCCAATCTTTATGTCAATCGACGAACCTGTGCTTAGTGAACTTATGTTAAATTCTTCAGCAGCGATGACCACGCCTTTACTTTTCCCAAAAGGGTTGTTGGTACGACTTCCTTTACATATCGTAGGTAGTCTGCACCCTGGAACCGGTGGAAGCCAAAGTTTGTTTGCATCTGGGTGCAGAAATGTTCTCCAATGCGGGTGCATAGCCTACTCTTCTTCGATACAGGAGGGTTTTTAACGTCCAATGGGCATGCACTACCCACGAGACGACACAGCCATTAAGGTGAGCTCGCGATCTCGCCACATCTAGTCATGGCTCAACCCTGCAAGTTGAGCCAAGGGGTCGTGTTTGGAATGAACCTCCAGCCACCTGGGACTCGATGTTGTCCCAAGGGATAGCTGCCACTTCCCTTTAATCATATAATAGAATATTTTTATCACATCAACAATACTGTACAAACATTATATACACTGTCTTTCTGTGGATCTCCTATCTGGGAGTCATCATCCACGATTTTGCCCTATGTGGACCTTCCCACAGTATTTGGGGTTTTGATGCGTCACGACCTTATTGGTCACAGCCATCAAATCCAGCCTTGTCATCAACCTGGCGATGCTCTTTTATTTTATCTATCGTCCTTGAATCGCCATTGGAGTACCCGGCCATGGCGCCGTTTCTGGGTTGGACCATATTTCTTGGGTTTACCACAGTGCTTTCTGGTTCACTTCCGTCTCCGCCGCTTGCGGTGCCTATTCCACTTTGGAATATGAAGAGGAACAGATGCCGTAATATCTACAAGGCCTTGATCATTACATGTCGAATTTCTCTGACCATGGATGTCTGTCAATGAGTCAGGAAGAATATATTTCTCCTGTGCATTTGGTTGCCCTTCAAGATAGGGTGGTTTTGGTTCAGCTCTTTGGAACTCACCCCCATGCATTGCTTATGGTAGCAGAAACTACTGCTGTATTGCGATGTGATCATGGAGACCTATAATAGGTTCGGTAAGCTTTCTGAGGATTTGTGAATTTCCAGAACTTCCAGGAGTCACATGGCATATTCTGCCAATATCTGTGTTCTCTCCCATAGCTGGTGCCTTATCCGTGCTGCTTATCGCGGTATAAGTGGGCTCGTGATCATCAGTTTCAACAGTTCCTATTCTTTCTGGGGAATTTGTGTTGATGTGCTCTGACAAGTGACGAGAAGATTTTATCTCTGGCAGAGTTTCCGATTAGTCAGAAGATACAATGCCTTATTCGTTTCGTTGGACTCAATGATCTACAGCTCATTCATGTAACATATGGCATATGGAGCGTCCACAACAATAAATTATGATGCTTTATTATAGCATTTAGGCCAATAATTACGTCTAGGCTTATGTCAACCACTAGCATGCGTTGTTTGATAGTTTCATCTTCGACCACTATCTCACATTCTGCTGCACCATGGTAATCTATTTTCATTCCATTTATTGTCTCAAAATCACCAAATAGATGGGTATCCAGTTTGGGTTTATCTTCCGATAAGTAGTCATAGTTTCTTTGAGAACATGGAAACTGTTGCTCCAGTATCATTCAGAAACCTCACTGGCTGCCCATAGAGATTGCAATCTAAATACAGGTCTCCTCTTCAGAAGAGCTGTATCTAACAAACTCCTTGGAGTTACGATATCCACTTAATTGTGTTCTGCTGGTCTCCCCTACCACGATAGGCATTAGGACACATGTCGCGTGGATTGTGAGATGTTCTGCATCTGGTGCGTTCTTTGTATTCGTCTGTGTTATAATCAGGACTGTCATTATAATTCTGTCTCCACTGTCTATCATCACGACAGTTCCTCCATGCAGGACTCATTTGTGTTACTCTTTTTCTCATTGTTTTGGTTCTCCAAGTTTGTCATTCTTTGTTTAATCTCCCCATTATCGTGCTTGTTTTACCCTGAGCCGTATATCTGGATAATACAACCCATCAATGAATTGGTCCTTTGCCAAGGTGTCTCTCAATTCATGTGATGCAGTATGATGTGCCATATTGGCCAGACGTCGGATGCTCTGTCCCATTTCAGGGAGGCTCTCTCCTGCCCTTTATCGTCGTTCACGCAATTGTACCATATATACAAGTCAGTCTGGGTTTTGGCAGCAAATCGGCCTTCTATCGCAGCAACAAGAACGTTGTAGTCTTGTTCTCGTCCTGGGAGTGGGTCGCTGAGTATTCCTTGAGCCAATCCTCTCAAGGATGCGCCTAGATAAAGGCCCTTGTCATCAATTTCCCATCCATTTATTTTGGCACAAATTTCAAAGTTTGCTTGGTAATAGAACCATGATCCTGTGCCATCATAGCTATCTGGTGTTACAAATTGTTTTCGTTTTTCACCGGATTTTCTAGGAACATTTCGGTTCGGGTGGTATTTAGCACAACGCATTATAGCATGCATGCCTATATATACCTTAAGTTATCATTTGCTGTGTTGGCACTTGCCATCTTACGCATAATAACCTACTGCACATATGAATTACGAATAGGGTACGTGCTACAGGTACATCACTAGAATATGTGTTCTTTCTATCAGTTGTCGATTTTCAATATCCGTAGTTACGATTACGGATTCGAGAAACCAAGTATATGGGCACGCGAGCTTTGCATGCATTCATCTAGTGTACAACTGACAATATTTGACATGTAAACAACACAATTAAATACGAACATAACTATACATGTATCACAATATTGTGTGTGGCAAGAAGATTGAACGCAATGAACGGCACTATTTCTCCCAAATGGACTCGCAGTCGTCACTTCTGTGAAAATGTGTTTAGACCGTACGAAACACACACGACAACAATATAAGCTACTCGTAATTCCTATATGTATAGTAGTTCATTGTGCGAAAGATGCACATTGTCCGTATTTATATTTCACTGCACGTTTGATAACTTTACACATAATAACCATCGTTTAATACCAAATGCGTCCGTGTTGAGCACTGTTCACGATAATGGCAGTAAAATTGCACTGAAACTTAGCGGGGACATGTCTCTATTACGAAGGTTCGCTATTCCGAAGGTTCACTATTCCGAATGTTCTCTATTCCGAAGGTTCGCTATTCCGAAGGTTCGCTATTCCGAAGGTTTTGTTATTTTAAAGGTTAATTCTATATTCTAAAGTATTGAGAGGGTTCCTTATTACTAAGACTCCTTTTATGAAGGAAATAACTTAAAACACTAAAACAATAAATGTGATTTTTTTTTCGCGGGTTTCCATGATATTTAATGTCATTACGTATGACGTTATTTCTCAATACATATTCACGTCACGCAGCCCACACAATTGCTGTGTTTCCATACGATTTAATGCCATCACGTATTATGTTATATCTCAATAATCTTAGAGGCGTGAATACGCCAGATAAAGGCGGAGTATAACAGTGGGGCTATAACGCGTAATGAATACTGGAGCGCCATAACATACTGTGTAGTATAGCTGTATCGCTGAATAGACGAGTATGAGTTGAACAAAGTTCACGTCATGTCTATAAATAAGTCACACATTTTGAAAATTAAGAATAGATGTAGAATTGAACGGATTATAACTCTTAAAGGGGTACTGTACGCCATTTTCAATATATTTCCCGGTAATAACGATCTAATATCGATATTATATAGAAAAATAAGTAATTTGAGTCGAAGATGTATTCTGTAATCGTTCAAGTCAATAGATCATCTTAAATTCAAAGTTAATAATTCGATATAAATTAAATTTATGGATGGAGCCATAAATTAAATTACGAATTTCCGTGTACAAGACGTAATAAAATTAATTAACGGATAGTGGATTGGGAAACGCATGGCCCACATGATCGTGTAAAATATTATGTTGATACGGGGCGTAAACACAAGCCACTCACTGACTAGTGACTATACAATAACTTAAATGCGTATATGACACTCGTATTGATATAATTTAACATTTATTTGATACATTTGCTTGAAAACTGTAGACAAATTACTCGACAACGACAATTTGTATTTTCGCATTCCGACTAATCTGTCATCCGTAACATTACTTCGTACTCAACAGACTTTCAAATAATCGATTACCTTATTCTACGACTCGGAGACTATAGAAACCAACAACAACTTTTGAGTACAGTATCCCTTTAACAACGACCATATCTACGAATTGGACTGTGAGTGGTATTCAGTTATGAGGGCAGTCGACTTAGTGTATTATGCATATATATATAGTGTACAGAATGAGCCAATGTCTCCCGCTATAATTTTGCATACAACAACAACATGATAACGTACATGTATGAATGCATGACTATATGTTTTTGTATCTGTTTGCAAGTTAATATATAAATATAGTTATTAAGGGTCAGACGCACCTTTTGCCAAAATTTCCTGTTATTTCAAAATGGATTTTCTCAAAATCTGTCGGAAATTTCTTTGTGGAATTTGGTACAAGCGATTATTGTGGCACAATATTTAAGAACCACCGACTCATTTAATATAATAATTATAATCGCATTTACTTTACTTTTATGGCATGAACAACATTTAATATGTCACAGTTTTCCGATACCAAGAACTTCTTTAAAATATATTTTTTTCAAAAGTGCAGTTCATATATCCATGATATCCTAGCTGAAGATCATTCGAGGAGAGTTAATTTTTCTTGATTCATGAAATTTAATGATTATTTTCAATTAGAAAGCCAACTATACCCATAACTAATTTTCTATATTTGAGAATGTTCATGTGATGCCTGTTGATCGGTGAATAATTGGGCTGAGATGTGTTCTGTGTAATGGATTCATAACCAACTCAAAGCTGACCACCACATCTCTTAACAATGTGGCCTAATTCGAGTTGATTGCTCCCTGCTTGAGTGGACCACACTGCATATCAATATTTGTTTTCATTGGATTGGAGTATGTACGACTGCATGCTTTATCCTTCATTATAATATATGGGGGTATGATGCTATATTATGCAATTACAAATCTAACTCAAACATTATAATAAAAATGAAGCCCCCTTTAATAGAGCCAAGACAATAAGCTCTTTGGTGACTGCAGTGTTTTGTGTAATTATACATTATTCTAGAAGTTTTTGGTACCGGAAATTTATCCATTGTTTTCATCGTCTCTTAATAATTGATAAAATGAAGATAATGAAAAGTGAAAGTCAAGATTTTTCACCAATTTCTTGCCATTTTTGTCTGGATTTATGCAAAACGTACGTCTCCCCCTTAAACGGAAACAAATTTATTTGATTTGACAGTTGACTCATGAAGTGGGTTCATGAAGTGGGTTCATGAGAATTAAGGGGAGATGCACGTTTTGCATAAATCCAACCAAAAATGGCAAGAGATTTTCAACAAAGAATTTCTCTGGATCTATCTGGTAAAATATTTTGAATTTCACATCTCATCATCTTCATTGTATGTAGAATCTGAGCAATTATGAAGAGACAACAAAAACAATGGATTTTAATACATTTGAGAGGTTGAAAATATTATTAATTTTTTTGTCCCTTTCGGTACCAAGAACTGCTAGTATAATTGATAATTTCACACAAAACTCCAATCACAAATAGCTTATTGTCTTGGCTCTAAGAGAGGAGGCTTCACTTGTATCACAATGTTGAGTTAGATTTTTAATTGCATAATATAGCATGATATTAGCATCATACTCCATATATTACAATGAAGAATAAAGCAGTCAAATATCCAACCCAATGCAAGCAAATGTTGATATGCAGTGTGGTCCACTCAAGCAGGGAGCAACCAACAGGAATTAGGCCACAGTGTTAAGAGATATAGTGGTCAGCTTTAACTTGGTTATGAACCCATGACCCACAACTCATCTCAGCCCAATTGGCATGGCATGAAAATCCTCAAATATTGAAATTTGTTTGTGTATAGTTGCCTTTCTTAATTGAAAATAATCATTAAATTTCACAAACTTTTAAAAAGATATATTTTACAGAAGTTCTTGGTACTTGAAAACAGTGAAATTTTAGATATTGTCCATGCCATAAAAGTAAAGTAAATGAGGTTATAATATCCAATTGGTCGATGGTTCTTAAATATTGTGTCACAATAATCGCTTGCACCAAATTTCACAAAGATATTCCTAACAGATTTTGAGAAAATCCATTTTGTATGGAGCCCCGGAGGTGACATCCGAATTTTTTATTTTAAGTCGTGGCCACGAGAATAAAGTCGTGGCCACGAGAATATGAAGTCGTGGCCACGAGCATATGAAGTCGTGGCCACGAGAATATGAGGTCGTGGCCACGAGACTACGAAGTCGTGGGCACGAGAATAAAGTCGTGGCCACGAGCATAAAGTCGTGGCCACGAGAATAATGTCGTGGCCACGAGAATATGGAGTCGTGGCCACGAGCATAATGTCGTGGCCACGAGAATATGGTCGTGGCCACGAGAATATAGTCGTGGCCACGAGAATATGAAGTCGTGGCCACGAGAATATGAAGTCGTGGCCACGAGACTATGAAGTCGTGGCCACGAGAATATGTTCGTGGCCACGAGAATAAAGTCGTGGGCACGAGAATAAAGTCGTGGCCACGACTTTATGCTCGTGGCCACGACTTTATTCTCGTGGCCACGACTTGTAGTCTCGTGGCCACGACCTCATATTCTCGTGGCCACGACTTCATATGCTCGTGGCCACGACTTCATATTCTCGTGGCCACGACTTTATTCTCGTGGCCACGACTTAAAAAAAATAATTCGGATGTCACCTCCGGGGCTCCATAATTTTGAAATACCAGGACATTTTTAGCAAAACGTGCGTCTGACCCTTAACATAAAAGTCTGAGAACGACTATCATCAACAAGTATATGGAAATATAGACCGACTTTGTTCTTACTTTCATTATTATGAATAACTCTCCAATAATTAGATTTTGCATGTCAAAACCATTGTTATGTAAACATTACTGTTACAGTGGTAAACATGAGAAAAGATCAAAATATTCAACAATATTCTGAAAATCATATCGAGACTAAATTAGATTAAAGGTAGGCCTACGTTCATACGCTGGCAAAATTGCACTGCAAACTGCAAAAATGCCATGCCCGATGGTCTTTTTGTTTGCTGGCATTTTTGCAGGCTGCCGACTAGCTCGTGCTCCTTCGTGGCTGGCTGACAACAATCAACGACGAGTTATGATAACGGAGTCTACCTATTTGCCGGTGCCCACAAAACGAGGCCACTAACATTAATTACAAGTGTCCGTGTCGTCCTTAATTCGAATTGTGTATCGGGGAGAGGCATTTATAGAACTGTTTGTTCTCAGCTATGGTCATAATTATACCTGTACATGTATACATACGCGAAGAATTTCATGACGTGGTATAAAGAGTTCCGAAAGTGGTACTTTTCAGAAATATTGGAGCTAAAGGAAGGGGGCTGGCAAAATGGACACAAACAATGTCGCCAAATTAACCAAAGATATATAAGATTTATGGAGGCACGGACTCGGTATGAGTATTCGTTGTTTCAAATGTGCTTAATTCAATGAACTTGATAATTTCTGATGTATTATCGACATTGCCACGTGCCCACGTATCGATATGAATGGCACATTGAGATGTCCAGATCTTCGCCCATGTCGGGGTTGGAACCCGTGCCATTCTAGCCCAGATTGCGATGATCGTATACCCACTGTATTGATTTAATATAGTTGTTTTGAAAGTGATGTTGCTTGTGTCATTGTGGGGGTCTTGACAGTTGTGATAATGGTTCGTATACAACTATGCAGTCAATTATTTCGTATATATGTGTAGGCTATTAGTATGTACATTTAGGACTGACATAAAGCATATAACATACATTCTAACTCGCATTGGCAACGCCAGATAGCCCAATTAGTTAATATATATATATGAACATTTTCAATATTTTCATAAACCTATTTCAATGAAGGCAATATTGACCACCAGGGACGTGTGTGAAGGGTGGATCCCCAAAGTACAGCAGTACATGCATGACACAACATTATATAGTTGGAATTTTCCGACGAAAATAGTGTGAATTTTCTGCTGCATGATAATTTGATATACCAACAGTATTAAGTGTAATATTTATTGTTTTTAGACCGAAATGTAGCAATCAGTTATCAACCATATAGGTGGTATTACGATGGGAATTTCCAATAGTTGGAAACTTTGATAATACAGATTCAGATTAAATAATGTATGTATATTACAAGGGTGACTTAGAAAATTGCCAATCATGGATGTTAGGCTAGGACTTTCCACCGACAGTTTGAAAGCTTGTGGTACCAGTTGAAAACACCAGTGCAAGGCGGGTACCAATGGAATTTCTCGAAAGTAAGAAAGTCGTCGGTTTTCTTCGTTGAGCTAAGGGCGGACCCACCATCTCTCTAGGTGACATTTATGGTACTCATATATCAGCAGCATCCCATCGATGGAGCTGTCCGTGGTGATCTCACATTCCAACATATCAAGTGACATTTTGACTGGCCTAAGAATACCAACACGCACTGTGTTCTTAATATATTGCAAACATCTCTAGAGATATCAGCAATCATGCAAAAACCGCTGTCGTACATGATCACTACTAACGCTGATTTGTTGATAACTGGTAGAAATTAATCCGTTTTGGCAATTTTGCAGCTGGCATTTTGACAGTTTGCGGTGCAATATTGTCAGCGTATGAACGCACCCTAGCGTACTGCACGATTAGAGAAGTTTGTTGACAAATTAATCACTCTAACATTTTTGTTTACATAATAATGATTTCGTCCCTTTAAATTTACAAACTGAATGCAGTTTTAGAGTGGGCAAAGGGACAATGATAAATGTTAGTATGGTGGAAACATTTGACTGTTTTCTAAGTTCAAGACGGAAGATCCGTACAGTAATGTCCTAAGTAATCGACTCTTTAACTACACCAGAATTATGGGTAACTTTTCAGGATTTAGTCGGAAATATGGCTTGTTGCCATTCATCGGGGAGAGCTTTCCGGTGAATGGCAACAAGCCATATTTCCGACTAAATCCTGAAAAGTTACCCATAATTCTGCTGTGGTTAAAGCAGCCGATTACTTAGGGCATTACTGTAACTCTGGTGAAAATCAATGGATGAAGCCCATCGTATGGTGGTACATTTCACTTATTTTTATATATCACCAGATGGAAAAAAGTTATTTCCCCAAACGCCAGCCAACGGGGCAAATAATTTTTGACAAAAATAAATTGACCAAGCCCACTGGATGTTATGGATGTTAGCATCCTTCCACACTGAAGGGTCATTGTCATTATATTTTGGTGTTTTCTTTTGTACCCAGCTGTAGGAAAAGGTGTTTTCGGCACCCAGCTTGAACTCTGCATTGTATTGAGGACAGAGAATTGTTGAAAAATATCGCATGCTATCCCATGGCGCATGGGTATTCATCTTTAAAATTTTATATTTGTGACTATTAATTGCTTTTTATCGGCAATTTAACTTTTTTTGATCCATCAAATATTTGATTTTACAGAACGCGGTATAAATTTCACCGAAGATCACCATTTGGATTCTAGTCATATTTCAACAAGTAATGGGCAGAACTATGCAATGTAAGTCAGGCATACCATTACTTATGAATATTCCAACCCAATGGATAAAAAATTGTCACTAGCTAAAAATGGTCACCAAAATGGCAGCAAAATAATGGAAAATGGTAGATATTGCCCCAGCGTGCCCTGCAATCGGTTACAAGTTGTGGTTGGTGTTTAAAATCGACTAATATACCTTCTATACATTGAATACTAACATTGATGATGCCCATTGTTTAATTGTTACGTGCGCTCGCGCAACAGTATGGCGATCAGCCAGATTCGTAGGTACGTACGTTGGTGTCACCCTACCGATTTCACTCCATGACGTCACCCTTACGCAGTACATGCCGGCGACGTTACGGAGTAGATTATATAGTTGACGCCCTTGGCACTGACTTCCGTTACTAGTTCATTGCTATATAAACAAACCAGCGATGTGGCTTTTGTCGAAAATTGACAGTCAGTACATTCGCCCTGTATACATGTACTTTCAGAAAATACAAAACACCACAACGTTATACCCCACCAATGTCAGTGTCTCGATATCATTTTACCAAATTTCTTGACATGAAACCGCGACAGACATGGCGTGAAATACATCGCATTGAGTAAACAATTTCCCATTGTTTCAATTCAACTTCAAGATCGCGGTAAAATTAAAACCGCAATTTGTAAGTGGTAAACATCTGAAAAAGACATCAGGTACATGCAGAAACTAATTGTTGTGCATATTTATTTCTATTTGAGGTGGCAATTTTTCATGTTTATCAGTATTTTTAACGATAAGAGCGATGGTAATTGGGGGACTATATTTTATCTAGCGCATTAAATTTAAAATAAAAAGTCGTGAATTGGCTGAGTGTTTTCTATGGCCGCACATTTCGTTGATAATTACGAGCCATTTGTTTGTCTAAATAACATTTTTAAGTTCGAAGAGCATTATAATGGGGATAACAGTGTGGTGTTTTGTGATTTCGGAAAGGTACATGACGAATATACTGTGGCAAATACCCGTTAATGGGCTCCGGCTCCGCCGTCGCCCATTAACTAAATTTGCCACAGTATATTCGCCATGTACCTTTCCGAAATCACAAAACATCACACTGTTATCCCCTAAATAAAATTATTGAAGATTGTAATTGTCTTTTTTTGCTAACATTAAATAAAATAAAATAAAATAAATTAAGTAAAATACAGTGAAATTATTTTTTTAATTATTTTTTATTACATTTTTGCGCACGTTGGCATCTCTCTGAGTGCATTCTAGTTACCATTGTAACCACTAACATTTCCAGATATATTGGAATGTTCCATCACAAACTTGACATCAAAATTAGCAAAATTAACTTTTCATTTGGACCATTTTTTAAAAGTAAAATGGAAATATCTTTTGTAAAAAATGTGTTTATTGTTGATAATCTGTCTTAAGTGTCACACTGATGTCTTTTGGACCAAATTACTTAAGATAGCTTGCAAAATGGCAACCAAATTTAGTAAAAGCTTAGTTTTCACATATATCCCGAACATTATTATTTGCTGTTCCGAAAAGGCAGCATTTAATGACTCACTTGGTTTCTAAACATGTTACTTAATCAGCTAACAAATAAATATTCTATTCTGGTCGTCTCAGTACATTCTGAAGCATGACAATTTCATTTTAAAGGTTGCAGTATGGAATTTTGCTGAAAACTTCTTTTGGGATTCTGGCTATGCCTTTGAAATGAAATGGGCAGAACTTTCAAACGGAACTGAGATGGACCATAATATGTAGCTACTCTGGCCCATTAGCATCAAAATTTATCAAATGTTTCAGGGAAACCGTTTAACGTTTCCCCCATTGTACATAAACGCCATCAATATTGTGAACTATCTGGCGTGACCGCTCTATCGATTGACATATTCATAGTTATTGTGGGAAGCGATAGCCACCAAAGGTATGTACACGTACAACCCACCATTACCATATAGTCACTCCATATATACATAAACACCACACAAATGACCATATAGCCATTCGCCGTATACACATACACCTCATCCATGATCATAGCATCACACCTGTGTATACCCGTACACCCCACAGCCAGGAGTCACCACGCAGGCACACCAGGCATACTCGAACACCTGCCCCATGACCATATAGTCACTCCCTGTATGCCTATTCGCCACACCCATGGCTATATAGCCACCAAAGACATACACATAATACACCCCCTCCATGACCATAGTCACTCCAGGTATATTTAAGAAATAAATACACGGTGTAGAGGTGTGTATGGTCAAGTTGTACCACAAAAAACTGATTGTAGGACGACGCGTAGCGGAGTCCTACAATAAGTTTTTTGTGGTACAACTTGACCATACACACCGATACACCGTGTATTTATTTCTTTTGTAATACGACTGAAAGTTTATGGTCACAATTCGACTGAATAGTCAACGAAATACTGCGCTTTTTCGGTCTCAGGTGAGAAAACATTTCGTGGTGTAATTCGTATTGGGCGTACTAGATTCTTTGCATGGAGTACCGTACTCCAGTAATTTGTTTGCGTGAATAATCGTTGTGATTGGCTAAAAAACGATGTGTTTTCAGCGGCGCCCGTGTCTTTCATTTAAATTGTACAGGAAATACGATTGCTGTCATTTCTGTGTTGAACGTTGTTGGGACAACATGAATATTATCATCGACTATGGACCATTTTCCTTACACAAAGCGATCTAAATGATCAAGTTTACTAAACTATAATCTTATTCCCCTTCTGTACTGGTGAACAAGCGCTTTCATTTTCAACTTGATTCCGAAATATCGAATATGATCGAGATTCGAATCGACGAATGCACAGCCCGGCCCCATGGATTTATTTTGTCATTTAATATACTTATTAAGTAACTTTCTTTGGCCGTAACATATATCAGTATATAATAACATCATTTGGACCATATTCATTGGCAACAAAACTGGTTTCAAGCGAAAAATCGCTAGAAAATTCGCAAGATTGTCAAGAAGTAGCAAATTAATTAAAAGAGTTACGGGTGCGGGTGTACTCCGTTGATGCCCCGTTTGCGCGGAGTTAGAAAAGACGGGAAAAGTCGCGTGCGGCGATCTGAATAAACCGATTTTTTTCGTGGTACAATTGGAAAAAGTAGAATTGTACCACAAAACTGGAACGAGATAGCCATGGTAACTCGGGCCACTGGCCAATCAGGACATGGCTTTTAAGCATAGTTAGGCAGGGTCGTATTACAAGTATACATATACACCTGACCGGTGGCCATATAGCCACTCGCTTTATACACAAACACCTCACCGATGACGATACAGCCACACTTGAGTATACATGTACACCCCATACGTGACCATACATCCATGATCACCATGTAGGTACATCCGGTATACTGCTAAACCTTACCCATGACCATATAGTCACTCCCTGTATACATATTCAACACATCCATGAGCCTACAGTCACTCCAAATATATCTATTCACCTCACCATTGTCAACACATTCACGGCCTGTATACCTAATCGCCACACCCATGGTCATATAGCCACCCAAGATATACATATACACCCAACCACGACCATAGAGTCACTCCATGTGTCATATACACCTCATCATTAACTTCCATACAGCCCTTCCAAATATACCAATACCTCGCTCACGCAGCAACTCATACTCCACATACTTGCATATACACCCCACACATGACAATTAAGATACTCGCAGTGTACTCATACACCCTATCTATGATATTATGTGGACATAAGATGAAAATTAACTTTAAAGTGGTACTGTAGTCATAGTGTTGTTGGTTTCGATATTTTCTGCTCCGAAGAATAAGGTAACCAGATTTCTATTATCTGACTGTCTGTTGAGTATACAAAGTAATGTTACAGATGGCAGATAAGCAGGAATGCAAAAAAAAACAAAAAACAAAAAACAGAAAAGAACACGAGTCATCGAGATATTTTTGTACAGTTTTCAGGCAAATGTATCATATAAATGTTATATTATATTCATAATAGTCCAGATACTCATTACTTTTATTGTACAGTCAGTGAGTGGCTTGAGTTAACGCCCCGTATCAACATATTGTTCTACGATGTGTACCGCGCGTTGCCCAATCCACTATTAACTAATTAATTTGATTACACGTCTTGTACATGGAAATTCGTAACTTAGTCTATGGCTGGAGCCATATAAATTAAATTTATATTGAATTATTAAATTTGATTTTAAAGATACGGGCGGTGTTGGCGGTGGGTATGCTGTTAAAATATTAACCTCCGTCAACTTGAAAAACCGCCATAAACAGAAAGAATAGAAAATATAGACAGACCTTGTTCTTATTCCAATCAGAAATATGGCATAAATAGTATGTTATCGTCAAATGTTTTTCCTTTGTTATGTAAACAAAAGCAAAAAAACACGTTACATTTCCTGGCTTTATTTAGATCCGGATATGGTAAACATAAAGAGCGTTATTTGTTACTGTTTTCCTGATATGGAAATAATATAGAGCGTTTATATCATTTGTGTGTGATTAACCAATAGAATTGCGCTGTGTTATGTAAACGGAAGCAAAACTTCTGGAACACGAGCAGGCTCTTGTTTATGTACACCATCGTACGTCTTGACGACAATATACTATTTACGCGCTGATTATGTTTGGCATATGAACAAAACTATATATATTTTAATATTCCTTCTGAAATGGCGATTTGAACAAATATGAATATTTCTGCAACGAACGCCGCCCGTGCCTTTAAGATAACATGAACGTTTACAGAAGACTTCTTCGACTCAAATTGATTATTTTGCTATATTTTATCGATATTAGATCGGTATTACTGGTATTTATCGATTTTGGCCTATACCAAGCCTTGAAATAGGGTGTCTGTCATTTGAAGAATGAGGTCCCCAGAGGGTGAATTTAGTGATGCTACCCCGCATAGCGGGCTAGCATCACCAAATTCACCCTCTGGGGACCTCATTCTGCTTACATCTCAGCAGAATGAGGTACCCAGAGGGTGAATTTGGTGATGCTAGCCCGCTATGCGGGGTAGCATAACTAAATTCACCCTCTGGGAACCTCATTCTGCAAATGACAGACACCCTATTTCAAGGCTTGGCCTATACATGCGGCGTTGCATACTCATGTGTATAATGCACTATCATTTTGTTGTGCTAATCCCATGTGACGCATATAAGCACAACCAACTTTTGGTGTCCAGATTTATAATTGATTAAGCCTCGATCGTAATTAGCCAAGGATAAACAAATGTAATTAGTCAAATGCACGCAATCACCACCGTCACGGCATCAGTTAGCTGTTATTTTTTCAGCATTTAAATACATGGAATCTATTTTTTCAAACAAAGTTCAGCCATAGGTTAATCGATTAGACTCGTGATCACGTGGTGCGTATATAAATAAGATTTCATATTTAGCATATTCCATTTGGCCGAATTGTTCACAGCCCTATTTTCCATTATTGAGGACTATATCTCAACGTAACAGTAACATCTCGACTATACACACCTCAAAAAAGTAAGTTGCCAATAATACACTTGACTTTTATCTCCGATGGCCCATTACTACCAAGATATGAGTTATATTGCTATGAAATTTCGCATATAACATTTATTTTATTGGAGTTATATGCTTGAATGTCGAGCACATAACATTTTGTTGGAGTTATAGGTTACAGTGAAGTAATTCGATTGGTAGCGCCCAACGGATTTTGGACCAAGATGCAGGAGTGAATTACAGAAATTCTGGGCTCTGGTTTGTTAATAGTAGTTTCGATATTTTAACATATTTTGTTCATGCAATTCTGACTCTAGATTATACATCCCAAATTTAAAGGTATATGCCATGCTAGACTATATGATTTTTTCATGCAGAAACTTTGCGCAGATGCCTATCCTGCCAGTGGTGACCATGAGGCCTATGGGAAATAATTACTTCACTGTAATTAATATATGCTTGATTGTCGGGGCGCCCTCATGATTCTATGGGGAATTGCCATTGTATGCCAACATACTCAGTGAGTATATCGTCACGATTCATCTGCCCCCCCCCCCCCTCATGTCTTCTACTTTCTCACCCCCTCTCTCTCTCTGCCTCTTGCTATCCCTCACACTATCTTCTCCCTGTTTCCATCCCTAACTAAAACTTACTTATATATCTCCATTTCTCCTTAAAAAAACATTATTTCAATCCTTTCCCGTCTGATCGATACCCCTCCTTCACTTATTGGGGAAGGTTCATGTCGCAAAAGAGGAGAAAACTTCATATAAGCCCTCGGGCTTGTTGTCTGATCCTCATTTCCATACATTATCTCTTCTATTTTGCATATATAATTGTATATTATGTTATCTCTTTGGATTTGGAAATAAAAATATGTTTTACACTATCATCACCACTCATAAACTTGTAAACATGGCATTTCCGAGGGTCTGGCAAGGTGCTTTATTCGTTGGAAATGTATACCCCCTTATCGTGCAACGTTGATTTGATAAGTAATTATTTGTACGCGTTTTTTAGTACTGTAACTAGAGGAGAAATTTTATTATACTTTCGGTACAGAGTGCGACAACACCCGGTCACCAGAAAACGAGTTCATGAAGTTATAACAACATATAGCCATGCTTTTATATGTAGCTTCCAAAGAAGGACAATTCAATTCAATTTAATTACTCTTCATCTTGTTGGATATTACAGAGTATGGGTAATTACAATATAAAAATACATTTATAATATATAGTGTGCGATGCATGGGGATTTTATTCATGACATGATGAGATAGAACCATATTTGACGCTCGAAAGAAAAATAAAAACATACCGGTACCAAACTTTTGCGAGTCCATGAACAACATCATTAAATTATCGACGGACTGGACAATTTTAAAACTGCCAGATCTAACAGACAAGACGTTTCGAAATTGTAAACGATCAACTGAGAGATATCAGAAGTGCACCGCACGGCGTCTACGCTGCATTAGCTTCATGTGCGGAACAAATTTAAAGTAAGATATTTTATTTGGAGCCGTCTCCTCAGAAAACTTAACAATGCGTTGATCACTGCTAATTATAAATTTTAGACCTGTTCTCGGTTGTTCTCGGTAAATAGTATCTCCGAAAGCTATAGTGATTTAATGTTAGACCTGTTCTCGGTTGTTCTCGGTAAATAGTATCTCCGAAAACTAATGTGATTTAATTTCTTCGAATATAAAAATACGTAATTTAAGACTGATTTATTCATTACTTTTCACCGATTGGCGTATGTGATATCAAAAACGGATATTGCGTGATGGTTTACTACTGGGCACCCCAGTAGGCCTATATATGTTACAGTTAAAACGTATAATCAGTTATTATGTAAAATAACTGACCATTTCAGTTATTATGTATAATAACGTATTCCTTCAAGTATTTTGTTAACTATAATGCCTGAAATGTTCAGTTATTATGCACATTAGACATATTAACCAGAAAAATAGATAGTCATTTTACTATTACACATCGAAAAATGTACAGTCGCAGATAGAAATAGCACTCATCTGATATTAACAGGGATAAATTTGCCTCAATTTGACATAGATAATAAAGACAAAGAATCGTACAAATTTGTTCAACTTCGTCTTCTCGAATGAAAATTTCAGTTAACATATCTAAATAATTGCTTACAATGTCTATTATTATATATAATAACTAAACATTTCAGGTATTAAACCTATAATAGCTGATGAAAGTAGGAAATATACATAATAACTGAAAATTTTAGTTAATATACATAATAACTGATTATACGTTTTAACTGTAACATATGTGACCCGCCATATCAAATCCAGTCATAAGTCGGGATTTTTTTTACCCTGTGCCAATGCATTTTCTTATATATTCGAGTCGACCATAGGTCGCCTCGCATATATAAGAGAATGCATTGGCCTAACAATGTTTTACAATTTTAATAATTTTTTCTTGTATTCTTTAACAATTTTATAATTTCACCCATACAGAGCCCCAGACAAACATGAGCAGACAACACTCTTCTATATGCTTCTATATATGTGTGGGGCTCCCTGCAAGGTAATGGATGTTTTTTTTATGTCCTAAAAATTGTAAGAAACATTTATTTAAAAAAAATGATAAAAAATTGTCAGGCCAATGCATTCTCTTATATATGCGAGGCGACCTATGGTCGACTCGCATATATAAGAGAATGCATTGGCACAGGGTAAAAAAATCCCGACTTACGACTAGATTTGATATGGCGGGTCACATATATACTCATTATCTGGAATATCCCAAAGATACATATCAGTTTTATTCCACATGCATTACTAGTGCGATAACCATTAATTTTGTTATGTTATAACACATATTTGTAAATGCAAAAATACATGCATACATTTAAGCAATAATAAACCTCTTATTCTAGTCGTCATGGGTGATAACCATATGTGTTACATATAGAGCACAGTTTTCATATAAGGCAGATTTGGTGCAGAAAAAAAATACGACGCATTTATAACCGGTTACAATTACGTCGTGTTGTTTTTTCTACATAGGTAAATTTGCTAGACCTCCCTCCCTCACCCTCTCCCTCTCATTCTCTCTCGCTCGATCTATCTCTCTCTCTCTCTCTCCCCCTCTCTCTCTCTCTCTCTATCTCGATCTCGAACAAGACATTACTCATTATGCCTGCGTCACGGAAGAACAACTTGTATATTGCAACAATATTTGTTGGGAGCAAACGTCAATCTTTAGTAAATTCTCTGTTTTTATCAATCTGGAGGTGTAATACTGATAGCATTGTTTGGCAGAGGGGATAGAAATTCCAATCTTGACGCCGGAGTCGTTATCTCGTGGGAATCCGGATTCAGAATCTGGATTCAGATTACAGATTAGACCCCGTACGACTTGGTTCGGTAAACGAACAGACCAGAAATTGGCAGAATCAGTAAACGTACAGACAGTAATCTCAATCTCGTGGTAATCCAGATCCGGATTCGGATTCCGATTATGGACTAAAATGTTCGTAATGTAAACACACCGAGATGTCGCCACCTAAGAGTTTAAAAACACAATAAAACATAAGAATCCGCCTCTTGTGTAAAAATTATTGCAGAATATAAACGATCTATATCAAAGAAATTTAAATGCGGAGACAAATTTGTTTTATCGAATGTAAACTGGGAGAATATTACTGAAATTAGCCAAATAATAACGCTATGGATAGTAACGCTGGGGGAGCACTTCGGTTGATGGCGAAGCAAATCATTGTCGATTTTATTGTCACTTTCATATGTCCATTTCATAATTCCATCCATAAAATACCACCGAACGCATGTCGATTTCGAATTCGGCGGATACGTCACCATTGACCGAATTCATGTGAACCTGCATGGATATGTCTTCTGCTGTGTTCGTTATTATAATGTTTCTTCTTATTCAAGAAATAGTAGGATTATATGATATCGATGGATTATCAGATACACGTATGTACTATCTAGTCCTATAGCAATTTCATGTTTAAAATGTTTTGTTTCGTTGAATGCAGTCGTTTTGCACAATAGTCTCTGTATAGACAACAAACACAGGTATTTTTTGGCCAACGTGCTGTACAATAGTTGGAAAATAAAGCTTTGCTCATGAAGCTAATGTTGTAGTCTTGTGATCGCAGGTGAACTGCATCTCCCAATCACACAAACAAAAATGTAAAGCTTATTCTAGGATCGCAGGACTATATAGTGAACATTTCAGTCAATTTATTGATTAAGTACCCACACGTACAAGTTCTAGGGACGTGGTTAGAGGTTTTCTAAAATTTCCGGCCAACTGCATCCCCCCCACATTGCACCCCACATTGAACCAAACATCAGTCTCACCGGTTCGCAGAATTCCATTTGCACCCCTTGGAAATAGCCAACCTGACACACACTAAGATTGGAAAATTACGTAATCGATACCGGAAAGAAAAACGCGTAATGTTTTGGGCGCATTTGGACTCGCGCAGGATGACTTAAATTAAATCATCAGGTTTCAATATAAAGAAATTGTTCTTGTTAACTTTTGCCAAGGGTGCTATGGGGTATTTTGGGTTGATTTTGTTACGATACTCTTTTCGATTTAAATACATTTACAAAAGTGGCTTTTTCGCTAAATGTATATAAATATAAGGATTAACTGTCATGTTGACTGTTTTTATGGAGATGTAACCGTGAGGTAAGTGGTCATAACTTGTATGTAAAACAAGTTATGACCACTTACCTCATGGTTACATCTCCATAAAAACAGTCCACATAACAGTTAATCCTGTTATATGTATTTATTTAAATCGGGTTTGTTTGTTGCGTTTGCTGGCTTGTACGTATCATTATTTGGAACAGTTAGTCAAAAGAATCCTGATTTTTCCTCACTGCACAGCTAAGCAAATTGTACCAAATTTCGGGGGGGGGGGGGGAACCAAACCAACCCCTGTCGTCACGTCCCTGTGCAACTGACAAGTTTCGTGTGTTCTTCACAACATCTTCGGAATTTGATTCAGGAGGCCTAGAGCTGTTAGAATTAAATGCTTGCCCTCATCAATAAACACGCTTTAACTTGAAAAAATGATGCGATTAAGTCGGATTGGCAGAAAATTATGTGCCGTCTATATACGCATAGAAGAAAATCATGACTTTCACAACAAACATGAACTTTATAAATATAAGATACAAATGATACTTGTGTCAAATGCATGAGCCATGTTTGCCGCTGGGAGAACATTAAACATAGTTTCGGAGACCACGTGGATTTTAAAATCTGACCTAGAATCTGGAATTAGCCCCGCCCCAGTAATCGGCTTTGGATTCTGAATCCGGATTCGCACGAGATAACGACTCTGGCATAAATGTTGACTATTCGGAACAGCAATGTACCCTCTGTAATTTAGAACTCGGCGATGAATACCACATTATACTTAAGTGCTCACAAATTCACGAGTTGAGCAGAGTTGAGACTGAGATATATTCGCCCTTATTATTTTCGAAGACCAAACTCACATAAGTTATGGCAATTATTTAATTCCCGAAATGAAAAAAGCCACAAGGAACCTGTCGATTTTCGTCGGAAAGGTCTTAGAGTTGTTTAAGTCCTCTTGGGGCTATAAATAGCATTCACAACATAAACCCCACTAACTGGACCACATATAGGACAAATCTAATACTATCTAATACTACTATTATTATTATTATTATTACCATCTAAAAGCAACAAGCATATAAACATTACTATATTCTCGTATATATATATATATATATATATATATATATATATATATATATATATATATATACATATACATGTACGTACTCTATATATTATAACGCATGTGCATGCATATATATTATGTATCTGATAATGTAATTCTATAATCTGTAATATCACTATATGATGACTAGAATAAATTGAATTGAATTGATGTATGAAGGATTGTTCTTTATTGAATTGTTCACAACAAACCTAGATCATGCCATGAATCTCTAATCTTGTTACGCCCGTAGAGATCATACTCCACCAGTTCAAAACCTGAGAAGTTTTTGATGTTGTGACAGGGAAGTTTATAACACTGAAAAAAAGTGCAGATAACATATTTCTTGGTTAACCCTTTACCCAACAAACCGGCCAAAAACGCCCAAATAAAGCATCAACAGCCTAAAATATCTTCCGTCTGTCTCAATAACACCATACAAATATGGATATCATTGGAACCGGTTCATTGACCACATTGTGATGGTTACAGTTATGCCCTGTGCCAATGCATTCTCTTATATATGCAAGTCGACCATAGGTCGCCTCGCATATATAAGAGAATGAATTGGCCTAAAAAAATAATCTTTTTTAAACACTTTTTACCATTTTTTCTTACATTCTTACATTTTTTAACAATTTTTATAATATTTTTCTACATTCTTTGACAATTTTATCATTTTTAATATGTGTTAAGCCAATGCATTCTCTTATATATGCGAGGCGACCTATGGTCGACTCGCATATATAAGAGAATGCATTGGCACAGGGCCGTTCTGTTGGGTAAAGGGTTAATATAATATTCTATAACAAGATGAAGGTTCCAACTCGAAATTGCACGATTCGATTTATTTACTTTATGTGATATTTTGCTTTGCGTCGCTTACAATCATGGAATTTCTCCCGGCTAATTAATTCAATGCTTATTGCGATATCAACTCACAAAAGTCACACACAAATGCAATCTCGAACTGGCACCTATCCCTACTGTGGAGAATAATATTGAGGAACAAGTATTAACAAAGAAGTATATTCCCTACCTTGTTTGCTCAATGTTATAAAGTTCCCTGTCAGAACGGATCAGAACACCAAACAGTTCCCAGGTTTTGCACTGGTAGAATATATATACCTTTATTTATCCTCCATATATAATGAAGATATAAGTATATAAATACATAGTACAAATAATGCAAACATATATAAGAAACATCACGGAACATATGTACAATGGTTAACGGAAGTATTTACTCTCTGGAATCCAGGTACGTTTATGGTGAAGAACATTGGACACAAACGTACTCAACCCTGGATATATACCACCAACACTTTTGCGTAATCAATCGTGTGAAGTCAAGCTATCCAGACTCATAGTCCTATGTAATTCCAGTAGCAGGTGCGAGACAGTGGGGACCATAAGGTACACTGGTGTAAATGTTTTCCATAGGCCTCAGTGCTAACGTTTTAGCGTATAGTGTTGGCAATATAAATGTTGGGTCCAAAATTTTCTTTAAATCTGAAAAATTGACATTTTGGGAAACTTTTTACACAAAAAAATCATGTCTGTCTAGCAGGGAATTCGCCTTTAAATCTTATGTTTTCGTAACTAGTGTCAGAACCGCATAAAAAAATACAGTCATATTTTAGACCACACCAAAAAATTCAAACTTCACTACAAAGGGTTAATTCCTGTGCCAATGGTTATTTTACCTATGTGAAATCATAGGGAAGAGGTGTGATCATTTTTTTATGTGAAAAGCACACAAGGCTATTGACCAATCAGGGCCCAGTGTCTATTTTATTCTCTCCTATATATTCCTCCCGCATCCGCTAGATGTCACTCGGAACCTAATTTACACCAGTGTAACCATAAACGGGCGTGGTATCCAGAGAGGAAGACTTCCCAGAATGGACACAAAACGTTACATTGTATTACAATCGAAACGGCAATACAGTCAATGCCGTATATAATAGATTTTATGTTGATACTTAATGTGTAGCTATATTAAGTATACCTTAGAAAGATGGGTTTACGTGATAGCAATTAGGCCAGCAAACAAGTGGTATGTATGCCATAATTTGATGCATATTTAACCCTTTACCCAACAAACCGGCCAAAACCGGCAAAATAAAGCTTCAACAGCCTAAAATATCTTCGGTCTGTCTCAATAGAACCATACAAATATGGATATCATTGGAACCGGCTCCTTGACCACATTGTGATAGTTACAGTTATGCCCTGTGCCAATGCATTCTCTTATATATGCGAGTCGACCATAGGTCGCCTCGCATATATAAGAGAATGCATTGGCCTAAAAAAAATCTTTTTTAAACACTTTTTACCATTTTTTCTTACATTCTTTAACAATTTTATAATTTTTAATGTGTTAAGCCAATGCATTGTCTTATATATGCGAGGCGACCTATGGTCGACTCGCATATATAAGAGAATGCATTGGCACAGGGCCGTTCTGTTGGGTAAAGGGTTAAAGAAGAATTTACTGCAATCAGGCCCGTCAAATATTACATGAACATCATCAGAGTCAGGCAAGCGACCGAGTAATGTACACAATTTGTCTTCAGGTGATAGTGAATCATATAGTAAATACAAATTAATTCCAAATGTATTCATAATGATCTCATAATGTCATACTCAAATTCATTTCTAACAGCAGATATAACATTGCATTATATTGTAGCGTGTAGAATCACATCATTTGTCAATTTCTCACAATTGATACACGGAATCTGTTCTTGTTGTTTTGTTTGACTGATTAATTTAGATACAGTAAGATATTTGGAACTATTTTCTCGGTCACATTTACATATCTTCCAAATGTCGCCGACACGTAACTCTGGATGAAGTTTTTGGAAGCGAGATAAACTCTGATCGTTGCGAATCCTTTGAGACCACTCTGAAGCATACAGTGTGTCGGCGCAATTTTGTGTTGTATTCTTCCATAATATTTTGTTAGGAAAAGACATGTTGTGTGAAAATTCATCTAAATATTCTGTGAGTTTATATCTATCCAACAAAATGTGTATATCACCAAAGTAATTATGTGGTATAGATGTGTGCAAGATGTTTTCATACATCCTATGGATGAATACAGCTTTTGGGGTTTTACCAGGTATTACATTGCACAATGAAATTGAATTGTTCACAACAAACCTAGATCATGCCATGAATATCTAATCTAGCTACACGCGTAGAGATCATACTTCACCAGTTCAAATCCTGAGAAGTTTTTGATGTTGTGACAGGGAAGTTTATAACACTGAAAAACGTGCAGATAATATATTTCTTGGTTAACCCTTTACCCAACAAAACGGCCAAAAACGCCCAAATAAAGCTTCAACAGCCTAAAATATATTCGGTCTGTCTCAATAACACCATACAAATGTGGATACCATTGGAACCGGTTCATTGACCATAGTGTGATGGTTACAGTTATGCCCTGTGCCAATGCATCCTCTTATATATGCGAGTCGACCATATGTCGCCTCTCATATATAAGAGAATGCATTGGCCTAAAAAAATATCTTTTAAACACTTTTTACCATTTTTTCTTACATTTTTTAACAATTTTTATAATATTTTTCTACATTCTTTGACAATTTTATCATTTTTAATATGTGTTAACCAATGCATTCTCTTATATATGCGAGGCGACCTATGGTCGACTCGCATATATAAGAGAATGCATTGGCACAGGGCCGTTCTGTTGGGTAAAGGGTTAATATAATATTCTATAACAAGATGAAGGTTCCGACTCGAAATTGCACTATTCGATTTATTGACTTTATGTGCGATTTTGCTTTGCGTCGCTTACAATCATGGAATTTCTCCCGGCTAATTAATTCAATGCTTATTGCGATATCAACTCACAAAAGTCACACACAAATGCAATCTCGAACTGGCAGCTATCCCTACTGTGAAGAATAATATTGAGGAACACGTATTAACAAAGAAGTATATTCCCTACCTCGTTTGCTCAATGTTATAAAGTTCCCCGTCAGAACGGATCAGAAAACCAAACAGTTCCCAGGTTTTGCACTGGTGGAATATGATATCTGCGGGCGTCAAAGCACAGATTAAAGGCATGGAGATAGGATCGAGTAAAGATCGAATAAGAAGTTATTTTGATGCGAAATAACGATGATGATAATTATGTTATTGCTGATGTTTATGCTGCATGGTGTTGTTGTTGTTGTTGTTGTTGTTGATGATGATGATGATGATTATGATGTTGATGATGATGATGATGATTATGATGTTGATGATGATGATGATGATGACGATGATGATGATGGTGATAATGGTGATGATGATGCTACTGATGAGCATGGTGAGATGACGATGTTGATGATGATGACGATGATGACGATCATCATGCTGACGATGATAATTATGATGACGGTAGTGGCGACGATGGTGGTGTTGACGATGATGTTGACGGTGATGAGAATGAGGGATGATGATGTTGACGATGATGACGATGCGGATGACCACGCTGTTGGTGATTATTATGATGATGAAGATGATGATTATGGTGATGTTGATGAGGAAGATAACGATAACGATGACGCCGATGATGATGACGATGATGATAACGACGATGATGATATATATGCTGGTGATCATACAGCATTACTATATGTAAATAGTGTAAATATGTGTGTCAACTCTAACGCGTGTTAACTCACGATTGAGTTCATTAAAGCATTGCATTGACCAACTACAACAAACCATACTTCCTCTGTTCCAGATGGCAGGAAAGGCTTTCATCTTTGTTGTTTCCATGGCAATTCTCTTCGTTATGACTGCACAGCCGTCCAACGCACAGGGAATAAGTCCATTCCTGTTGGTTTGGATGCTTGGAGGACTGAATGGTGGTGGCGGTGGTGGCGGCCTGGGAAGTAAGTCGGGCCGAACAACGTGGCAGGGAGCAGAATAAGGTCCCTAGAGAGTGAATTTAGTGATTCACTCTTAACCCTTTCAGTGCCGAGTCCGATTTTTGTATCAACCAATATTTCCTTGATCATTTTTCAAATTTATTGATTATAATAATGTGATACATTGAGCATGAAATAAAAATTATTTAATAGAAGCGTTTCCGGACACGGGTCTTCTATTCATATCTATTTTTTATCTATTATTTTATACACATGAAACCATATAAAACTTGGTATAGGAAGATATAATCCATCTTTAACAACCAACCAGTAGTCAGTGTGGGATTTGTTGTTTTAGACCAAAAATCGAATTTTTTTCCTACTGTCTGTCAGACTGTCACATTTGTGGATTGACTGTGCACTTACGTGTTCGTTGTAGCCCTGTGCATTTATGAGAAAAGAAACTAATTGCAACACAATGTTTCTCAGGAGGAATAAGTCTATATTAACCAATTACAAACAACATACTAAAAATAAAAAAGGATAAAAAAGACGAAATTGATAAATTATGTGAAATAAGTTTGTCTAAATTTGGTAATATACTCAATTTATGGATTTTCAAAGATGTTTATAAAAAAGCTCCATTTCACAATTTTTTTTTTTTACCATTTATATATCAATTTTGTTGAATACACATTACTGATTACAGAACAGAAACTATTTTCCAGATACGTTTATTATTTGTCGTTATGTGCCTCCAAATTTGGGAGTTTGTCTAATTTCGGAACGTCAATTTATAAGAATTAGGTAAAATCCATATGTTATGGTCTAGTATTTTAAAAACTAGAGAAAATGAAGGGATATCTTGCTGTTGTATTAGTTTCCTCACTATATTGTGCACAAAAATGATTACTTTATGCATCTATGATCGAGAAGACAAATTTTTCCAAAACAGAATATAAATATTCACCCCATTCACCCCACCCGATATAAAATGGCACCCATGCACCCATGCCATATATCTGCCCTTTGACCGATTTAGGTCAAATGAAGGGTATTGTAGGGTGGCCCCCCAAGCCAATCTAAATATTCAACCATCTGGACGGCGGCCTAAGGTAAAAGGGCCGAGAAATGGCACGGGTGCCCTCATTTGAACCCATCTGGTCGGCGGTAATTTTTGGATCGGGTGGGGTGAATGGGGTGAATATTTAGATTGGCTTGAGGCCACCATACAACACCCTTTATTTGACCTAAGTCGATATAGAGGCCGAGAAAGTGCATGAGTGCCCTACTTGAACACATCTGGGTGGCGGCCATTTGGGATCGGGCTGGGATGTGATGGGTATATGGAAAGAGTACCTTGGGGGGCCACCCTACAACTCCATAAATCATTATCCTTAAACACCAGTGTATGCTTAAGTAATATATTTACATAGCCCGTCTTTGTTACGCTAAATCCTGCTCGGTGGTTGGTCACTGCCAATTGCGTCAGCCGTTTCACACCCCAATAACACACAGACCCTAACACGAACGCGACGTCACAAATTGTTGACCTAGTCTTACATAATCACTAAAGGCGGTCAGCAGAATAATTGGGCGTAGTTTTCAACCGAATCGCATCTGAAGCCAGTTATTTATATCGATCACGTTATCGTTGCTAGGTGCTTGGAAATCTTATATTGGGCTGACTTAATTTGCTACATGGGCTAGTCTAAAATTCTCGGCAGTTGTTGTGAAAATAAATAAGAATACATCCAGCCTTTTTATGGGAATAAATAATCAAAAATCTGTATAAATATAAGGAATTAATGCAATGGATGTTTGTCTTATCGTGGAATACGGCGCTGTGGTCGTTGGGGTTGTCTGTAACCATATGTACTCTTCTTTTTCAGATAGTTTGTTACCCATTATGTTGCTTTCTGGGATGGGAGGAGGAGGAATGGGAGGTATGGGAGGAATGGGTATGGGAGGAGGAATGATGGGATCACTGCTCCCATTGATGTTGCTACAATCGCTAGCATAGAAACACAAATGAGGTATGTCTTACATAATTTATGTCAAATAGTTTAGTTCTCCATCCACATATATGATCAATTGCATAATAACAATTTATGGAGCCCCAGGCAGAGAAAACGATGCAATGATGGCTTTCGTTTGCTTGGGTCCGTGTGGGGATCCGTATTGGAGTGTTATATAAAGTAACCATTTCTATACACAATATATTCTCCCAGTCAGTTAAAAGGTGAACATCGGAATGGTCTATTATTTATTTGTGGGGATGTTAATGCGATAATAGCAGACGACAGATAAATACAAGTACAGAAGGAGCCATATTTATTGTGGGAAATGTTTAAATAATAAGTTCAACTGGGGTGCACTGAAGGGGAAAGGGGTACCAACATTGATAAAATATATTTAGCCCCGATTTCCACCAAACTTATACACATTCTTCTCCATGATACTAGGAATCTAATAGTGTAATATAAAGACGCCAATTTGGTGCCGTTTGGGTGAAAGATGTGGGGAGAGCATTACATTTGATAACAATTTGTTTAGTCACCGATTACCATAACACTTATACATACTTATATCCATGATACCAGGAGTCTGATTGTGTGGTTGAAAGATGTCAAAAGTGTGGCCGTTAGAGTCAGGGGTGTATGGAAAGGGAGCTATAGAGAGACACCAACATTAATAAAAATATTTTAATCGCCGATTTCCACCAAATTAATACATATTCCTCTCCGTGATACGAGGAATCTAATACGCCAAATTGGTGCCGTTTGGGTGAGAGATGGGGGTGGGCACTAGTCGCGATTTCCACCAATTTTATATATATTCATCTTCATAATGAGTCTAATTGTGTGGTTGAAAGGGGTCAAAAGTGGCCCCACTTGAGTCAGGGTTATGGAGGGGAGGGTCACAAAAATTGATAAACATTTGTTTGGCGTCAATGTCCACCAAATTCATAAACGGTCTTCTCCAATGCTACGAGGAATCAAATCATGTGGGTTAAAGACGCCAACTTTGGTGACTATAGTCTGTGTTCGATATTACTTCACGGGAGGGAGACCATCTAGATGGCATCAAATGGGTCTAACATGGGTAACATTTTACGATTTCCACCAAACTTATATATAAATAGTCATCTCATGCGCCATTCGAGACAGGGCTGCACGGAAGGGACATCGAAATTGAATTAACAAATCGATTTTAGCGCCCATTTCCACCAAATATGTACATATTCTTCCCCATGGAATCGTGTGATTTAAAGACGCCAAATTGGTACCGTCTGTTTGAGTGATTGGGGGGGGGGGGCACTAATATTGGTAAGAATTTATTTAGTTGCTGACTACCACCAAACTTATACATAATCATCTCCATGATACCAGGAGTCTAAAGGACGTTCTTTAAATATGTCAAACGTGGCGCCGTTCGAGTCATCAATTTGGAGGGATGGGCACCAAAATCTGTTTAGCACTAATTTCCACCAAATTCAAACAAGTTCTCCTATGATACGAGGAATCAAACCGTGTGGGTTAAAGACGCAATATTTGGTGCCGTTTGGGGTCAGAGATGGAGAAAGGAGGGGCACTAACGTCGATAAGAATGTTTTCGTCGCCGATATCCACCAAAGTTATATACAGTAATCTCCATAATTCATTCTAATGAGTTTCTGGCGTTCAAATTTCACAACCTCGACAAACTACATTGAGATGTATAAATCAATCTACTGGGTTAGAATAAGATTTCGAGGACAGCTGGTTATCACATATCCATTCTCTGTTCATGGTGCTATGCTGACTAAATATTTTCAGTTTAAAAGACATGTTGCTATATATCAGCTACATGTGGGCAATACAGAGCGATATTTTAAGTTGTTTAAGTTAGGCTAATATTCTGTTATAAAAAAATGAAAGAAATTATCTGTGTCGCGGGCAGATATACCCTTGTCAGATGCCAGTATTAGAGGATGCTGAAAAGTCATGTGCTTTAACAGGCCTTCTATAAATGTCCATCTCTCTTGACAAATTGTACTTTTGTGTGGGAAATATCTTGAATGGGAGCGACTCACACCGTTATCTTCCTCATAAAAAGTTACCCCTCTTAGACCTCTTTGGTGCCATCTAGGTGATCCCCATTGAAATAATATAGAACACAGACAGACATGAGCCAATATAGGCACCGAAATTTGTGGCTTTTTTAACTCACACGATTTGATGCCTCGTGTCATTGGAGAAGAACGTGTATGAATTTGGTGTAAATTGGCGCTAAACATATTTTTTTTATCAGTTTTTAGTGACCCTTCCCTCCTTATCCATGACCCAAGCGGCGCCACTTTTGACATCTTTAAACCACACATTTAGACTCATTATGAAGGTGAATATATATAACATTGGTGGAAATCGAAGACTAATCAAATTCGTATCATGTTTAGAGCACCCCATCTCTCACACAAACGAGACCAATTTGGTGTATTTAAACTACACGATTAGATTCATCGTATCACGGAGAAGAAATGTATCATTTTGGTGGAAATCGGCGCTAAAAATATTTTTATCAATTTGTGTGCCCATTCTCCCTTTCCGTGCACCCCCTGACTCGAACAACAACAACAACAACAACAACAACAACAACGTCACTTTAGAAAATTCTAACCCGGCACCATTATCTTCCTCGTAAAGGGTAACCCCTGTTAGACCCTATGGTGCCATCTAAATGGTCCCCGTGATTTTCTATAGAATACAGACACACAGACATTCGTAAATATAGATATAGACAGTATGATATGTCTGGCAGTCTGTCTGTAGACATGTTTGCCTACCAGACCTATATTTGCAGTATCAGCCAAATTAGCGCCTGTTATGTATATCTCATCGGATATCAAAATCGACATCAGGGTAACAAATCTCGTAGCTATGTATCTTTAGTATCCTGTCACGCGTCGGTCCACAAATCACACTGTCGCCCGCCGACCAGGGTCATATTTTTTTTTTTGTCTGCCTGGTGTTTGTAATATTGCAAAAAATACTTTTAAAATAGCTCCATTTCCAAACACACTCAGTGATTTCACAACATAAATACGTAATAGGAGGTATACATTTTTTATTTTTGTTATTTTTATATGCCCGTTTAACCCTTTACCCAACAGAAGGGCCCTGTGCCAATGCATTCTCTTATATATGCGAGTCGACCATAGGTCGCCTCGCATATATAAGAGAATGCATTGGCTTAACACATTAAAAATTATAAAATTGTTAAAGAATGTAAGAAAAAATGGTAAAAAAAGATTTTTTTAGGCCAATGCATTCTCTTATATATGCGAGGCGACCCATGGTCGACTCGCATATATAAGAGAATGCATTGGCACAGGGCATAACTGTAACTATCACAATGTGGTCAATGAGCCATATTTGTATGGTTTTATTGAGACAGACCCAAGATATTTTAGGCTGTTGAAGCTTTATTTGGCCGGTTTTGGCCGGTTTGTTGGGTAAAGGGTTAAAAAAATGGGACGTATTATGTTATTGGTCCATCTGTGCCAACATTTGTTATAATTATGGGTACTTATTTTAGAGGAGCGGTATTGACCAGAATTTTTTCTTTTTAATTTTTTCTTTTACACACGGAAAAATTATATATCATATGAAAGTAGAAGATGTAGGCTTCATGTTCCGCCCTGCTGTAAAATGTGAAAGTGGTGCCGTTGCCATGGAAACAGAATGTAAACAATGTAGACACAGTTTGATATTAAACCATTTCCGTAAATGGTAAAAACTAATTTAAGCCCATTCTAGGACAGGAACAGACGTTGAAGATCATTTATTGATGATTTGTCCACTATAACTATGTTCCAACGATTCCAGTATTAAATAGGATGCACATATAGGTTATACGGGTCTTTATTGACATTTTGGGTTAAAAATGGTGATTTTTGCAAAAAAATGCGATAATTTTGGAATTGGAACATGTATTGAATACTACATTGGTTACAGTAATAATTTATGCATTATTATGATGGCATCATACGTGTACTTAAAATTAATTTGGATAAAACTGCCGAAAAGGCCCAATACCAAGAGAAATACCTGTTACCATGGAAACGATATTTAAAAATACAAAAAATGCCGTTATTGGAAAGAAATGAAGACCTATAACCCTTGCGACACAATATAACTTTTTGAAATTTGTTTTTTATGACATGCACTTTTAAACCGGACTTCCGTGTTGGGTAATTGATGCGGTTTATTTAGCTGTTGCCATGGAAACGGACCAAATATCGCCAAATAATGATGTTTTTTCCCCATAGAGCTGACATTTAAAGCATGTAATTTTATGAAGCAAAGCGTATTATGACAACCCGTTATAGATGTCTCAAAACTTTTTTCAAAGATTACTATTTCCCAATTATACCAGTAGTAGCTAGGATGCACATATAGGATATGAAGGTTTTATTGCCATTTTGGGGTAAAAACTGTTAATTTTTGCAAAAAATGCGACAATTTTGGAATTGAAACATTTATTTGATACTACATTGGTTACAGTAATAATTTAAACATATTATGATGGCTTCTTACGTGTGCTTTAATCTAGTTTTGATAAAACTGCAGAAAAAGTCCAATACCCTGAGAAATACCTATCACCATGGAAATGATATTAAAAAATACACAAAATTTCATTATTGGAAAGAAATGAAGTTCTATAACCATTGCGACACAAATTAACTTTTTGAATAATGAATAATGATGTTTTCCCCAATAAACTGGACATTTAAATTGTGAATTTTATAAAGCAAAACATATTGTAACAACCTGTTATAGGTATTTCAAAATCTTCAACTCATATATATAATACAATAGGGGATAAGAGCACCCCTAAGACGACTTTCCTGCAGGTTTGCCAGACAAATTTACCATTATGTGAACGCACCCTGACATGGTACTCATCAGACTCAGAGTCCACGTGTTTTGATCATTTTATTCCCAATTTCTCAGCTGTTTCTGTGGATCTAGAAGAAAATTGTCTAAATAGTGATGTGTTTTGCACAATTTTTTTTATTATTGGAAATTGTGTGAAAAATTACGGGTGTGTTTAAAAACCAACACCACGTATCTGGAAAATGCCATGATAGGATTTTAAAAGATTCGCTGTCTGGGAATTATGAAACTGATTTGAAAGCAAATAGTTGATGATTATAAGCTACATCCCTAAATAGTAATTACCTGTACTTACTCAGAATAACGCCATAACAAGTTCCTGGAATATATCACAACCGAACCCCTTTGGGTCAAATGTGAACCTGCATGATTAAAATGGGTCAGGCAGTGTGATAATAGTGAGGATTGCTATGCAAATGCGGTGATATGGTGCGCCATAGCTGCATTATGTCAAGCTCAGGCAATATATGCGGTTAATATATCAATATATGTGGTTAGTTAGTCAATAGATGCAGCCTCTTTGCAATTATATTTGGCTACTTTGTCAATATTGGAGGTTAGTTAGTCAATATATGCAGATAATTTGTCAATATATGTGGTTAGTTAAGTCAATATATGCAGCTACTTTGCAAATATATGCAATATATTCCAATATATGTGGTTAGTTGGTCAATACTTTGGCCATTAATTTGGTTAGTTAGTCAATATATGTAGCAAATTAGTCAATATATGCGGTTAGTTAGTCAATATATGTTTGTTAGTTAGTCATTATATGCAGTTACTTTGTCAATATATGTGTCAGTTAGTCATTATATGCAGCTACTTAGTCAAAATGTGTGGTCAGTTAGTCATTATATGCAGCTACTTAGTCAATATATGCAGTTAGTTAGTCATTATATGCAGCTACTTAGTCAATAAATGTGGTTAGTTAGTCATTATGTGTAGATAATTAGTCAATAAATGCGGTTAGTTAGTCAATATATGCATCTACTTTGTCTAAGTAGCTGAATATAATGACAAACTGACCACATATATTGACAAAGTAGCTGCATATAATGACTATCTAACAGCATATATTGACTAAGTAGCAAAATATAATGACTATTATTAAACTGATCACATATATTGACTAAGTAGTTGCATATAATGACTGACTAACACATATATTGACTAAGAAACTGCATATAATGACTAACTAACGGCATATATTGACTAAGTAGCTGCATATAATGACTAACTAACTGCTTATATTGACTGAGTAACTGCATATAATGACTAACTAACCACACACGTTGACTACGTATACACACATAATGACTAACTGCTTATATTGACTAAGTAGCTGCATATAATGACTAACTATCCGCATGTATTGACTAAGTAGCCGCATATAATGACTAACTGACCGCATATATTGACCAAGTAGCTGCATATAATGACCAACTGACCAAATATTGACTAATTAGTTGCATATAATGACTAACTGACCGCATATATTGACTAAGTAGATGAATATAATGACTAACTGACCACAAATATTGACTAAGTAGTTGCATATAATGACTAACTAACCGCATATATTGACTAAGTAGCTGCATATAATGACTAACTGATCGCATATATTGACCAATTAGCTGCATATAATGACTAACTGACCATATATATTGACTAATTAGCTGCATATAATGACTAACTAATCGCATATATTGACTAAGTAGTTGCATATAATGACTAACTGACCGCATATATTGACTAAGTAGATGCATATAATGACTAACTGACCACATATATTGACTAAGTAGTTGCATATAATAACTAACTAACCGCATATATTGACTAAGTAGCTGCATATAATGACTAACTGATCGCATATATTGACTAAGTAGCTGCATATAATGACTAACTGACCACATATATTGACTAAGTAGCTGCATATAATGACTAACTAACTGCATATATTGACAATGTAGATGCCAATAATGACTAACTGACCACAAATATTGACTAATTAGCTGCATATAATGACTAACTGACCATATATATTGACTAATTAGCTGCATATAATGACTAACTAACCGCATATATTGACTAAGTAGCTGCATATAATGACTAACTAACCGCATATATTGACTAATTATTTGCATATAATGACTAACTGACCGCATATATTGACTAAGTAGATGCATATAATGACTAACTGACCACATATATTGACTAAGTAGTTGCATATAATGACTAACTAACCGCATATATTGACTAAGTAGCTGCATATCATGACTAACTGATTGCATATATTGACTAAGTAGCTGCATATAATGACTAACTGACCACATATATTGACTAAGTAGCTGCATATAATGACTAACTAACTGCATATATTGACAATGTAGATGCCAATAATGACTAACTGACCACAAATATTGACTAATTAGCTGCATATAATGACTAACTGATCATATATATTGACTAATTAGCTGCATATAATGACTAACTAACCGCATATATTGACTAAGTAGTTGCATATAATGACTAACTGACCGCATATATTGACTAAGTAGATGCATATAATGACTAACTGACCACATATATTGACTAAGTACTAGTAAGTAGTTGCATATAATGACTAACTAACCGCATATATTGACTAAGTAGCTGCATATAATGACTAACTGATCACATATATTGACTAAGTAGCTGCATATAATGACTAACTGACCACATATATTGACTAAGTAGCTGCATATAATGACTAACTAACCGCATATATTGACAATGTAGATGCCTATAATGACTAACTGACCACAAATATTGACGATGTAGTTGCATATAATGACTAACTAACCACATATATTGACTATGCAGCTGTATACAATGACTAACTAATCATATATATATATATATTGATAAAGTAGCTGGATATATTGTCAATGCAATTGCACATTTTGGCAAAATAGATGTATATATTGACTAACTTACCACATTTATTGACAAAGAAACTGCATATAATGACTAACTAACCGAATATATTGACTAATTTGCTACATATATTGACTAACTAACCAAATTAATGGACAAAGTATTGACCAACTAACCACATATATTGGAATATATTGCATATATTTGCAAAGTAGCTGCATATATTGACTTAACTAACCACATATATTGACAAATTATCTGCATATATTGACTAACTAACCTCCAATATTGACAAAGTAGCCAAATATAATTGCAAAGAGGCTGCATCTATTGACTAACTAACCACATATATTGATATATTAACCGGATATATTGCCTGAGCTTGACATAATGCAGCTATGGCGCACCATATCACCGCATTTGCATAGCAATCCTCACTATTATCACACTGCCTGACCCATTTTAATCATGCAGGTTCACATTTGACCCAAGGGGGTTCGGATGTGATATATTCCAGGAACTTGTTATGCCGTTATTCTGAGCAAGAACAGAACTTCATTTCTTTCCAATAATGAAATTTTGTGTATTTTTTAATATCGTTTCCATGGTGATAGGTATTTCTCAGGGTATTGGGCTTTTTCTGCAGTTTTATCAAAACTAGATTGAAGCACACGTAAGAAGCCATCATAATATGTATAAATTATTACTGTAACCAATGTAGTATCAAATAAATGTTTCAATTCCAAAATTATCGCATTTTTTTGCAAAAATTAACAGTTTTTACCCCAAAATGGCAATAAAACCTTCATATCCTATATGTGAATCCTAGCTACTACTGGGATAATTGGGAAATAGTAAGATTTTGAGACATCTATAACGGGTTGTCATAATACGCTTTGCTTCATAAAATTACATGCTTTAAATGTCAGCTCTATAGGGAAAAAAACATCATTATTTGGCGAAATTTGGTCCGTTTCCATGACAACAGATGAATAAACCGCATCAATTACCCAACACAGAAGTCCGGATTAAAAGTGCATGTCATAAAAAACAAATTTCAAAAAGTTATATTGTGTCGCAAGGGTTATAGGTCTTCATTTCTTTCCAATAACGGCATTTTTTGTATTTTTAAATATCGTTTCCATGGTAACAGGTATTTCTCTTGGTATTGGGCCTTTTCGGCAGTTTTATCCAAATTAATTTTAAGTACACGTATGATGCCATCATAATAATGCATAAATTATTACTGTAACCAGTGTAGTATTCAATAAATGTTTCAATTCCAAAATTATCGCATTTTTTGCAAAAATCACCATTTTTCACCCCAAAATGGCAATAAAGACCCGTATAACCTATATGTGCATCCTATTTAATACTGGAATCGTTGGAACATAGTTATAGTGGACAAATCGTCAATAAATGATCTTCAACGTCTGTTCCTGTCCTAGAATGGGCTTAAATTAGTTTTTACCATTTGCGGAAATGGTTTAATATCAAACTGTGTCTACATTGTTTACATTCTGTTTCCATGGCAACGGCACCACTTTCACATTTTACAGCAGGGCGGAACATGAAGCCTACATCTTCTACTTTCATATGATGTATAATTTTTCCGTGTGTAAAGAAAAAAATTAAACTCGAAAAATAAGCCCCGTTGGGGCCAAGACCGCTCATCTATTTGGTATACATCCCATCATTGTGTGCTCTTTCAGATTTATGAGCTCAGCACATTGTTCCAAATAAATATTTTGCACAGGCACTCCTCGTGAGCAAATAATATATCATATGAGAACTAACTCCCTATAGGATGGATGCAATATACAGTTATGCCCTAAATAATCGACTTTTCAGGATTTAGTCGGAAATATGGCGTGTTGCCATTCATATGAAAGCTCTCACTGAGAGCTTTCCGATGAATGGCAACAAGCCATATTTCCGACTAAATCCTGAAAAGTTACCCATAATTCTGCGATGGTTAAGGAGTCGATTATTTAGGGCATTACTGTATGTCCACCTTATGGACCTTTTGTCTGATGATTTATGAGGGAAATTGTCCAAGTTCTATAGGCTTAGACATAATTAAAATGATATGAAAATACTAAGTCAAATTTAGCTCATAGCTCATAAGTATCAAATGTTAGTATTTCGTTAAGAAACTCATAGGTTATAACTGATAATAAAAGGTCGTCCGGCCACAGTGTCGCCCGAAAAAGTGGCTTCATTAGGGGCATCAGCTTTTCTGAAGAAAAAAATAACAAGGACCCTAAATCCGATACTAAATTTCAGAACAAAATGGGTGGATCGTACCCATATTCGAACTTGATCTGTATTTCGAGCTGATAAACTCATATACCAAATTTGATTCAGATATGATCACACAAACTAAAGTTATCATCCGGAAACCAGAAATTGACAGGATTCTAAGTCGTAAAAGGGTCATAACTCTATTCGAACTTGACCTGTATATATGGCTGATAAACTTACATACCAAATTTGGTTCAGATATGATCACACAAACTGAAGTTATCATCCGGAAACCAGAAAAATTAATTACAAGATTCTAAGTAAAAAAAGGGCCATAACTCTCGCAAAACTGGGCGGAGCAAACCCATATTCGAACTTGACCTGTATTTTGGTCTGATAAATTCACCTATGAAATTTGCTTTTGATCTAATAACCGAAACTAAAGTTATCATCCGGAAACCATTTCCGGACGGACGGACGGACGGACGGACGGACTGACGCACGGACAGACGGACACCGGCTATTTTAATAGTCCCCGAATTTTTGTTTTCGGGGGACAATAAGCTGATCATCACACATGTTGGTACGTCCGTCCGCCCGTCTGTCCGTCGTACGGTTCGCTTTTGGTTTCAGGGTGATAACTTTTGATAGTCTCAACTAAATGGAATGAAATGTGGTATGTGGGTTTACTAGCATAACATTCAGGTAAAGTTCGAATTCGGGTTTCGCCTGCCAATTTACACCAGAGTTTTGGTCCTTTTTGTTGGAATTGGCATTAAATTTTCGTTTCCGGGTGATAACTTCAGTAAGTTAAAATTTGGGTTTCGACGCCAATTTTCACCAAAAATTATGGCCCGTATTTTGCTACGCCAAAATGGAAATTTAAAAAAATAGACCAAATTTAAATTTATAAACCGCGTGTGTCATTCCGTGGGGGGGGGGTGCAAATGGAATTATGCGGTCCTGGGAGTCTTGTCGGATTCAGGGCAATCGTGGGGGGGGGCTGTTTCATGGTGGGCACCCCATTGTCCCTGCCTAAATGCCATTACTGTGTAATGTCAGGCGGATTTTCTTTGAAAGCATGAATACGTATTTACAGGTATCTTAGACGCACATGCATGTACACGCCTTACACGCAGCCGAGAACAGAAAAGTCCAAAGAACAGTGTCACAGATAACAACTCTTAGACAGAGCTGATTCAACGATAATCAACGTGAGAGGCAGATTCACCACATATGACTCAGCGAGGAGAATCAGCTGATTCCCCGCACATGTATCAGAGGGGAGGATCTGCCTATTCACGATATATGTATCAGTCTATCAGATGGGAAGATCAGCCGATTCACGACACGAGGAAAACAACAACTCTGTTATATGTTATACATTCACTGAGATCAGAAACATGTTGTGTGTGCCTTAAGTTATTATACGCTTGTTACTGAAAATACCTCACTCTTGCGTCTCTATCATGTCCCTGATTTTAAGCCATTATGTCTGTGGAATGGAAAAACGCTGAAACCCACGGCGTAAAGGGGTTTCGACACTATAACAAGGCCAGTGACCTACTCGTCTGGTCCACGTACTATGAAACTTATAAGTGTAGTCGTTGGGGTGATTTTGGAGGGTGAACCTATACAAAACTGTTATAAAGCCAGTTTTGGTGTCATCTTGACCGGGAATGTTTGGACATTATATATCCAAAATCCGCTTTGGGGAATTATTTTTATAGTTATTTGAATACAGGGCGTTTCGTCATTATGCCACAACATTTCGAATTGCAGATAAATACAAACAGTTTACTTGTGTTAGCTCGTAAACCACTTATGCGTGACAAGTTCGCATTGATAATTGTCATATGATACGATAGCATGAGCCACTACAGTGTAAGCCATATGTGCCCCACTAATAAAGAGCGTTGAGTAGAATGCATGCGTGCGCACCACACATAAAGAGCGTTTTACGAGCGTTGGAGGACAGCACCACAATAAGCCATGTGTGCCCTCCAGTAATAAAGAGCGTTATAATAGAACGTCATAACGCACTTCACTGCAGTTGTGCAAGCCACAAGTCACATTTTTCAGTTATTTATCATTTATCACTTCGATTTTATATCTCTAATTGTGAAATTAGTAAAAGTAGCTTTTTTAGGAGTCGGACACACACGTTTCCTGTTGAAACCTAACGGCGACAACGTACGCAGGAGATTTGTGCTCACGTGGGTTGTTTTGTTTAATTTGATTATTGCTTCATTCATTGTTCTCGTCTTCTGTTTCATTATTGCATATGTATTATCGCTCTATTTCTTTTCTCATTGTTGATAATGGCTGACAATAGTCCCGTCGGCGAGGAGCTTGACCCAACTGAAGACCTCTGTGTCATATGTGCTTTTGGTTTTGTTAATGATCCACCGGTAAAGGTGGGGTAAAAGGTATTGTGACTCTCATAAGGTTTTGTGCACAACGGGGCGACATAAGTTGAAACAATACCTCACCGAGCGCTGCCAGCTGACGCCTGTCGACAAGGTGATGGTGCATGCAAGTTGCCGGAGAGATTTTACCGACACAAAACGAAAGCCATAAGAGAATTTGGTGGTTTCAGAAGCGAAAAGACTACGATCTGGTGCAACGCCAATCAATATAGCAGAAGACTGCTTAATATGTGGAGTTCCTACTGGCGCTGACGTTAGACACCCAGGTAGACCCACACCGATGAGCAAAGTAGAGACCATCCCTTTCAGGGACAATATCTTACAATGCTAAGGCAAGGATGTGAATCAACCAGAGAAAGGAAAAGTAGGTTGAAGTTCAGATCAGGGTATGCAACATTGGTTCGAAAAGATTTGTACTTGGCTCGAGACAGAAGCTGGTGCTGAATTATACACTGTTAGTGAGTTACATTCCAGAATGGTTGAATTCGCAGGCGAGTCAGTGGTTAATACTATTTAAAGTTTGAAAGGTAACTTAGAGGAATGCAATGTAGAATTCATTTTCTTTGCTGAGGTTAAGGGACGGAAGGATGTCGTTTGTTTTCGAAATATGGCCAAATTAATTATAAATGAAAAGTGGTAGGCTGATAAAAACAGTATTTAGATGCCGAAGCAAACAGGATTGTCTTGACTGCAGCAAGAATAATAAAAGCACACATAAGGGAGGCCGATTACAGTCGCGAAACGTACCAATCCAGTGACGCTATATCTAGTATTAGTCGGGGGCGAAATTTGACCCCGAGTCACCTGCAAAGCCTACTAAAGATTTTAATTCCGTCCGATGTCAAGCAGAATAGCATCTGCCATTCCATTGTGCAGGGCGCGCGTCCACGTCCGGTTATAGGAATCACTGAACTAAATGGTTTCCCATAGGCGACAGTGTTAACGTTTCGGCCAAATTCACTGAATTGAAGCCTGCAGGCCATACCAGTGATGTTTACGCAGCTAGATTGACACCAGTTGGTCACGAAAATGCAAGAAAAATAATAGGTCATGTGTTTACTTTTTAAAATAAATCCCCAAGTCTACGACAGGGCTATCTCACAGCTAAATTTGATCTGGAAAAACCCAGAACTACAGCAGCTAGTTAAATAAATTTCCCGCTCACAAAAAACTATTCCCCCATTCATTCACCAGTTTAAATTATTTAGATATTATGTACAAATCAAATAAACGCGATATCATCCTGTAATAACGTGTCGCATGTATCAGGTGAAGGTCATTCTTCAGTTACCTTCACCTTTAGCATTCCACGGTGTACTCGCTCCCCGACTCTAGAACATATTTAGCTCCCTGATTCCTATATATATATGTATATGTGTGAAACACAGCGTTTCTTATAGAATTTTTATCAAAATATAGACCGTACTGAAATCAAAAATGGATTATATCGAGCAGTAGCGGTTTATTTTTTCAATATGAGGCATCCTGAAAATTAGTGTCAATCCTCAAAATAAAGCCAAAAAATTAAGATTATTTTTTCAATTTTACTAGCTGATGCATCTCTTATAACTGAAGTATGCCCTTACGTACCACAATATTACTAAATTGAAGAGGAAATGTTAATATACATTTTGAGAGGGATATCTTGTCCAATTTTAAACACTTTTCATGCAGAATTTGGCAATTTATAATAAACATTTACCAAAATTAACAGAAAATAAAAATAAAAAATACTTTAATAGCAATATAAAGCAACCATAAGTCAATTTAAATATCTAAAAAATAATGATACAACATCAGACACAGCCTCAGGCATGAAATTTTACCAGATGGCAAGGCATACTGTCTGTTTAACAAACCTGCCATGGCAATTTTGCACGACAGTAACTCTAGTGGTGATGCCATCACCCCCCCCCCCCCCCTCCCCGACTTGGGGTGGGGCTACGGTCCCCGATAAGACTACTGGGTGCCGAAAAAGCTTAATTGGGTCAACTGTCACCTTTTCCCAAAGGGGGGGGGGGGCTAACACTCCTCAAAATTGTTGGGAGAGGGGCTTTAGACCCTCTGACCCCCTAATGGTACCTGATGTCCATGCAAACTTTCCAGATTTATCACTTTCTTTACTATCTACATGCGAATCCATGGGTTTCTTCTTTAAATATGTCCAACATGTGGTCATTATCATTTGAAAATAGGAAAATATGGAATTAACAACTTATCATGGCGAGACGTGAAATTTCGTAAAATTCAAATTTTTCTTATAGGAATCACTGAACTAAATGGTTTCCCATAGGCGACAGTGTTAACGTTTCGGCCAAATTCACTGAATTGAAGCCTGCATGCCATACCAGTGATGTTTAACCAGCTAGATTGACACCAGTTGGTCACGAAAATGCAAGAAAAATCATAGGTCATGTGTTTACTTTTTAAAATAAATCCCCAAGTCTATGACAGGGCTATCTCACAGCCAAATTTGATATGGAAAAACCCAGAACTACAGCAGCTAGTTAAATAAATTTCCTGCTCACAAAAATCCATTCCCCCATTCATTCACCAGTTTAAATTATTTAGATATTATGTACAAATCAAATAAACGCGATATCATCCTTTAATAACGTGTCGCATGTATCAGGTGAAGGTCATTCTTCAGTTACCTTCACCTTTAGCATTCCACGGTGTACTCGCTCCCCGACTCTAGAACACATTTAGCTCCCTGATTCCTATAACACCAACGCTGTTTAGACTTGGCGTAGAAATGGTCCATGTGTTTGGTTCCAAATGGCTAGTGAACGAGTTATCCCGGTTGGGATTCTCTGTCACCCACGATGAAGCTGAGAGGTACAAGCAACCCGTCATTCAGACCGAAACGCCCAGTCAAATACTAACTGACTATTCACCAGGTGCCTTCGTTCAGTGGGTGGCCGATAATGTCGACCACAACATAGCAACTCTGGATGGCAGGGGGGCATTCCATGGAATGGGGATGGTTGCAATATCTGCACCCATGAATCAATCAGCACTGAACATGAAGTCTTGTGTTTTATTCCTTCCCATCATCGATCTGAATCCGTCAGATGACGATTGCATTTATTCTACACTCATTTATGTTGAGGAACAGGCACGTAGATTGAACATCCAGACGCCATATATCACTTTCGACCAGCCGTTGTAGTTCAAGGCTGTAAACATAATAAGTTCTAAGTCGATGGACATAGTGTGTAGGCTCGGAGGATTTCACTCTGTAATGAGCTTCATGGGGAGTATCGGTTCGATGATGATGGGGTCGGGGCTTGAAGAAGCTTTGGAGAAAGTTTACGGTCAAAACACAGTGACTCATATGATATATGGAAAGGCAGTGTCGAGGGCATTGCGTGGTCACTACCTAGTTGTGGCTGCGCTTTTCAATAAGTTGACAGCTGAAGTTGTTCCAGTTTAGAAGGACGGCAGTTATGCGGACAATGGATCGATACGGGAACAAGATGGCATAGAAGCCTCACACGTGCAACAGGCTGATGTTCACGTTGTTGGTGAAAACACGATGGGCAAAATGCACCAGAGTGAAATGGACGGAATACGAAAAATGTGAAGAGATTGAAATTTGAGTTGTTCCTATATCAGCGGCTGCGGACTCAACTGAATTGTTGAAGCTCGAGCAATGTATCAATAGTTATAAATCACTGTTTGTCAAAGAATCATTCACAGCAAATTTGTGGGTGCAGAATATGGATTATTTTCAAACCCTAAAGAACTTTATCCGTGTTGAGCGAACAGTGGATTGGAACCTGCATATTGTAACAGTGGGGAAGATGCTGAACCTCTTCGCAGCCACTGGTCATATAAATTTCGCAAAGAGCTGCGACTATGTCTCCAACTGATGCTAGAATTACCAGTGAAGCACCCTTGGGTACATCATTGTTTTTGCGGAACATGGCTTCCGTGTAACCCGTAGAAGTAGCAGATTCTGGGCGGAGTTATCAACCGATCTTATTATTGAACAAGTACTGATGAGATCTATCAAGCGTCGAGGGGGTTTAACTCGAGGTAGATGACTGACAGAAACGGTACGTTTGCAGTGGATACTCAGTAGATACAGAGATATACGATGCAATGACCGAGTTGACCAAAATGCGACATGGTACCAGTGAGCAGCACATTGAAATGGGAGAATCTAGGCGAAAGCGTGATTTCGATTATATGGTTAGTTTGCAAACCTGGTTTGATGTGCACGAGTCGGCGATCTGGCAAAACATGTGCCGAAGTTCGGGTCACTGAAACAACAGAGAGCCACAATAACCAGCAAATTTACCTCTCAAATGAGAGAAACAAACGTCAGTTCATCAACTTGCTTATCGGATGCTTATGCAGTTCATAACGGCAGTGGTGACGCGGCTACTCTGATAGTTTCTCATGCCATAGAGTTTGCATCACATGGAAGAAACGTAAGAGCTATCGCGGACGATACAGATCTGATTATTCTTTTGATCCATCACTGGAAATCCAATATGGGCGACATATTTTTCCAATCTGATGCTCGGAAATCTGACAAAGGCAGTGCTGCCATTTTGCGAATCGGTGACATCGTGCGAAGGCTGGACAGTTCACAACTTCCCATATCCTGTTTGCACATACATGGGGAGGCTGTGACACCACCTCTGCAACATTTGGACATGGGGAAAACAAGTATCGTCAGAAAAATGAACGAGTCTGCTGAAGTTCGCTAAAATATCATCACTCATGCATGAGTCTATAGTGCTAATCAGAAAGACATTGGAGAGGCCAGCATGCGGCTTTTCGTTGTAGTGTGTAGTGATAAGAAAGAAGACTCACTAAATTCACTTTGGTATACGAAGTTTATGGATATGGTGTCTTCTAGCAAGACTGCGTTAGAGCCCCAAAAACTCCCACCAACAGAACGAGCGGCATACTATCACAGTCTCAGAGTTCATCTCCAGGTGATGATTTGGAGAACACTGAATAACGACCTATTGAATGCTGAGAGATGGGGTTGGGAACGTCGTGGTGCGGATCTTGCCCAGTCACGACTGACTAGAATGCAGCCCCATACGAATTGCTCAAGTTTGTACGATGCAAGTGTAAGATGTCATAAAAAACCATGTGATACCAATGTGTGCACATGTCGCAAACATGGTCTGAAATGTGCTACCGCTTGTGGAGATTGTCGTGGAGAGGGCTGCATGAAGTCAGAAGAGGTTCTGATAGGAGATTGCGAGGACGAGGTCTGAGTAAATTGATATATTTGACACACAAGTGCCGAAATCATGAAGCATTTCTTATTCTGGTCATCACTGGCCGATTTCGATCAACAAAATAAACAAAAGAAATAACTGTCATTTTGGCGGCCGTTTTGGTGGCCATCTTTTGACTCTCGGTGACGATTATTTGGTCAGTGTTACTCCCGTGGAATCCTCTGTCAAACGTGGTGACATTTGTTCGAGATCAATCTTATTACCCCCAGCTCACAACGGACTAATGCTGATTGGGGAATATTTATAATTGTTGGCCGCCATCTTGGACGCCATCTTCAATCCTGAATTTTCCCCAAGGCGGATTTTGGATATGTTATTCCTGATACTTTTCCACACAAAATGAGACCAAAACCAGCTTTATAACTATTTTTTCTAGGTTCAACCTCCCGACGACCACACTCAACTTAGAGGCCCACTTAATTTTCGAGTCACCGATTATTTTTTTAATAGTGCTTTCATATACGGTTTTAATAACAATCTATACCATAAAATATGATTAAAATACTATAATTCATCACCATTTGAAACGTCATTGTCTTAGAAGATGGCCATAGAGAAATAGAAACAGCTGAAATCATAGAAAGATCCCCCCGGTATGACTCCCAGAATGAAACATAATTCAAACTAAAAATGTAGTTTCAATGGAAGGGGAATAACTCTATCTTTCGGATATAGAGTTATTCCCCCTCCTTTGAAAATAATACACTTTGCACCACAATCCAGAAGAAACCTAAGCACAAACGCACGTCGGTGACTCAACAAAAACAACATGTTCACAGTTTATTGCACCGGATAAGTTGTTAATACAATGTTTGGGAGCTTCCTCTTTCAAATGGTATATGCTATGACATATATTTTATATAATGTGATCGGGATGTCCGAAAATTAGGTGGGCCTTTAATTGTGCGTCGTTTATTAGCAACCACCAATGGTGCTTATACCTTAGGCATGTGAATGACGTCATATATTTTGGTCTATATCCATCAGTGATGTTTTAGATCGCGGGTATGTATTTTGGAGAAATTATCACGTGACTTCCGGTTAGCAACAGTGTGGAGATTGCAAAAAATGCGGAATTGGGAATGAAGCATCGCGATGAAGATCAAAGTAACTAATTCACAACTTAAGAAGAATTCACATGTGATTTAGGTCTATTATTTTCAATAGACCAATTTCTTTGGTTAGCTTAATGAAAACGAAAAATGAAGACGTCATGACACGGTTTCTGATGTCATTTTGGATTTGTGGACCAGAATCCAGATAAGATTGCACAATCCACGACACATCTTGTCAAGTTGGCATGTCATCTCCGTCGTGATCACTGCGTGATGTTACATACATTATTCTTAGCGCTATGTCGCCGATAAAAGGCAAATTTGAGGCACAGCATGTGTGGTTGCTCCACTGCGTGTCACGTACGATTCATATTATCTTAGGGGAGGGCACATTACAGAGCGATAGCGTCGTAGTGGTTCACATAGGAACCTACGTCACTAATAATGTCTATAACCCAAAGCGGTTTTGATTATATATTTGTGACCCGCCATATCAAATCCAGTCGGGATTTTTTTTACCCTGTGCCAAAGAATTCTCTTATATATGCGAGTCGACCATAGGTCGCCTCGCATATATAAGAGAATGCATAGGCCTAATAATTTTTTACATTTTAATAATTTTTTCTTTAACAATTTTATAATTTCACCCATACAGAGCCCCAGACAAATATGAGCAGACGACACTCTTCTATATGCTTCTATATATGTGTGGGGCTCCCTGCAGGGTAATGGATGTTTTTTATTTCATGTCCTAAAAATTGTAAGAAACATTTATTTAAAAAAAATGATAAAAAATGTTAGGCCAATGCATTCTCTTATATATGCGAGTCGACCTATGGTCGACTCGCATATATAAGAGAATGCATTGGCACAGGGTAAAAAAAATCCCGACTTACGACTGGATTTGATATGGCGGGTCACATTTGTTCTAAACATATATAAACGTTTGTCTGACGGAATAAACTGGCGCATGTGCTGTGTAAATTCACAATACACATTACAAAATAAGTAATAATTAAAAATGCAAAATAGATATCAGTTGTACCCCGATTTCGAATACCAAACACACCTCAACCATTTTATAGATGATCGTACAATGCATATAATGCCTATTATTCGTAAATATATAAGTACAATTACTCCTTCAACAACTAACTAGTTCATTCGCTGCATTAGTACCAGATAGCTGTTTTCCGAACGTCTGAAGCGACGGTTTAGAGATTACATTAGTGACGTAGGTTCCTGGACGGTTTAGAGATTACATTAGTGACGTAGGTTGGCACTATAAAATAAAGTCATCTTCATACATAACAAAACAACATGATACAGGTGAAGAATTATTGAGATAATACCACACACCCGATCACGCGCGCGGACATGCAGGTCTCACGGAATCGGGGAGCTGAAAAAAAGGTTCCAGAGTCGAGGAGCGAGTGCACCGTGGAATTGCTAGAGTAACTGAATAATGGCCTTTACCTGACACACGCGCGACGTTAATTTATACGTCACTGATATCTAAATAAATTAAACTGGTGAATTAATGGGGGAATGGATTTTTGTGAGTGGGAAATTTATTTAACTGGCAGCTGTATAGTTCTGGGTTTTTCCAGATAAAATTTGGCTGTGGTATAGCCCTGTCACTTGGGGAATTATTTTAAAAAGTAAAATCATGACCTATGATTTTTCTTGCATTTTCGTGGTCAACTGGTGTCAATCTAGCTGGAAAAACATCACTGGAACGGCCTGCAGGCTTCAATTCAGTGAATTTGGCTGAAACGTTAACACTGTCGTCTATGGGAAACCATTTAGTTCAGTGTTTCTTCAATCCATTCTATAATTGTATGCCGTTCCACACATGTATATGCAACATGCAGAGTTCAGTCCCATTCTACGCAGGACTTACCGCTGCCAGCACCTACCACATAATATAAATTTATTTATTTGATACCTTTTCAGGTTAAAATTCATGCTGCATTTTTCTGAGAAACTGAACTGTCCATATTCATTTGAAAATTGTCTAGATCAAGCCAGAATGAATTGTAACTGACAAAACACTTCAATAAAAAATGTTTAACCCTTTACCCAACAGAAGGGCCCTGTGCCAATGCATTCTCTTAAATATGCGAGTCGACCATAGGTCGCCTCGCATATATAAGAGAATGCATTGGCTTAACAAATTAAAAATTATAAAATTGTTAAAGAATGTAAGAAAAAATGGTAAAAAGTGTTAAAAAAAGATTTTTTTTAGGCCAATGCATTCTCTTATATATGCGAGGCGACCTATGGTCGACTCGCATATATAAGAGAATGCATTGGCACAGGGCATAACTGTAACTATCACAATGTGGTCAAGGAGCTGGTTCCAATGATATCCATATTTGTATGGTTCTATTGAGACAGACCGAAGATATTTTAGGCTGTTGAAGCTTTATTTGGCCGCTTTTGGCCGGTTTGTTGGGTAAAGGGTTAATTAAGAAAATACACACACGGGGAGACATAGCGTAGCGAGGGGACTGAACTCTGTTTTGCAGCTTGATGTATAATATGTACAGTATTACACCCCTACCTGCAACCAGAGCAAATAAATATTTACCGAGGCCGCAGGCCGATGTGAATATTAACTCCCAATGGTTGACATATCCTCATGTCAACCTCGAAACAATGCAATAAGTGTTTTATTCTATGATCTACCAATGTTATCAAGCCCATTAGGACTGAACTACCTCATACTGAGCTGCGTAAATATGGATCCATTGAATGCACACCAATGTGATTCAACATGTCAAAATTTAACCCAGGTATTTATATCAACCTGCAATTCCTATTAAAGCATTAATGTCTTAATCGGAATTAAACGTGTATGTCTTTCAATTGCAGGCGTTCCAAAATGACGAGAGTTACTATCGGAATTATGCACAGTGAAGTTCATTCGTAGCGGCGGTTTACATTTTATTGAGAACATAATTGTGACATATTAAGAACTGTCAAATATTTGCATTTAAAGGCGGACATTGCACCATCAAGAGATGAGGAGCCTCGGCCGACCTTAAGTCAACCGGCTGGCATTGCACCCTCTTCCTATCGTTGAGCCCGTAGTATAAGCCCTGAATACAACAGACTAAGGCAACGGAGTGCACGCAAGCACTAACCAGGACACTGGTTTACAACAATTCACTACTTAAAATGATATCAACAAAGTTACGTAAACACATCTCGAATTGTAAACAAGGTAAGTCTTCATCGCCGGTCCATGTTCGGAATGGGGGGGGGGGGGCTTTGCTTCTTGTTACGGTGGCACGCACCCCATACACAGTAGACAAACACCTACTGTGTGTGGGCTTATTGTAATATAACTCACAAACTCAAACCCTACATACGCTCTTCAGCGGAATTATAGCATACACAAGTGGGTTGTAGGAGAGGGCTGATAGCCCTTTAACCCTTTACCCAACAAACCGGCCAAAACCGGCCAAATAAAGCTTCAACAGCCTAATATATCTTGGGTCTGTCTCAATAAAACCATACAAATATGGATATCATTGGAACCGGCTCATTGACCACATTGTGATGATTATAGTTATGCCCTGTGCCAATGCATTCTCTTATATATGCGAGTCGACCATAGGTCGCCTCGCATATATAAGAGAATGCATTGGCCTAAAAAAAACATTTTTTCCTACATTCTTTAACAATTTTATAATTTTTAATGTGTTAAGCCAATGCATTCTCTTATATATGCGAGGCGACCTATGGTCGACTCGCATATATAAGAGAATGCATTGGCACAGGGCCCTTCTGTTGGGTAAAGGGTTAAAATCTTCCCGGCGATCATCCCAAACTCCAAACCAGGCTTCTAGTTGTATAGACTTGCGTATTCCACGAACCTCCGACTGGCAACTGTGATCACAATGTTATAGAAAACTACTAAATGTTTTCCATAGGCCACAGTGTTAACGTTTGACCACGCCCACGCTAAATTTTCGAGTTCCGAAGTGCACGATGCATGCGTTCGTAAAGACCAACCCTTTCGGAATCTGTTCGCACATAGGAGTACCTTTCGAGCCACGCCTTTTTTAAAAACCAGCATATGTTTTCCACACTACCCCACTTTTTGCACAGAATTTGACAGTCTGACGAAAGCCAATACACAGCCTCAATATCCCGCCATTGTTTGGACACGAACGCATTTCAGACTAGGGAATGCCCACGTTTTTACATGCTATGGGTATTATATTTCTTGAATTTGTAAAATTATTTGACATATTATACGCCAATCGCGCGCCAGAATTTGTTAAACTCGTATTCGAGATACCCTGTAAAAACGAAAGGGACGTAATTCTACTTATTTAGTTCCTTCTAACCTATAGACTTGCGTATTCCACGAACCTCCGACTGGCAAGTGTGATAACAATGTTATAGAAAACTACTGCGTATTTCCGAACAATTCAGGTATCAACTTGTTTTTAAAATACACTAGCATATGCTCGTAACAGTCAATATTCTATGATTTGTGTAAGTTCCTATATATTATGTTTTTTGTGTGCGTTTGCACTCGCCTCGGACATTTTGAATGCGCGGTACTCACCAACCTCGAAACCACGTGATTATCAACCGTGCTAATGACCGGTTGTGCTGTGTGTAACAATGTGCGCACGTTACAGATCTCTACCGTGGCGAAGAAGTCACTGATTCAGCAAAACATCCTGGACAAATTGGGCAAAATGAGTGGTGGATCTACTCGATCCCTTCGCAACGGTCTTCAACATTATGACGTCGGCGAAGTATCCTATAAAGACTAAAACTAAGAAGACTGGGACTCTGAAGACTATCGCAGTCAGTATTAATTTCATAATTACTTAACCCTTTATACCAACAAACCGGCCAAGAACGCCCAAATAAAGCTTCAACAGCCTAAAATATCTTCGGTCTGTCTCAATAACACCATACAAATATGGATATCATTGGAACCGGTTCATTGACCACATTATGCCATGTGCCAATGCATTCTCTTATATACGCGAGTCGACCATAGGTCGCCTCGCATATATAAGAGAATGTATTGGCCAAACAAATCTTTTTTCTTACATTTTTTAACAATTTTTATAATATTTATCTACATTCTTTGACAATTTTATCATTTTTAATATGTTAAGCCAATGCATTCTCTTATATATGCGAGGCGACCTATGGTCGACTCGCATATATAAGAGAAAGCATTGGCACATGGCCGGTCTGTTGGGTAAAGGGCAAGTAGTTCTAAACAGGGACACAGCTAGAGGGTCTTCACCTCGAATTTCTAACCGCACACCACTGACCAATCGCACACCCCTACCCTAACAAGACAACCAGACCACGATCATTAGTTCAGAAAACTCATTTTGCGTATCCCTCTTAGGTTGGTACCTCAAGTTTTTGGAAATTTCCAACCTGACATCCCCCATAAAGTTAAAATTTGTGGCCAACCTGACATTCCCCATAAAATTAAACTTGTAGCCATTTCGGTCTAACAGTTTAACCCAAAGTAAGAAAACACGGACTGTTGGTCTAAAATCAATACAAAGGTTCCATTGAATACTGGTTGGAAAATAAATCTATGAGAACAATGACAACCTATTGTTTGTGTGTGAATCAATTTTACAACTAACGTTGTACCAGGCATGAAATTTTCAACTGTTGAAAAATTTGATCAAGTAGGGTGTCAAAACTCCAACCCCATCTACACTCCCTCCCCATTGCCCATACCATTGCCATCACCTACCTTCCCCCATCAGCTCAGAATTCACTAGGAATCTATATATTAGTATACCAGCAACAAACCTGAATTCAATAGCATAGATAGGATGGGTGGGCGAGGGTTAAATCTCTTACATCCCCTATTATGCCCCAATCTGAACCAATGTAAATCCCTATCTATGAGATCCATCCATCTAGTAATTTCAAACGGTATATTTTAAGAGTTGAATTCATCCAAACTTGTTAACAAATTTAGGGAAAGGTTATCAGCATGACACCACTGATAATTTGTCCTTGAAATTATCGGCATAATAAATCTACACGTCGCTAACATAGACGAAAAGAGTTAACAGCATATATATACATATTGTAATATTGTACCACATGTTACATCTATAACTGATCATTTATACAAACAAATATGATAATATGAATCCATATATCAGTACCCAGCTTGAATTCAAAAGCTCAAATAATTTGTATGACGTAGTAGTAGAGACGCTTATGTACTTTCGTGGGAATTTTTGAACAAATGTAGAGACTACGATATTATGATAGTGTATCACTTGCTTTGTCGGAAAATGTTTGTTAGGCTTCATGTGTCCGCGACTGGAGAGAATTATGACGTCACAAATATGACGTCATTGTCAGTTCCATTCATATATAGGGTTGTTCAATTCTGCCTATATTTCTTAATTGTTATACATTTTTTTTCAGTTAGGGCAATTCATCAATCGTAGTTCTAAAAGTACAGTACCCAAATTCACGGGAAAATATCATTCCAGTCAAAGATGGCTGCCAAAATGGCGCCAGAAAATCCACAATATTGCGATTTTCAAGAATATCATACAAATGACCGTCCGTTTGGTAGCGACTGCGAATTGTGACAATTCTGTGTTTAATTATTGCTTCAGCAATTTAGTGATACAATTGTGTTGTACACAACATGTTCGATCTGTCAAAAATCCACTTTAGACAACCGAATTATAGCATCTTGTCAAATATCAATTCCGACATTGTAGCAATAGATTTAAAGAAATGAGCGGAATTCAGTAATGGGAAAGAAATATTAGTGCCACATACGGAATTATTATCACACTTCAACAGAACTCTTCAGTTTCACCCAAGATGGCTGCAGAAATGGCAGTCAAAAATACAAAAGTCAGTTTTCGTTAGAACACCAAATATCGCCCTGTCATTCCATCATGGTGAATTAGGTTAATCGGCTAATTTTATGTAAATGAGCATAGCTTTAATTTCTTATACAAATTGGCGATACAAGTGGTGAGGGTGTTGAAGAGAAACCCAACTAACTATGTGAAATTAGAAAGTATCTTAGACCGCCATCTTAGCTTGGGGGACAAGTAGTACCATCCCGAAATCTAGCCTTCTGTAAACCAGAGTACTAATTGAGAATTATTGGTGGTTACCATATCAAATTGCAAAATATGATGCAATTAAGCATTGGTGTTAATTCTTGTTATGACATATCAGTAGAAAATGTAGTGTATCATATAAGGTAACAATACACAATTGTTTATTGTGATAGCTATGAAGTGGGATTGTACTTCTCAGCTATACCATGAATCTTGGCAAGCAAGAAACAACACCTTGTTTATGAACACAAACAATAGTAAAATTAATTATAAGGCTGTAACTTTGCCTGCTTGTCTCATTGTTAGTTGCACTGTTACTTTTAATTAAATTTGCATGTTAACACCATTTGAACCTAGTTTAGCTGACTTAGCAGGTTTCAATCGTATTGGTAACCACGTCAGATCAAAATAGAATAGACCCCCATAGGTGGGTAATATATAAGTATACGGGGTAGCGTCCCGAATCAAGCTTAAAGTGATAAATTGTGAATACCAGGCTCTGAAATATGGATGATGGTAGCCCAACCACTTTCATTGCATATGTCGAGTTTTGGGAAATATTTGTATATAAGTTATTGACTTCCCAGGACATGTTCATTCAGTTCAAATGAACATTATCATACACCAGGCTAGATCCCCGAAAACAGGCGATGTGGTGTGTCTGGTTCTTGGCTTTCCTATTGTTCGGTTAATTGGTGGTAGCCACACAAAGGTATTCGCCCAATATGCGAAAGGTGTCTTGGTATGAACAATGTAGGCTGGTATGGACCATTGATAGTATAAAGCAAACTAATATCCCATATTGATTTCTATGATTTTGGCATGTCAATAGTTTAGTGAGACAATGCATTGCGTTTGAAAATGAAAATGGTTCTTGGCAATGGTTATGATTGTGCAGTCGGTTGCACGTGATTAGTGATTATTTTAAAGTTTATCGAAATCAGCAGGGACTACACAACTGCTCTGCATATCCAAGCCTGCAGCTTATATGACGAAAGCATGTCAATGGTAAACACAATAGATACGATCCAAAAATAGATAGGCGATACTTATTTTAATGCTAATTCCCGCGTATTTATGAACCCGGTGGGAAACGGGTGAAGAATTCATTGGTAGTGGTGGTCTTCTGTGTCATGTCATCAGTTTGTTTTATTATGTCCATTGTCCAATATACTCTGGAATACGGCTCTGAATACTGAATGAAATTATGGGGGAAAGCGGTCCACTAACTTCTTACAACATAATGTGAAGTAATAGTTGGAGTTAATAACAGCTCGTGAGTGCCATGTTGATTCTGGTTAGAACATTATATTGAACCAAAGTAAATGCGGAAATGAAGGAAGTTGAATTAGCACGTGTAACTACGGAGGTGGCCATGATTCACTATAATAATTGGCATCTTTCAGATCATATTATATAGGCCGATCCATATATATCCTAATGCCTGAAACTGTTCTAATTCTATTCGACTAGGAGTTATCAATCAGTATGCCTACATCCCATAATTTGTATATATCATGCTGCTTCGTGCATCATGATAATCTACCCCAACTATGTGGCATATATATATTAACTTCAACAGAACACGGTAATGGTGAAGCTACGAAGAGCTCAATACATTTCCACGTGATAAGCAATCCAGTTTGATCAGATAGACCTTAGTTTATACCACATTTAATGAATGATACAACACTAAGTATACGTTTAATCGTGGATTGGATTCGACATCCACTGTGCAGGCTTATGCGAGTCATTTCCGGGAATAATTTATATTCACCTCACCTAACGAGAGTGTTATGGTGCAAATACACATTAGCGCTGCGTGTATACGAGACAAACTAATTATATACATAATTGTAGTGATACATAAATATGCTAATATCGCTGTAATACAAGTAAATATATTGCTTGAGTTCTAGTTCAAATTGTCATGATCCCATATTGGTCGTCATATTAATGCACATGTGGACATGTACCGGTACTTAGAATGAACTGATGACAAGAAGCAGTTTAAGCATGAGGCAATCATTAACATTTCTTCCTAAGCATATTTGTTTGTTAGAATGGTATAATGGAGTGTCTGATCATTTTGTGTCGATTTTCCATTCCAATCACCCATTCAAGGATTGATTTTACGAAGACTTATGGATATTATGTCAGAAAAAATTATATAGTTACCGGGGTATAAAATATTAGATCTGAGTCGAAATGCTTCTATCGATTAATATTGATTTTATTTCTAATATTTTCTGGTCTAAAAAGGTGTGGTTGTTTAGCTAACGAACAATAGTAGTTACTGTTGACAGAGACCAGAAATTTTATTACGTAATTTTGTCACAATTAAACGTTAATTATACCCATTATCGCTTATAACTATGGAATAAAACAATACAACCAATCAATCTGGGACATTTGACGTTCGGTGCGTAGCTATAGGAACAGCCTAATGCTCTCTATCGCTATATGGTATCACCCGAATGGTCTGTTCTAAATATAGACAAATAAACGGGCCCAATTAAATATTCGAAATAAAATCAATATTAACTGATAGAAGTCTTTCCAGACAGGGGTCTTCAGTTCATATTGATTCTTTTATACCCACGCAACTATTTCAAATTTGTTATTTAAAGAAATAATCCATCTTTGGTGACACTCCACAGTTTCAACAGGAATGGGCCCAAAAATAGGGGGCCCATAGATTCATTGAAATTTATCTGGATTATGATCCCAAACCATATAGACAATATATATATGCCTGAAATTAGTACAGAATAGGCATTCAGAATTTGATACATAATTTCCATAATATATAGGCTATCAAGAGTTACAGCCATTGATCTTTTGATTGAAAATGTGATTTTTATTCAAATAAATGACCAAAATATTGCATTTTCATACCCAAGGGGCACGAATACCAGATTTTTTCAAGCATGGTTACCTATGTTGGTTTAAAGGCCTCTGGCTTCCAACATCAATGTGAAAAATTTCAAACTTTCGCCGTTAAAAATACCAGAAAATCAATTTTTAATGCAGATGACAAATTTTGGGTGCTAAAAAATGGACCCAGTATCTAGAGCCACTGTTTCGCAGAAAACGCTACTGCTGTCTATGGGTGGGGTCAAGGTCACTTGCACTTATTTTTTTTCATCTGTCTAGAACACCTTCTAAAATTACACAAATTCATATCCCACCTTGTCTTAATATACATACCACATGAATGGTGCCAGAAACCACTAGCACTTTATATCTATAAAATCACCCCTACTGATCATTCGAAACTGTGGAGTGTCACCTTAAGGGGAATGCAATTTCAATAATCTTTAATAGGGACCACACCTCCATATTCTCTGCATTATACCGCTTAAAATGATGTATTACACCCCATGCGTTATTGCAATCACAAGCAGCAAGTTTGGGTGGGGATTTACATGCACCCCCATGATTTCACCCCATTTGGGTCTTTCAGAACCTAATGACGTTATGCTTGACGTAGTGACAAAATGTATATATTCAACCATCATCTATAACTTGAAAAAGGTCTGAAATGCTAAAATCTTGTATAAAATATATTATGAGATGCATATTTTCCTCAGATATCAAAATAAAACATAATATTTCATGCAACTACTATCTTTAATACTCTCCCAAAACCATGGGTTAAAAAATTCCAAGTCTTATTTAGCATTAAGGGAAAGCTATACAAGGTTATGACATCACATGAACAATATGTTGTCAAGTGAAATATCACCAAGGAAACCTGAATCATTATATTTCACACTTGTAAATAAGAAAGACTGAATATCTAATCTTGTAGTATACTGTGTAATGTCAATGTCAGTCTTTTCAGTTAAGATTCAAGGAGCATGATGTCATGAAGAAGTACCCATCATCTGAAAAATCATCAATAACAATACACATGAACCACCACCCCACCCCCACTGCTCCAAGACTCCATATCCCCATCAATTTATATGACTAAAGGCCACCTGTATTGGAATATCCATAGATGAATGGTGTATTTAACATAAAATGTTCCTTCTAACTGAGCAGATTTGCTAAAAATGATTTTCAGTGTAAATATTTGTCAAGTCGACAGATGATAATGGTGCTATTTGCTGGTTTAAGTTGACACTCCACAGTTTCAACAGGAATGGGCCCAAAAATCATGATAGGGGGCCCATAAATTCATTGAAATTTATCTGGATTATGATCCCAAACCATATAGACAATATATATATGCCTGAAATTAGTACAGAATAGTCATTCAGAATTTGATACACAATTTCCATAATATATAGGCTATCAAGAGTTATGGCCCTTGATCTTTTGATTGAAAATGTGATTTTTATTAAAAAAAATGACCAAAATATTGCATTTTCATACCCAAGGGGCACGAATACCAGATTTTTTCAAGCATGGTTACCTATGTTGGTTTAAAGGCCTCTGGCTTCCAACATCAATGTGAAAAAATTTCAAACTTTCGCCGTTAAAAATACCAGAAAATAAATTTTTAATGCAAATGACAAATTTTGGGTGCTAAAAAATGGACCCAGTATCTAGAGTCACTGTTTCGCAGAAAACGCTACTGCTGTCTATTGGTGGGGTCAAGGTCACTTGCACTTATTTTTTTCATCTGTCTAGAACACCTTCTAAAATTACACAAATTCATATCCCACCTTGTCTTAATATACATTAATGGTGCCAGAAACCACTAGCACTTTATATCTATAAAATCACCCCTACTGATCATTCGAAAATGTGTAGTGTCACCTTTAATAACAGGAAATAGTGCCAGGTGACATTTGTCGTCTGTTAACATTCCGTACGCTACGTCTCAAAATACTATGGATTCCAATACTTTTCCATTAAACTATCATCAACGAAGAGTTTGAAAAGTTATGTCATTAAATATAGGTCATTAAATGCGCCAAAGAGTCTTTATTTATTTGGGACTATTTCTTTACGCGGATAACCAAGGAATAGTTACGTGAAACGTCGTCGTATGCCTTATAGAAGCCGATGATAGTTTCGCGTCCTATTTGTTGATTAAATATGTTTTGTCGATGTTTTGGATCATGTAATATATAGAATTTACAACTCTTCCCCAGTTTATAGCGAAATTACAAAACTCGTCCAGTAAATTAGGTCTGGTCCTCGCCAAAGGCTCGGTCCAGACCTAATTTACTGGACTCGTTTTGTAATGTCCGCTATAAACTGGGGAAGAGTTGTAGATCCTCTATGTATGGTAACGATATGCATATGTTTCGTTCCTGCACGCTGGGATATATTGCGGAAATATATGTATTTTAATGTTAAATTTCGACATTTCCGACACATTGGCGGCCATCTCGATTATAATAAGGTATTACTGACTCCGGATTATCTTAATCGGAGTCTATTCAATAATACATTTAACACCGAGATATCGTTCTCCTGTGATGGACATGTTATTTGACGTATACTTTTGTTTGGAGAATTTTCACGATGCTTATTTGGACAATAATTGTCATATGAACTCGAATTTTGAGTCATTTTGGTAAGACAGCTTATAGGAGTGTGTGCGTGTCATAACATGGCGATTATTTATTTGGAAGTTGAAATTAGTCTAATACATTCACCTTCTACAATACAAAAACGTAATTGGGTGAAAGAGGGTAAAATTTGCGTATTATCTTATTTTGGCCGCCATTTTGGAAGCCATCTTGGATTAAGTTGACAGTTTCTGGATCCAATTAAAAACCTTATGTAATGATCCTAGTCATTTCCATCACCGATTAATTCTAAATTTCTATAAGGAAATAGTTAGAAAATAAAAAGGTGTATTTTGGAGAACATCTATACCACTTCCTTTAAATCATCGCATTTGGAGAAGACAATCAAGGTTATGATCCAAGAAATCAACTAATATGATGCCTAAGTGGTTTGTTATTAAGATTGAAGAAAAGTATATTCCCTAATCGTCCCAAGTTCGATACAATCGGAAATAATGTAGGCGACACGTATGGAAAACCATAATTTTTCCCAATTCCGGTCGCCATTTTGGCGGCCATCTTTGATCGAGATGATAATTTTTTATATATAATTATAACATTGTCATATATTTTATATCACAATTATATTTTTATCATGAAATCCAACAATAGCGAACTTAAGAAAATGAGCATGGCGGCCATCTTTGTGACGTCATCAGACCACCCAATCGCGATCCCAGGGTGTCTGAAGTAGAGACCATATACTGGCTCATGAACATGGTCTCTATATTTGTTCATGAATTTAACACGGGAGCCCAAAATCGGACATAAGCGACTCTACTATAGGGGCTAAAGTATTTGGTGTGGATGGGGTCGTTTAAAATCTCCTAGCTCTGCCCATATTCACATTATCCAAGGACATCTCATTATGAGATCCAATGGTTGTTGAATTCGGCGAATTTTTTTAGGAGTTGAAATCAACTCATTGGAAGCAAACGTGTTAAATCCGTATATTCGAACAAATACATAATTATAATAGATTATATGGTTACGGATGCCATCTCATTCACTTCTAAAGAAAAACTATAATTTGTTGACAAGATAGGATGCTTAGACAAACACTTGGGATTCCATTTCATATATAAATTGAACTTTAGTGACCACCGTTCTCCCCAGTTGTTATTTGTTGATCAAACAACATGTCAGATAAGATCAGATGATTACCATCCACATATGACTCTGGTATGCTAACTTTTTCAGTGCTAGGGGAACATGTAAATTTTCAAATAATTTGTTAATGTGAAATCATGAAAACACTGTTTCATAAGAGGGGTGTTTGACCCATTAATGGGCAAGGGTAAGATGACAAAATTTTGTGTGGTAACTCGGGATACCCCGGCAGATATTATAACGGGGTTAGTTTTATTTTTTATCGATTTTTGTTAAATTGAGCGAACTAAAAAATATTTTAAATTCAATAAAAAATATTATTGTTTTTTTTTGTAATTGTTTTTATTAAATTGACCAAGGAGTTCATTTAAAAAAAATCGAATATTATATATTAAAAAAATATATATCAATTTTTGTTTTGACCCATTTGACCCAGTGACCCCATTTGAACAAATCTGAATCGCAGTCACACAATGATCCTCCATAAAAAATATAATTTAAATAGGTCCGATAGTTCTTGAGAAGAAGTCGTTTAAAGAATTAGTATTGAGGGAAAGAGTTATGGCCCTGAATTCACAAGAATTTGACCTGGTTGCCTCATTTATGTGAGTCACCTAGGGAACATCCAAACCAGTTATGAACCTATTCGGTCTTATGCATGGTTCTGGAGAAGAAGACAATATTGCTGACAGGCGAAGAGTGATGACTAGATTTTCACCGTAGACTTCGTCTCAGATGAGCTAAAAACTGTCCATCGCCGCTTCAACAAACATTACTATACACGAATTTCGATTGATGTTATGAAAACGATATCTTTTATTTTCAATATAAAAATCACCAGAAGTATTTCTTTCCATAAAACAGTTTAAATGCCCACTTAATTTTCGAGTCACCGATTACATTTTTTGATAGTGCCTTGATATACGGTTTTAATAATAATCTGTAACATAAAAAATGATTAACATACTATAATTCATCACCGTGACCATTTGAAACGTCTGGGTCTCAGAAGGTAGAAAACAGCTGAAATCATAGAAAGATTCCCCCGTTATGGCTCCCAGAAGGCAACAGAATTAAAAGTGTAGTTTATTTTCAATGGAAGGGGAATTACTCTATAACTGAATATATAAAGTTATTCCCCTTCCATTGAAAATAATCGACTTTGTGCAGAAACTTTAGTACAGAACAGACATCGATATCTCAACAAAAAGAACGTGTTCAAAGTTTATTACATCGAATAAGTTCAACATACGATGTTTTGGAGCTTCCTCTTTCAATTGATATATAATATGGCATATATTTGATAAAATGTGATCTGGGAGTTTGTAAATTAAGTGGGCCTTTAAATAACCAAGTAATTGCGATCATAACTATTCATACATTGAGCACATCATTCGAACAATGGTGATATGTGAGTTAACTCAGATTGGGTGATCAAATAGAAATGGAGAATAATCTTGCTCAAAGTAGTTATTTTTACGAATATTAATCCAAATTTACAGTACAAACACCGTCATTTTTATATATTAATTAAATACAATGGCTCTCGATGGCGAAATAATTTGTTTTAGTTTATCACCGATTGTCGCGTCACGAATTGAGATGTAAATATTTAGAATTAAGCATAGTTCAGACAATGATATATATGGAGTGGTATGGTCGATTTCTTTGAGATTTTCGGTGATGCTAGTAGAATGCTACATCCCACAGTTGGCATAGCTAACTTGTCAGTTTCTCGCACCCGAACAAGTGCATAATATGTCGTATACGGAAAACCGATATATATGTCTGTACCCACATGATATATGACCTTGGAAATACTTTAATCAACCTATGAATATTCATTGTTAAATTTAAATCTAACACGAACATATATCGTGATCTATTGGTTTCTGCTATCTCTTTTGTTCCTACCCTTTCCGATTGTAAGAGAATGCATTGGCTTAACACATTAAAAATTATAAAATTGTTAAAGAATGTAAGAAAAAATGGTAAAAAGTGTTTAAAAAAGATTTGTTTTAGGCCAATGCATTCTCTTACATATGCGAGGCGACCTATGGTCGACTCGCATATATAAGAGAATGCATTGGCACAGGGCATAACTGTAACTATCACAATGTGGTCAAGGAGCCGGTTCCAATGATATCCATATTTGTATGGTTCTATTGAGACAGACCGAAGATATTTTAGGCTGTTGAAGCTTTATTTGGCCGGTTTTGGCCGGTTTGTTGTGTAAAGGGTTAAATCTAACATTTTTATTGAAGTGTTTTGCGAGTTACAATTCATTCTGTCTTGATCTAGAACATTTTCAAATGAATATAGACAGTTCAGTTTCTCAGAATAATGCAGAATGAATTGTAACCTACAAAAATCTCATTTAAATAAATGCGACATGTCTTCACATTACCGTACGTGCAGGTGTGGGTAGCGGTGAGTCCTAGATTTACAATTGCCGTGTTTGAACACGTGTACAAGGTTATGTGGGGCACACAGAGGTGTCGATTACCATAGACCTCCACTCTTATTCTTACAGTGAAAAGGCGACTTCTTGCAACGCCTCGTTTACATGCATGGTGACCAATAAAATAATAGGTTTACCACATGTGACTTGATTGACCAATGAACAAAAATATTCCTCGGAGACACTCATTGATATGTTATCGCTAGTGCATGGGTAATCCGTGTTCAATTGTATTCACAGTTAGTGGTAGTCGGTATCCTTTAAATAATCGCTCAGTGAGTACGCCGCAACCGTTCGTGCATTGTGTTATATGTCATCAATGGTTATCGTCTGTTCCAACAATTCAAGTTTTAAGATCTATTTCAATTTCTAGTTGGGTTGTCATGCAAAATCGCTGGAGTATTATATGGAATACCATTCTGATCAAACCCAATCACCCATCGGTAATGAGCACACGGGTATAATCTACTCTATTACAATACAGTGGTCTATTCACTTCACGCCTCCTGTGTACCTCCCATAACCTTGTACACCTGTTCAAACACGGCAATTGTAAATCTATAGTACAGGCCCCTGCGTGTAGGGGACTGCACACTGCATGTATCTTGTATCACGTTATTAAAGGATGACATCGCGTTTATTTGATTTGTATATCACATTAAGTAGCTACTGTATTTTGGCTGTGGGATAGCCCTGTCGTACACTTGGGGATTCATTTAAAAAAGTAAACACATGACCTAAGATTTTTCTTGCATTTTCGCGATCAACTGGTGACACTCTAGCTGGGTAAACATCACTGGTATGGCCTACAGGCTTCAATTCAGTGAATTTGGCCGAAACGTTAACACTGTCGCCTATGGGAAAACATTTAGTTCAGAAAAATTTGAATTTTACGAAATTTCACGTCTCGCCATGAAACGTTGTTTATTTCATACTTTCTTATTTTCAAATGACAATGGCCACATTTTGGATATATTTAAAGAAGAATCTCATGGATTCGCCTGCAGATAGTAAAGAAAGTGATAAATCTGGGAGTTTTGCATGGCCATCGGGTACCATTAGGGGGTCAGGAGGTCTAAAGCCCCCCCCCCCACAATTTTGAGGAGTGTTAACCCCCCATTTGGAAAAGGTGGCAGTGGTTGACCTGATAGATTCCGTCACCCAGTAGCCATATCGGGAATCGTAGCCCCACCCTAAGTCGGGGGGGGGGGGTGATGGCATCACCACTAAATTTACTGTCATGGCAGGTTTGTTAAATAGACAGTATGCCCTGTCATCTGGTAAAATTTCATGCCTGAGGCTTTGTCTGATGTTGTATCATTATGTTTAGATATTTCAATTGACTTATGGTTGCTTCATATTGCTGTTAAAGTATTTTTAATTTAAATTTTCTGTTAATTTTGGTAAATGTTTATTATAAATTGCCAAATTCTGCATGAAAAGGGTTAAAATTGGACAAAATATCCCTCTCAAAATGTATATTAACATTTCCTATTCAATTTAGTGATATTATGGTGTATAAGGGCATATTTCAGTTGTACGAGATGCATCAGCTAGTAAAACTGAAAACAAAAATCTAAATGTTTTGGCTTTATTTTGGCCAGCAATTTTTCAGGATTCCTCATTTTGAAAAAATAAACCATTACTGCCCGATATAATCCATATTTTGTTTCAGTAAGGTCTATATTTGGATAAAATACTGTAAGAAACGCTGTGTATTACACATGTACATATATACATAGGAATCAGGGAACTAAATGTGTTCCAGAGTCGGAGAGCGAGTACACGGTGGAATGCTAAATAGTCCGTGGGCCAAGCAAGATATTTTTCAAATTGGCTGCACCCCTCCAACAAAGATTTCTATATATCAAATTAAAGGTAATCATATGGCGCATCAGATTTTGCTTGTTACCCGTTTTAGAAAGTGTCCCAAAATAGTTTTTTCAGGGAATACAACTCTTACCCCTAAAATAAAATAAAAATTTTCTCGAGTACAAGTGTCAGAGCATAAACAAAATATTGCAGCTATAAACTGCACAATATATCGTTTATATTAATAAGAAATGATTATAAAATGACATGAGATACAAAACTAGACCAATTGATGAGCTAGTTAGAAAAAAATGCGATAAATATTTTGAAATCGCGAAAAATTACTTGGATTTTGAAAAACATTGTCACTTATAAATGGCTACAACTTGTGAACAGCATGGGCTATTGATCCGCAACATGGCTAATAAATTTGCCCCAATGACATACCAAAACGATTGTAATAATGGAATGCCAAGAGTATTGCTATGAAAATGTGATATGAGTGTAAACTTAACCCCACCCCCTAAAATATAAATTTTGCAGAAAAACGAATTATGTAGTTTATACTTAGAATGCTGGATGTCAAGTTGGGTTTAGAAGTATAAACTGAAACAGTATAGAGAGTGGTGAAGGGAATTATAAATAACGGTGTCTGAACGTGATCTAAGATTAAAATTTGAAGAAAAAAATTTGAAAAATGAGACATTTTTACTAATTTATGTAAAACTTACAACATTGTGATGAAATTTTGACATGCTATGATATAACCTCGCGATAACACTGGTCTAGAATCAGCAAGTTCATAAAACCTCATACGATCACCTTTCTGGCAACTATTTCTTATATATTTCAATTTTTACTTGAATTTTTATGGAAAGATTATATATATATATATTTCAACTGAACACATATGGCTACAAAGGCTTATACTTACGTTATACAGAATGGTATTTTCTTATTTGTGCCGCGCATGTCGTGAGAGTGATCACAACTGACAATAGATATGGCATTACATACGCTCCATATTTGACAATAAGTTTAGGATGGCATCCAAAACGGCCGACAAAATCGAAGTTTATCACACTTTCCAATACAGACATGACTGAGTTCGTTATCTGGGGACAAGGGAATTGTTAATCATGAGTTCACTGGTAACCATAAACAAACCGAAGAACTTTACTATTGCTTCATTTAATTTAACCTAATGAGTAATTGATTGTCTTAAGGACTATAATACTCATTTATTGGCGGAATACTTGATAGAAGTCAATGTGAAAAATATTAAAACAATCATCACTAACATATGTCTTTTGGGTCAGTTTAGATAAGTAATATCAAAATATATAATTTTTCTGAAGAAATTGAAATTGTATGCCCAAATTTCCGGCCTCCAATTTCAAGTTGCCTATCTCTGATGTAAACATCTGTTCAGGTGAAATATTTTATGTTAACGAAATTAGTTGTTATACAGAGGATGTTTTGCCAATAAAGAAATGACTTTTGAAGTATATAATATTGTGTTGCCAAACAGTTTTCAAGGCATGCTACTACTTCCTATTCTATAAGTTGAGTTCTCTCTCTCTGCTCATCATGTGAGTCGTCAAAATTTACACTATTTCGGTTATTGTAGACATTCTCATATACATCGTTACATGGTTAGATTCATATGAATCTTTACAGCCAAGGCTCAGTAGTCACAGTAGATCGGGAGGAAGTATAATCCGACCTTGTTTGTAGGACTGGGGAGTTAGTGGGGAGATAGTATGCTGTGCCAATCACTGGTATAGTTCACACGAAGATGTGTTAATGTGATTTCTTAAGGAGTCAGTGGCTGCTGGCGGTAGAAGATGTGTTCCAGTGTTTGGTTATACAACATAAGAACGTGTGTGTCGAATTGACGACATTATGGATCACTATAATATAGCCCACATGCAAACTTGGTAGGATATATAGTGTCATCGTCAACATTAATAGATTGCACAAATTGGTACAAAATTCGCATACGATTTTACTGCTTTTGACTATTAAGTTAAACGGCTTCATTTTATAGGTGTTTGTGAATGTCGTAGCCCGTCAACGCGTGAATTAGAAGCAATGTTTCACACACATCTTGGACAATTATGTCCGATATGTCGTTCACGGAAATAACACATGGCCCATTTGTTTTCAGTATGAATAATTATCCCAGCTCCTATTCAACGAGAACCATAACATTCTAGTATTTCGACATGTACGTCATGGGAATAAAAAACAATAACTTGCTTCCGCACGAAGCGTGCTGCATTGTCTGCATCTAACAGCATACCTGTATCCGCTTCCTCGTGGTAACATACTAGCAAGATATCAGGAACTTACTCTAAGCGAACGTCGACATTCACGGACCGTATCACGTGACATTCGACCCAATGGCAAACATAATTCAGTGTTTTTGAACCAGCATGTAGATTATGCACTCGACCATTTACGAAACAACAGAAGCATGTCAAGGAGTCTTTGTTATCGCCACCTGATACATATTGACATTGTCTGGAACTGTGTCATGGACACAGATTATGTGAAGCCTTGCCTGAATACCAGGAATGTATTCTCGGGTTGCAAGAAAAGGGTAGCATAATAACTTATTCTGAAAAATAAGTGCAATGTATCATACTATGCAACAACTTCAACAATATACTAATATCAATGATGACCCACTTACATCCTGCCAATAATTTGTATGTGCTTTATGTGACAAGCCGACATGTATTCAAGTCGATGAATTACGAAAAAAAAATTCTCCTGTTGTAAAACGAGAACAATAACACCAAATGAAGACTTCTGAAGCAACACATTTTTCGTGCAAACTATCAGGCAACTACTTGGCACAATAACTCGCCCATTCTGGAATGCCATGTCCTTACAACCTTATGCAACTTGGGCTCCATATATAGCCCTACGTTGTGTGGCATATATAACCATAGCCCGTCTATAATGCACGAGATACATGTTTATGGTTATATGATAACAACACTAGCCATAGCGATATTAGTTGTCCCTAAAGTATGTCCCTTTACCCATTGCCCTGTTGAGTGTCATGTAAATAATGTTATCCCATGGACACAGAGCGAGAATAGTCATGCACATACATAAGAACGAATCTACAACCAATGATGAAGCACGATTCAGGCGTAATCATGATCGGCCAGTCCACTCATTGTCGCTTTCATGCCCGTTAGGTTCGTAGCATAGATCAACGCCATGCTACTATTATAATCTTCGGATTGTTAACAAATCCAAAGATTTCAGATGACCCAGAATATATACACACAAGCTAGGCAGAACCATGACAGCTAAATAGAGTAAAATAAATTCCTAAAAATCCTATAAAGTACTGAAGGCGGATCGCCCGGGTGGCCCGGTCCATCCACCAGCGCTAATATATAATCAAGCCATGGGAGTTCTGGTTGTCTCCCTCAATGTCTGGCTAAAATGACCCCACAACAGAAGTGCCGGTATTTTACAATTGGCTACAATGATTCTTGCGAATTGCTGTTATTTGGCCGCCGACATATAAGGATGTACTGGTGTATAAAATGTGAGGATATCTGCATGGAATAATCGAAGTAGTACCAATTTTGACTCAAATGGCTACCCTGAGGACAAGCACAGTTTTTGGGCATTTTCGTCAATGAATTACTCATCACAATAAATGAGTTGAGACAAGATATTAGAGTTCTTTAGTTTGTTGAGGAGCACCAGTGAATGCATTTCTTAATGAACAATTCATTATACCCATACGACGAACCCAGTTAAATTTGTGTCGGTAAGTTTGAAAACCTTCGATGTTGGTGGCCGTTTTGGACGCCATCTTAAGACAATTATCAATTAAGTGTCCGAAGCTGTATATATCGCCATGTGTGTCTATTGTCACAAAATGCGCCACAAAATAAGAAAATAACACCCTGTAAACGTGAGTCTAACTCATCAGCCTAACCATACGTGACCAGTTGAAATATATATATATATGGCTTTGCACAAATATTTAAATAAAAAATATGAAATAGTTGACCAAAAAGTGATCATGTGAGGTTTTATGAATTTACAAATTCTGGACCAGTATCCTCGTGGGATTTTTCCATACCCCTATCAAAATTTAATCACAATATTGTAAACTTTTGAGAAATTAGTAAAAATTACCATTTTTCACCATTTTTCCTAAAATTTTCATCTTAGAACACGTTCGGACAATGTTGTTTATAATTCCCCTTCATCAGTCTCTACGTTGTTTCATTTTATGCCCCTATAAAGCCTTCTTTGCATGCGGCATTCTAAGTGTAAACTATAGAATGCATTTTTCTAAGAAAATTATATTTTAGGGTGTGGGGTTAAGTTTATGCCCACAGCGCATTTTTACAGAAATATAATTGGCATTCCATCATCCAAATTGTTTTGTTAAGTCCTTGATGCAATTTTTTTAGATATGTTGCCCGTCAATAGCCTATGTGTGTCACAAGTTATAGCCAATTATATGTGACACTATTTTTTCAAAATCCAAGCAATTTTTCGCAAATATGTTCAAAATATTTATCGCATTTTTTTCGAACTAGCTTATACATTGGTCCAGTGTTGTATCACATGTTGTTTTATGGTGATCTATACTTAATATAAACGATGTCTTGTTCACTTTATACCCGCAGTCATTTTTCTATACGCTGACACTTGTACTCAAAGCAATTGTTATTTTATTTTAGGGATAGGAGTTGTCTTCCATGATAAATATATTTTGGGACACAATCTGAAGCTGGCAACAAGCAAAATCGGATGCGTCATATAATGACCTTTAATTTGATATATAAAAACCTTTGTTGGAGGGGGGGGGGGGGGTGCAACCAACTTCTAAACTAGAGGCTTTATGATAATTGGACCACGGACTAAAAGTGAAGGTAACTGAAGAATGACCTTCACCTGATACATGCGACACGTTATTAATGGATGACGTCGCGTTTATTTGATTTGTACATCATATCTAAATAATTTAAACTGGTGAATTAATGGGGGAATGGATTTTTGTTAGCGGGAATTGTTTTTAACTAGCTGCTGTAGTTCTGGGTTTATCCAGATCAAATTTGGCTGTGGGATAGCCCTGTAGTACACTTGGGGATTTATATTAAAAAGTAAACACATTACCTATGATTTTCTTGCATTTTCGTGATCAACTGGTGACACTCTAGCTGGGTAAACATCACTGGTATGGCCTGCAGGCTTCAATTCAGTGAATTTGGCCGAAACGTTAACACTGTCGCCTATGGGAAACCATTTAGTTCAGTGATTCCTATCATCAGCTTATGTCAGCTTGCGGTGGACCTTCTGCTATTACCCACATGTTGGGTCGCACAAAGCTAAGAAATGAAGGGAAAGCAAAGCAAATGAGACTCTTCCATCGATGTCATATGTTTCACATTCGAATGATTCACATTTTAATTATTCACATTTTAACCAACATGAGCATAAACCAGTAAATAAAAAGTAAATATTTTAGCAATATGGGAAAACAATTTATAGGATGCCAGTGGTTTCATAAATGTAGGATCCATAATGAGTCCCAATTATATATTATACGAAATTTATTGACCGAGTAAACTAAATTCGATTCGAACCGAGCTTTAGCGAGGCTAGAATCGAATTTAGTGGACGATGCTAATAATTGTTTTTATAGAATTGCGACCAATTTGAGATCCATTTTTTATCACATTATCACATTTTAGCAAGGAAAAACTTACAAACCTTACCCGACACAAGACGATTATTATGGTTGTCCAACCGTTGTCGATCTTTTGAATGATATGCCCCAAAAATTCACTCCCGCTAATTACGCTTATAAATTCTGCTACTTCAAAACAAAACGTTTCAAAACAAAACTGAAAACATATATCTGTTTAAACTCCATAACGACAACAACGACGACCAAAGCTAGCCACATCTTTCCTGTATTTGTTGATGTTCATCACTGTTTCATACAACATACTCAACCTCTATCATGATTATTATATACATGGTTTGATTTGTTTCCTCGTATTATTGTTTTTGTGTGCATCTGCGTGTGATTGGATATGCACAAGAAGCTCTGCGAATGGCCATGTGTGAGTATATTAACCCTTTACCCAACAAACCGGCCAAAACCGGCCAAATAAAGCTTCAACAGCCTAAAATATATTCGGTCTGTCTCAATAGAACCATACAAATATGGATATCATTGGAACAGGTTCCTTGACCACATTGTGATAGTTACAGTTATGCCCTATGCCAATGCATTCTCTTATATATGCGAGTCGACCATAGGTCGCCTCGCATATATAAGAGAATGCCTAACACTTTTTACCATTTTTTCTTACATTCTTTAACAATTTTATAATTTTTAATGTGTTAAGCCAATGCATTCTCTTATATATGCGAGGCGACCTATGGTCGACTCGCATATATAAGAGAATGCATTGGCACAGGGCCATTCTGTTGGGTAAAGGGTTAATTTCACTGTCATTTTCAATTGCATACTACTGAGCGCTTTGGCCTCACTCGATAAAGCGCTATACAAAAGTTATACATTATTTATTTATTACAAAAACTTGCAATCACAATCATTCGTATGGCCCAGACTCAGTCATCACTAAATTCGTCGAATGCATCCAATTTTTTAGTTTACTTTGAAGGACTACTATAGCTTGTATTTGGCGGCTACTATAGCTTGTATTGGACGGCTACTATAGTTTGTATTGGACGGCTACTATAGCTTGTATTGGACGGCTACTATAGCTTGTATTGGACGGCTACTATAGCTTGCATTGGACGGCTACTATAGCTTGTATTGGACGGCTACTATAGCTTGTATTGTGCGGCTACTATAGCTTGTATTGGACGGCTACTATAGCTTGTATTGGACGGCTACTATATATTGTATTGGACGGCTACTATAGCTTGTATTGGACGGCTACTATAGCTTGTATTGGACGGCTACTATAGCTTGCATTGGACGGCTACTATAGCTTGCATTGGACGGCTACTATAGCTTGTATTGGACGGCTACTATAGCTTATATTGGACGGCTACTATAGCTTGTATTGGACGGCTACTATATATTGTATTGGACGGCTACTATAGCTTATATTGGACGGCTACTATAGCTTGTATTGGACGGCTACTATAGCTTGCATTGGACGGCTACTATAGCTTGTATTGGACGGCTACTATAGTTTGTATTGGACGGCTACTATAGCTTGTATTGGACGGCTACTATAGCTTGTATTGTGCGGCTACTATATCTTGTATTGGACGGCTACTATAGCTTGTATTGGACGGCTACTATAGCTTGCATTGGACGGCTACTATAGCTTGTTTGTATTGGGCGGCTACTATACTTTGTGTTGGACGGCTACTATAGTTTGTATTGGACGGCTAATATAGCTTGTATTGGACAGCTACTATAGCTTGTATTGGACGGCTACTAAAGCTTACATTGACGGCTACTATAGCTTGTATTGGACGGCTACTATAGCTTGCATTGGACGGCTACTATAGCTTGAATTGGACGGCTACTATAGCTTGCATTGGGCGGCTACTATATATTGTATTGGACGGCTACTGTAGATTGTATTGGACGGTTAATATAGCTTATATTGGACTGATACTATAGCTTGCATTGGACGGCTACTATATCTTGTATTGGACGGCTACTATAGATTGCATTGGACGGCTACTATAGCTTGCATTGGGCGGCTACTATATATTGTATTGGACGGCTACTATAGCTTGCATTGGACGGCTAATATAGCTTATATTGGACGGCGACTATAGATTGCATTGGACGGCTACTATAGCTTATATTGGACGGCTACTATAGCTTGTATTGGACGGCTACTATAGCTTGTATTGGACGGCTACTATATATTGCATTGGACGGCTACTATAGCTTGCATTGGACGGCTAATATAGCTTATATTGGACGGCTACTATAGCTTATATTGGACGGCGACTATAGCTAGCATTGGACGGCTACTATAGCTTATATATGACGGCTACTATAGCTTGCATTGGACGGCTACTATAGCTTGCATTGGACGGCTACTATAGCTTGTATTGGACGGCTACTATAGCTTGAATTGGACGGCTACTATATAAAGCGATATACAAAAGTTATACATTATTTATTCATTACAAAAACTTGCAATCACAATCATGCGTATGGCCCAGTCTCAGTCATCACGAAAATTGTCGAATGCATCCAATTTTTAGTTTACTTTGAACGACTACTATAGCTTGTATTTGACGGCTACTATATATTGCATTGGACGGCTACTATAGCTTGTATTGGACGGCTACTATAGCTTGTATTGGATGGCTACTATAGCTTGTATTGGACGGCTACTATAGCTTGTATTGGACGGCTACTATAGCTTGTATTGGACGGCTACTATAGCTTGTATTGAACGGCTACTATAGCTTGTATTGGACGGCTACTATAGCTTACATTGACGGCTACTATAGCTTGTATTGGACGGCTACTATAGCTTGCATTGGACGGCTACTATAGCTTGAATTGGACGGCTACTATAGCTTGCATTGGGCGGCTACTATATATTGTATTGGACGGCTCCTGTAGATTGTATTGGACGGCTACTATAGCTTATATTGGACTGATACTATAGCTTGCATTGGACGGCTACTATATCTTGTATTGGACGGCTACTATAGATTGCATTGGACGGCTACTATAGCTTGAATTGGACGGACAATATAGCTTATATTGGACGGCGACTATAGATTGCATTGGACGGCTACTAT